>VZRO01004946.1:157373-370893 GCA_013397915.1 Daphoenositta chrysoptera | reverse complement strand
AAAAAAAGGATTGTAATAGCAATCGTGACCTTAGCATTGGGAATTTCCTGGGGATTTAATAACCAGCCAGGGGGTAATGGCCCTTGGCTTTGCCTCAGGCCATCAGCTCTCCCAGCTGGTTATTAATCCCTAGAAAATGCTCTGTATGTCAATTATTAATGTCTTAAGTTTTGTGTAGGCAAATTCTTGCTTTATTCCACAATTTTTAGGCAAATAGAAGTATAGATTCAAAATCGTGTGAAATGCAACATTGAAAAAAATACTGGCAAAATAAATTTTTATATTGCTAAATAAACTCACAATATTTTGTGTTTAAACTGAATTCACTTATGGTAGTTCTATTTAATCCAGTCAGCTTTTGATAAGGCCCAAGAAATACTTCTATTACTATAGATTTTATTATGTCATAATTGAAATTTCTTACATAGAGGTATCCAACAATGGTAGAAGTGAGTACCAGTTTATGTGTTTTCTCCAGGATTCAGTGCTTTTTCTTTCTTTCTTTCTTTCACAGCACTGAATTTTGATAATAATCTTATCCTCAGAATGAAGAAACCCAGCACCAACACTATCATACCTACGACTGCATAAACCCTTTTTTTCCCCCTTTGAGTAAGTGAGTTTAGATCTCAGTTCTGAAAAAAACTAGAAGGAAGTAGAGGTGAATTTAATGTACCTGTTCTGAATCAGATTTAAGTCTTGCTATATCGAGAAAAAAAATCTTTCAGGAAGACTATAGGTTATTGATTGAACTGCTTTACATTAACATGAAAAGCTTCTAGTAACACAGGAAGAAAGTAGTAAAAAAGAGAAAAGGCATATTTTTATGTCATATAATGATTTTTCCATCTTGTGTGGCTTCAAAATAAGTTGATCTATGATTGCAATTGATTACTTGCTTATTTTGTTATAAAATTGAAGATGATAGTTTGGCAAAATAAGGAGTCATACTTTACATTTTATTTTATAATGTAATACCTGAGGGTTTTATAGCATCGGTTCCATTTCCTTTCTCCAGAATATTTACTGTGTACATTTTATAATTAAGCAATGAGATGAGACAAGCAATACACTTCTGTAAGATTACAACATGCCTCTGGCGGTGTTATGCGGGACAAGGTCATATCTAGAATTACTTTAATCACCCAAGTATAATAATTGCTTGGAAATACACTCCCTGCAGTGTCTTATTGCTAATAGAATTATAGCTGAGTCACACAATGCGAGCTATAGTTAAGCCTGGATAAGTAATTCTAATGTAAAGGCTCTTTTTTTCAGCTGCTTGCAACTTTCAAGCATTGGTGTTTTAGTCTTACCTTTGACTGGTAGAAGCTTTGTGGTGTTGAAGGGTTCAAGGCCACCTCATAGAATTCATTTGTATTGATAACCATACCCATTATTTGAAAAAATAAAGAACTAATTACATTTAGTTCAGGAACATTTTTGATGGCTTGATAGGGAAAAGAAAAGGCAAAGCAGTTAAGTATAAACCACCTCATCCCAAAGCTAAGGAGAATTTATGGGCATAACAAAGACTTCCCCAAACTTCCATTTCCTCTATCTACAGCCTAAGTCACCCTGCTGCTGAGATCTAACCAAAAGTGCCCATTTTTGCTGCAGCCTGGCCAACTTTGTCCAAGCATAGTTTAAGAGTCAGCTCCTATATGGGAAGAGCCAAGGAGAAAGTACTGGCAAAATGAAGACATGGGCATTGAGAAAACATAGCTTTCATTTCTGGAAAAAACAGGTTACATCTGCTTAACATAGATGCACACAACTCCCTACAAGCCAAGACCCACAGCTTTTCAGATTTGGATAACTCAAATCTGAAGAAATGTTGCTGAGGTTTTGAAATACAACTGAAGATTAAATGAACACCCATACACAGGTATGAGAAAGTTAATCTCTTTTAGAGCTAAAGTCAGTAAATGCTTAGAAGAGTTGTAGTGACATTTCTGGTCATGAAGACACAAAGTAGGTTAAGCCTACACTACTACTAAGTGATCAAGACAGAGGATGACAATTAAAATCCCACATTAAAGAAAGGATAAATTAGGGAAGCTAAACTGACCATCCATAAAAAAAAAAAACCAAAAAACAACAAAACACCATCCTAACCAAAAAAGTCCCTCTTTTTCTAAATATCAAATAGGTACAATAATAAAACTAATATTGTGTGATCAATAGAAAACTAATTATGTGAGACATGTCAGTTATGATTGCAGCAGAGGAACCACCAGGTGTGCTGTACATTTGCAAGGAAAACCATGGCATCTTTGTCTAAGTAAGTCATGGCCCACTCATCTTCATGGATTTTGCCTTGAACCTGTGTTTCACCAAGGATGACGAGATCATGGACTATGAGCTGGTCAAAAAATAACCAAGTAACAGATACTGAGTGGCAATTCCAGCACCAGCAGCACTGTGTGGCCCAGAGATACCTTCAGGAGAAAGTGTGGAGATTACCAATGAATAAAGGTTTTGGGGTTTTTTTCTCTTTTTACCAAAATCTCCTGTTTATAACTTCATTATCTACGACTTCCTTTTGAAGAAGCTCCTATGAGGTGAGAAAGAGGCCAGTATTGTATTTTATTGTCTAGCTAATCTTTATGTCGTAAGCTTAACGCTCGAGCTATTCTTGTCAGGTAGAATTATTATTTCTCCTATTTTGACTTCAAAGGGGTTTTTTTTTATATATGCCTGTAATGAAGGGAACATAGTCACATACTTGGAAATTTTACATGTCAAAATCTATTATACTTTGCATTATCTCAGGAAACAATTAGATTCAAGCCACTGGGCTGGCTGAATACAGATAACCTGCACTTCTTTAGCATTATATATATTTGAGAACATTTCCTGAGGTATTTATATCATGTGAGTTCTTGTGCCTGTATTCCATTCTGTGAGCAAGCAACTACTATTATCCCTATTTTGCAGGTAGGGATATAGAAGAGTTTATGATTTGATCAACAAGAAGTAATCAAATTTCGGCCTCCTAATTCCCAACACCTATTCTTTTCCACACTCATTCAACCTCATTTAATATTGCATAAAGGTGTGCCTGGGACAGATAGAAGATGTGAATATGGAGGACAGAAAAGCAATTTTATATTTAGCAGCAGGAGTTAAAGTTCATCTGGAAACTTTTTTAAATCAGGTATTTAGGGATAGATCATGAACTTGGAGAAAAATTATAAGAATGATCATGAATCTGGAAGACATGTCAAGATTGAAAAGGTGTGAGATTGTTTACTGCTGAGGAAAGAGGAATAACAGCTGTCACAATAATCGTGTATGAAATAATGATGACACAGAGTTTCTCACATGGTAGCATGAGAATAAAAAAGCAAAACAAAAATTGTTTTTTCATAAAGACATATTATCTGACTGAAGAGCTGATTACTGCTGACATCAGGAATACAAGATTCAGAGACATCTCTACAGAAAATATTTTGTTATGATATATATTCGTAATAAAAATGTGGAAATAAATTACGCTTCTGGGTTTAAAACAACCTTTAAGTATAAGCGATCAGTGTCAGATTATCCTACACAAGCCATCTGTTAGGTTATTATAATCTTCCTTAAAAGCATTTTACATAGGGTACTGCCAGAAGAGAAGGAGCTTGGATCTGAGCCAGTATATTCCTATTCCTACACTCTCGTGCAGAACTATCTGAAGAAGGGAAGCCGTCGCTTCTTACCATGCACCCCGAGAGAACACAGCCACACATTTCTGGGAGAGATGAAATTCCTGGAAAGATACCGCGTTCCTAAAATAATAACAGACTGTAGAAGCCCCATTTGCAAAAGTAAACAGAACCATCTACAAGGATGGATCTGTAAGGAACACGTTAGGAAAGGTCACCACTTGAGCAATGCAAAAGAATTTTAAAGGGAATTGAAAAATACAAGAAATGTGATCTATCCCATCTGAAAAAAAATTCATCCATTCCAGGTTCTCTTATACCTTAGCACACTATAGAAATACTGGTATTTATACATGACAATATCTAGAGATACCATCTCAAACTTTACACAGAAATTTCCTTAGAATTAAACAAATAAAATTTTGCTGAAATCCAAGGAAGCACACCAGCCTTAGGCAGCAGGGATTGTTGCTTCTCATGGGATTAAAATTATTTAAAGAAGCAAATGAAAGTCATAAAAAGGCAACAGGGTCAACCCTAAGGTGGACACATCAACAAAAAATTGAGTTGTTATTTTTTCCCCGGATCAGAAATATTAGATTTAAATATTACTGTCACTGTACTTCAGCATACACCACCATATGTTATCAAGAGAAGCCTCACATAGGCATGACCACATTCAGGTATGACCACAAACCTTTGTAGGACAACAAAGGCATGATCATAAACCAAAATAATCCCTTGGAGTAGCATAACATAAACAGCAATCCTGAGTGATCTATAGGATATACTGCTATTTCAAGATCATCCATTACAAGCTTGATTCTCTCCTTTTCTAGGTAACAGTTTCTTTTATGCCACCTTTTCAAGCTGAAATAAAAGGAAGTTTTGAGTGTAATTCTGTAAAGCCCCTGCATGATAAGTGAGTCCTCAGAACTACACTCCTCAAATACAGGCAAGAAAATGCCATGTACTAATGGGCTTTGCAAGTGGGGATTTAAGATGACTGCTTCAGAAAAAAGTGTTCATATCTGATAGCCATCACCCTCTCCTTGTTGTGGTTATCTGTCCCATTCACTTCATTCCATATGCTTTATTCCGTTCCATTCATCTGCCTGAGAAAATAACTAGCAGAAAGATGCCAAAGCATGCAGATGATGCAAAATTATTCATCATGGTCAAAAATTATAAAAACCCCCCGAAGAGTCCAGAAAGATCAAAGGTGTTTAGGGAGTGATAGTTAAAATAGCAATTACAATTCACTATCAATAAATATGAATGAAGGCTAGTAAAAAAACCCAAACATACACAATGCTGGATTTGATTTAGCTGTTACCCATAGCAGTCAGGATGGCAAACAGATTGTTGGGAGTTATTGGGAAAGGAGTCTGGGTATAAACAGAGACATATTAAACTGCTTGTAGATCTTTGGTGTGCCCACACTGTAATTACTGTATGCAGTTCTGGCTATGCTGTCTGAAAAAATCATATGGTCCAAGTAATAAAAACATAGAAGGCTGACAAGTGTGAGCAGGGGGTGCAGAACAAGTTCTGCAAAGAAAAAAGACTTGATAGTCTCCAATGAATAAAGGGGCAACTGGAAGGGTACTTGAAATTAAGGAAAAGAAAGTCATAAATGGTGTGAAGCTATTCAGTCAAGAAGCATTATTCACGATGCAAAAATTGAGGCCAGCTTAAAAAATGAGATAATAGTTTTAAAGCAAATGAAAGAAAACAATTTTTTTTTTTGCACAACAATGTCAAACTAATGGCCATATAATATTTAAAATACAAAAAAATACAACATACTTAGATGAATTAATCAAGAAAAGATAAACTAATGGCACTTTAACATGACCATACAGATTATGATCTGAAGCAGGAAGTTCTGAAGCTGCTGGACTGGGAAGGTGTGCTAGCAAAAGATGTAATTATGACTTAAAGTCTCTCTGGAAGTATCTTGATTAGTTAATGCAGAGATGGGACACTAGGCTAAACAAGTCTGCTCACTCAGAGAGGAGTTGGACTGAACGCCCCATTCCTATTTCTTTAGTATTCAAAACCTGAGCAAACACAGTTCTAAGTTAATATTGTCATAATATTTTAAATAATTATTTACTTTATTATCCTCATGAATTTTTATAAAATATTAGTTTTGCCTGTTTCTAAGTGGGCTGTATATAATTCATGATAGCACCCAAAAACTTTTATGTACCCAAAATTGGGGTGGGCTTCGTCTTTCATATGCTAAAATTATTCATCTCAAAATTATAAGATCTTTACACCAGATTATTTGAGGCATGAAGCATTCTTCTAAGTCAGGATATCTTTTCTGGCTTCTAACTTAGCTTTTATTCATCTTTGCTTCTATCTATGGCTATTTCCAGCTTGTCTTCCTAAAGGCTTTCACAGAATTGTTTCCAGTGAAAATCTCTCCGGTGCCGCAGGACTGGCTGTCCCACACTGTGGTTTTTTATATCATGCACAGGGTTGTCAGGGCAATGGAGTTTGAACTGACATACCTGGAGTTGGCAGATACATTTTAGGCAGCCCTACACTCTACTGCCACTTAATTTAAACTGTGTTCAAAGTGGGTGTAATCCCTGTAGCTCAATCCAAGTGTGCCATATTCTGTGGTGATTTCATTCCCTGGCTAAGCAGAACATTCCCAAATCCAGCCAGTGAGTTGTATGTACAGCAAAGTGTTGACCAAAATTCATCAAATTAATTGTAAGTAACTTTGATCAGGGAGGAACAGACATGAGGAGAGGCACACACATATCAGGGCTTATTCCCATAGGATTTTTTGATAAGGAATCAGGCAACAACTTCAGAGGCAGCATATTGAAAACTAGCCTGGAAAATTAAGATTGCTAAAATATTTCGAGCTCAGAGCTAGAAATTATAAATTATTTCTTAACTTTTGTTTGCAACATATTTCTTGGAAAAATTTAGGGCAATTCAAGTGACACTAAAAACACAAAGTCATCTGACACTGGAGAAATGACACCTATAGAACACGGTCTGCCAGAAAGTGGCAAATTAATGTTATGCTTTTATAAAAGCTCCATAGAAAGTGGAGAGTTTGGAAGTTGAAGGGAAATTTCAGTGGTCTGAGGATACATACAACTGAATAATTATGAACTCCACTGAAAATTATTCCATTGAAAACCAATTAACAGCCTTGTCTATACATCTCTTTCAAAAGCCTGGTAGTAGAAATGCCTCTTTTGGTATTGATTTCCATTGACTCTCATACACTTGCCTGCCATGTAAGCTATTTAAGTAAATTATTATTTTTTTTCCCCAGGATCTACTTTTGAACAATATTGAGGTGTTAAAACATAGCAGCATTGTCTATTAAACCAAAATACCCCATTAATAACATTGAGTACTACACCTCCATATAAAACAGAAAAAAAAAGGTGTGTGTTTCCACGTGATTTTACACACATTATTTTTCCTGAGTGTAGTTGAACTGCCATCCACCTGAGATACACTACCACAGAAAGAAAATTCTCAGTGTGAATAAACCTATATATCCAAACACAGCTAAGCAAAGGAACAACCCCACCTGTATAATTAAGGTATTTTAAAAGTGAAAAGCAAGAGCAAAGACATGAACTTTTAAATGAGAAAATTATACATAGAAAACTCTACTCTTTTTCCAATAATTCCAATAATATTTTTCTGAAGAAAATGTGCTGAACTTTCATCCTGTAAAGCTTATCTATAAGGTGTCCAGATGTCAACTCCCTTTCCCTCCTGTCTTTAAACAGGTAGCACCTCTTTTTAATCCTTCGAAAGACCCACAGGGCACATTTGAAGCTGCTTTTCGACCTCTTATGTAAAACCTCATCATGGTAATTGCAAGTGTTAGCAAAGGTAAGAAAGGAAGGGCTGGCTTTGGGGGTGATGGTTGATGGATGCAGCACTGGAGGCTCTGCTCTTCCCAAAACAGAGGGAAGCAGTGCCAGGAGACTGGCACACCACCTCCATGCCTTTGACACCTACCTCAGGAACTAGAGTGTAGAAAATAAAAAACCATAATGATCAGTGCCCCACGTAAATACAATTAGATATCATGCACATGGTCTTTAAAGAGGAGCAGGAAAACACGGATCTTTTCTTCTAAGAGAGAAGGCTTTTCCAAAGAGCTCTTTTGTTTTTATTTTGTTACTCAGAGCAGCTGCTAAGGCGAAGGCGAGCTTTGAAGAATATTGCATATACTTTAGAGATTATGATATCATAAAGGGAAAGAGTTTTAAAGTTGGAGAAAAGAAAGGACAGAATTTTTATCCATATTTCCCCAAATCTTTTCTGTTTGAATTTGTTAACTCAAACTCTTGGCATACACTTAGAATAGAGATCTGTGGGCTTTTTGCCAGAGCTTTTATGTGCAGAATCAAGGTCTTTTGGATTTTCAAAAGAGGACAAGAAAGCTAAACTGTTCCTGTTAGTTGCAAAATACATGCAGTGCGCCAAGCTGACAAGTGCTTTTGCTTCATCTGGGTTTGCAGTGACAACTTCCAGAGAAAACAGCAAAACAATCTTATTCTGCATCCAGTGAGCTAATCAGGGACAGCCTCTTTGAGAGAGAAAATCCTCAAAAAATACCCTCCAAGAGAAGGAAAAAAGCTCTTGAATATCAGTTTGCTTAGATAATAAAGAATATACAATACTGAACTAAGCCAAAGGAAAGGGCACGGGCAGAGGAACCTGAGTACATCAGAGCTGCCAGTGCTTGGCTAAACTGCACCTCTCCAGTGAAACTCCAGTTCAGCCTGGGAAGGGAAAGTTAGTGTGGGAACCAACTTGTGAACACTTCTAGTGCTGCTGCCTGGCTTCTGAGATAGGTGCAGTCCTATCCCACCCACCACAAGAGGAATCTTTTCACATGGAAAGAGAGAAAGGAAGAGAAGACAAATTCTTTTGCCATAAGTATCCTGACTGTTTGGCATCTACTGTGGCTGTGGCTTGCCCCTCACCAGTCCTTCTCCACACCCTTTCAGAACATACAGGCCAATTTCCACTGATACTTCAGATTTTCCCTAATGACCTCAACTGATTAATCATGGTCCAAGCCCTGACAAACTTGTCTACTTTCACAAGGAGTGTCTGCTGAGAAAGGTGCTACTCTACCAGGTGGTAAATAACAAAAAGATGTAAGAGGATTCGACAGCCTTTGGCCTAACCCCCTATTTATCTGAGTGAATACTCGGTCTGTACATAACAAAGCAGGCACTGTTCCTTAAATGACTGTAGAAACTTTGCTCCTATACATCAGGTCATTCATTTCCAGCATTTTTCAGACTGTGATTAATTTCAGAAGTGAAAATGCAGATGTTTGTCTAGCCAAATATTTGTGTGCACTTAATATTATATCGCATCACATTACATAGAAACCCTCACCCTAATTAAACTGAGGTATGAGCAATGTCTGGATACACTTGAAGGAAGGGGTATAAGGTTAGTTTACACAAGTGCTGGGTAATCCAGTTTATGTGGAACAAGATACTCCATTCTTCCACAAAAGATCTGACTGGAACTGCTGAGGTATTTTTGAGCACCCATCTTGCTTCTTGCTTTTCCTCAGTCTCTGTTGTCTTTTCTTTGCTGCTTGTAAGCAATGGAGGAAGGTGACAATAAAGCCCTGGAGAAAATAACTATGTAGAGACGTCCTGAAACACCACAGGAAAAAAAAAATTAAAAGACTGACTTTACAAAGTCAGAGGAATCCTAGTGGACTCGATTTGAATGAAATCACAAAAGCTTGCTGATTAATATGCTTAACAGTATTTATGAAACACTATAAATCTGCTGAATACCTCCAATGTATAGATTATAAATATATTAGTTCAAGAAGCTACCACAAGAGGATTTCTGAAGTTAGAAAGCTGTGAAGAATTTTTATATTTATTCATAAAGCTTTAATCTTTTATGCTGATAAACAAGCGTCCAAAAATATTCTGAATCACTTACAGCAATTGTCTGCCTTTCAAATGTGAAATACAGGATAAACCCTTCTTTGCAAAGTGCAAAATAAAAAGAGCTAAAAAATATGAGCAGTTTCCACTTTCCTATATACAAAATTTAAGAACCATATTTATTGCATTAGCTACGCATCTGCTGCACATAGACCCAATATCGACTTGCTTCCTCGGAGGAAAAGTGACTGCCAGTTTGCATTTAGTTCTCCTGGTTTGATCAAGTGGATTTAAGTGAGCAAAAATGACAACTGGACATTCAGCTACTGCACCCAGCCCTGCCCTTGTCACGTTTTCAGAGAGAACAGGAGAGAGCCGGTAGTGGCTGAAGTTGTCCTGATCGTGTTTATCACCCAGCAAATGTTATCACCCAGCTTTCAGTCCTCTGGAGTGCATCAATAGCTCCATATCTTTGAATATGAATTTATTCCAGTTCTTGAGATTGATGGCAGATCAGGAAACACAGGCTGGGCAGTGAGTACTGGGATTTCTTACAGCTTCATTTAGCACTAATGCAAATCACATCGTTGTTTAGTGCTCCTACTGCTAACAGAGAAAATTTCCAAGACTGCCAAGCTTGTATTTCTATAATCTCCTGAAAATTATATTACCTAAATGCTACCTACCATTGCAAAGTATGGATGTATTTTCGCCTAGGATGTATTTTTAAGAGTCTGTATTTTCGTAGAGGTATGAAAAACAAAGATAGAAAACCTAAACATCCTTAGCTTTCACAGACAGTCATAAAGGAGGCAAGGTAATAATTTAAAAGATGAAATTTTAAGAACATCTTGAATCACTTTTAACACACATATAGACTAGAAGAAGCCTCCTGTGGTATTCTTCAGCATAAGGAAAGGGTAAACAAAGTTTTAATGTAAAATACTGATTTTAAACAATTCTGAAGCAACAGATCTTCTTACACATTATGAGACCCAGCTGGCAATAAACACCAGAAGTGTCCAGTGGAGAAGTGGAAAACTACAGAAGAGGAATTACATAAAGACTGAAGTGACTGAGAACACCACGGAAGAATGAAGAAATGCTCCAATAGAAGACCTGTGGCTAAAGAGCTAAAAAGATCAGAAAATCCTCTCTGAAACATGAACAGTGCTAACACCCAAGCAATCATCAAATTACTTACACACTTTACTTGTACCGATTTTACAATGTGGAGAAAACACAACAGAAAAAGTGCTTATCATCTCTCTGGGGAAATTTTATGCTTGAATTTTCAACGTGTACGGGCAAAAAACGTGTTGTGGTTCAAATGGGTATTCAGCACTTAAATGTGATTGCACTGCAGGCTTAAATTAGTGAACTTGTGTTCTGTTGTCTTTCATAAAAGTGCAATTAGTTATGCTATTTGACCCTTTCCTGTGCCTGAAATTCTAGCTGACCTTGCATGCCATGACAGTGATGTTCTAAGGGAGAAATGGGGTCAAAATTTTGCATAAATGCAATAAGAGATTACTTCAAAAATTAGCTAAACATGTATGTGTTTGTACTGTGAATTGTTTGAAAATTATGGGATGGATATGGTTTTTCTTTGTGTACTGGAGTGAAACAGGATTGAGTCTGGACTTAGATTCTATTTTTCCCTTCAGACTGATGGCTGAGTACATGTCCTCAGCTTTCATCTATGTTCCTGAGTTTACTCAAGTGTAACCTGTGGGAAGATCACCAATTATAGGCAAATATATCCAGAACTCACTGTCTTGCCCTTCTGCCCCTTCCAAGGAGGAGTTTGGTTTGTGAAGGCAGCTGATGAGAGCCCAGAGAAGCACGTTGTGCCCAGGTGCCTGAGGGATGTTTGAACAAGGGGGTCAAAACTCCGATGGGTCTCAAGGCAGAGGAAAGCACTGCCAAGTCCCCAATAAACCACGCCCCTCAGTGCACACCCACATCAACATCTTTTAAATGCCTCCAAGGGGGGTGACTCCACCACATCACTGCCCTCAGCAGCCTGTTCCAATACTTGGTAACACTTTCTGTGAAGAAATACTTCTAAATCTCCAACCTAAGCCTCCTCTTATGCAACTTGAGGCCGTTTCCTTGTGTCCTGTCACTTGTCACCTGGGAGCAGAGGCCAATCCCCAGCTGGCTGCACCCTCCTGTCAGGGAGTTGTAAGAGCAATAAGGTCCCCCCAAACTTCCTTCTCTCCAGGCTAAACATCCCCAGCTCTCTCAGCTGCTCCTCACCAGACTTGTGCTCCAGCCCCTTCCCCAGCTCCACTGCCCTTCTCTGGACTTGCTCCAGCCCCTCAATTTTTCTTGTAATGAGGGGCCCAAAACTGAACACAGGATTCAAGTTGCTGAGTGCAGGGGGATGATCACATCCCTAGTCCTGCTGGCTACGCTTTTTCAGACACTTAAGTATTGCTAGAATGATTCTAGATATGCTTTTACTCTCCATCAAGCAATGTTTGTTAGGCCAAACTAAAGTGTTTATTTTCAAACAACAAACATTGACCATCAGTAGAATCCCTTAAGAGTAAGTACTGATTAAGTAAATCTTGTTGCTCTTCAGTTCTTCTAAAAAGACAAGCAACAAAGCATTCAGACTCTGGCAGAAAAACATGTGATGTAGGCTTTAGTAGTTTTTTTTGGGAGAGCAATTGATTTTGTTATTGTATTTAAAGAAATACTCATCATCTATTTAAATTTTAGTGATACCCTTAGTGGTGGCATGGACAGCTTCTTTGTACAAATCCTAGCTGGTAGCTTCTGTGCTCAGTAATCAGCCACATGTTCTATGTCAGCCCAATAGAGTGTAAGAAACATCAAACTATTAGCAGAGGCAAAAATATGAAGATTTGAGACAGTAGGATTGAATGATGAAACCAAGATTAAAAGGGACAACAACAGAAATTGTGAGAAAGAACCAGGTGAGACCAGAAATTAAGTTCTTTCCAGATGGAAAGATAAAGACTTATTTTCCATTTAGCTTGCACAGTAGCATTCGCCCATCCATATGCTTACTATATGCCCATTTATATATATATATATCTATATGTATGTTTACATGTGGGGTTTTTCACCCCAAGGGAAAGCTATGACTCATATACTGCAGGCAGAGCAGGTACTGAGAGTTTGCCTTCCCTAAAACATTGAATTAGAGGTTTGGCAGAGCTCTCTGGAACCTGCGAGGCCTCTGTGACCAAGACTTATCATTCTGATATCCTCCACAGGCATTTCTTTTCTTTTCCTAACATATCATGGTGACAGCCACTGCTGCTTGTACAAACAATACAGAACAACACAGAACAGTATTTCCATTTTTACCATGCCCTGGATAAAAGACTCCTTTGGTTAAAGGCCAGCTTCCCTCAATACACAAATGTAGAAATCATTCTGCACAGTTGCAAAGAAAAAGTAGATATTAGCTCCCCAAACTCTACAACACTTTTGAAATCCTAAAGACAAATCTAAAATAAATTATTTCTTAGATTAATAAAATATTGAGATGAGAATTATTTTATATGTAACAGGCATTTAAAATCAGTCAGGAGCTAAAACTTTAAAAGCTAAGCAAAACAAGGTCACTTAACTTTTATTTTTTCCCCAAATAAACCTGGAAAGTGTATTATAGTGGGAATTGTGAATGGAAAGGATGTTACTGTTTTTAATACTCTCATGTTTGAACCATCTTTTGGGTTGAAATAGCAAGCTGTTAATTATTTCCTAGAAAAGGAACTGTATCCTCATGCCTTAGGCTAAACAGCACAACTTAAGAAGTCAGAACAACTCAGAGCACTGAGAACCTTCCAGATTTTCATAATGTAGTTTTCTCAAGCAGAAATCATCTGTTCCTTGAAGTTTGGCTATGACAACAGGAGGCACTGCCTCACAATGCCATTGTGAGGCATATAAACATTTCAGTCAGCTGCATCTTGAGCCTGCCTTGGTTTTTATTTTGAATTCCTTCTGCATTCCAATGCTCAAAAATGTTAAAAATAAAGAGGAAAATATCCAGGAACTGGAGGACTGAGCTGTCCTGGTCATGCAAGAGAAAGCAACCAAGCAGATGCCTCCACCTACTCCTTAGCTTATGTGGATGTGGCATCAGTCCAGGAAACCTTTAATTCCAGGAAATGGGCTTTTATTGTTGCTGGATTATTAGTGATATCAAATCAGCTACAACATTTATTTTAATATTGATAAATTCTTTTTTTTCCTACTTGAAGAATCATCAGACTCACCAGCTGTTTCAACTGTCCTTTTACAACACTGGAGATGAATCAGCAAGATTCAAATCCCAGTGATTGTCTCCATTCAGCACGAGAAGCATCTGATATGATACATATTCCTGTAGTTTTACTGTATATTTCTTTAACTAAAACATAAGACATGTTTTATGACCCGGCCTAACTGGCTGAAAAACAACCCCCTGTCTGTACCAGGTAATCAAACTATATTACCTTTCCTATTTAAGCACCCCTTACATCTCCAGTTGCTGTAATATAAAAATATTGAACGTACACATAGCTGAGCTGCCAAGCTGTGCTGTAGCCATTTTAAGAATTTACAGGAAATGCATTAAACTGCTTCCATGAAGACTGTTTGTACATTTACACTTCAAGGTTCTGAAATATCACTTGGTAAGTTCAGTATTACAAATAGAGTTTTATATCCCTGCTGATGGCAAAACAAGAGGAAAGATAATCTAGACGACAGTCAGAAACTGTGGGATATAGGAAAAGACCAGGCAGAGCATTTGGAGGGCAGTGAACTGCCAAGCATCACACCAGGAGTCATGATATGCTCAACAGGGTGCAAAATAATTTGTGATAATCTCTCTAGGAAGGATATTATGCACATCATGTATTATTATTTATTGTCTTCTGGACAGCAGTGGCTGACTCAAGGCCATTGGAAGAACATTTGCCTGAGAACTGTGAAGCAAAAATTTGAAACAAAACTGGCACAAAAACACTGGCAGTCAGATTAAAATACAGCACGTTCTCCACAAAAGGGATTCAGTTATCCTGAAATATAACCTCAGCTTCAGAGATCTCATCAGATTTATTCTTTGCTTTATTTCTTCTGCCTCTAAATCAAAAGTTGTAGTGCTGACATTTTTACAGTGCAGCACCTCAGGTGTGGCCACAAATCCACATTTAGTTGCTTCGTGAAAAATAGCTCAATTGGGAGTGGTGTTACACACATTCAAAAGTCCTTTTTTCTTCCACTCCTTACATTAAAGAAGTTTACTTCTTGATTTTTAATGATCAAATCTTGATATTCAATTATGCCTCATTTCTTTGGGTCAAACTCACCAATGACAAATGCAAGAGCAACTACAGAATAAAACCAGATCTTCAGTGGTCAGAGGGAATTTAACTTAAGAAACATGAAGATTAACCTTCTTTTTCTCACATACTCTTCAGACCAAATTTAGTCTTTTTCTAGATTTTAATTTGAAACTTACAATGTTATTTGTGTTTTAGTTTGTGGGTTTGAGGGAAGTGGGTTGTGTGTTTTTGTCGTTGGTGGTTGATTGGGGTTTTTTTTAATTCATTCATTCTTCACAGTCCCTAGAGGTTGGGATTCATAAAGGATGAGACCACAAAAGTTAATCAGGGACCCAGTCTCTAAAACTATGGGAAAGAACCAGAAAAAGAGCTGGACTAGAAACCCATTTCTTTCATGCTTCAGGATGTAGCCAACATTTATGTATGGTTTATAGTTCAAATACTTGCTTATGCCAACATCAAAAGGGCCATTTCTGATTCAAAGAACACTGAGGTAAAGTCTAAAGAACAAAGTTTCCAAGCAGCTAGATCCTGCTGCATGGGCATCAGCAAAAAAGTAAAAGGAATAAAAAAATGAAAGAAAAAATACAGATAAAGTATTCTTAATGCATCCAGGGTCAAAAGGAAGTGCTTATTCACATAACACATAATTAAATTGTGGAATTCATGGCCACAGGATGTTGTGAAGGCCAAAAGGATAAATGAGTTAAAAAAATAATTAGGCAAATGATTAGAAAAAAAATCCATTAAGGGCCATTAAGCACAAATATGTGCATGCAGCCTCTGGCTCAGAAAATCTCAGTGCCACAGATTGTCTGAAAATGGGAGAAAATACGAAGAAAACGCTCAATGTTTAGCCTTTTGTGAAACTCTTTTCCTAAGCACTTTGCTGACTACTCCCCAAGGAGGACAGTGACTATATAACTTAACTAGTACAGCTGTTCTCATATCATGATGCATTAGCTGGGTATGTGCAGCATCTAAATAACTCCAGCAGCAAAAAAAGCCCTCCTACATACTAAATTTTTAGTACCAGAATAATATTAACTTTTTTATTATTTTACAGGGCAAGACTTATGACCTATTTTCAATGTGTAATTTGCATGTAAGAATATAAAAAAAATATATAGTGTAGATGGGGGAGAAGTTAATTGCACCATGATACAGATGTTGTTACAAAATTAGATATTCTGCACCCTACATAAGTCACAATTTCTGCCAGAATGACAGTAAGAAGTCAGTGTAAGAGATTTTTACTATAGATGTGTGCTCTTTATATCTGTATGTGTGTCACTATGACTGCATGTGCAGAGACAGAAGGGGATTTATGTACATATATATGTATCTAAAACACGCAAGTCTTTTCAATAATATAATAAAATACCTTTTGTTTGGAATGATAAATCTTTTTTAGCATCCTATAATCATACTGCACATTAATTATGTAAATGTCAGTGGCCAGATTGTTGAGGTATAGTGTATTTAGATTGCAATTAATTCCCTATCATCCATTTCTACTCCGAAAAGCCAAATCTGTGAGGTGTTATGTGCTCTTTTGTTTTGAGCCAAGGAGCACCAGGAAAGGATTCTGGGTCCTTGGCTTATTCAGCTTTCTTCTCAGCATCTTTTGCTGGGTTCTTTCAAAGGCAGAAGCCTGACTGTGTAATCTAACCTGATATTTCCGTCCTTCCATTATCTGTTCAGTGAAGATTTACATGTCTTACTGCCCACCACACATCTACATTAACATCTACATTAACCATCCCTCCTTGCTCACAGTCCTCCTGATTACAGAGCTTCCATTTGCTCTTCTATTATTAAAGTTTTAGTCTGTGGTTCAGTGGATATTCAGGTTGGAGCCCCGTTTCGCAAGGCGCTGTGGAATCATGGCTGCTCCCCGAGAGCGCTTACGTTTGACAAAACGTGACAGATGGACCAGGCAGGCATATGAGATGTGGAGCTGGTAGTGAAAAAGGCTAATGGAGTGTCTGCAGTTGTTAAATGAACCAAATACTCTGCTTTGAACTTCGATGGCACTGTATAAGCAAACCTGAATATTTTAAATGGTGGGAATCTAGTCAAGTGCTGCACGATACCAACCTGCTTAACAACGTTTGGGTTTTTTTTATTTCAGTAGTTCTTGGGATGGACTTAAGCTGGGTTGCACATGTTAACTCCTTCACTTTTTACTGGAAGAAAATCTACAGAAAAGAAAATAGTGCTAAACTAAAGGAGCAACAGTGTTTCTACCCTGATCAGCCATAAAAGCTTTCGTGCAATCGTGCTTGGATCAAGTCTAAAAGAGGACCCCAGATTCTGTCATCTTGCCTTTCACAGGTGATAAATTTACTTGCATAAGACAATAAATCTGTAGTAATTTAGTTAGCCTTATTAGCACCTACTGATTAAAATGAAGAAAACCCAAAACCAACCCACAAACAATTGAAAGCACTCAAAATCACAGGGACTTGTTCTCCCGAGATTTTACATCTGTAACTTATCTTACTGTTGAATGATAAACATGCTCTGAGTGTGGGAACAGAGATGTCATGTTTTCAATTAATTCCATATAAATTATAATATTAAATTAATCTTAATTTGTGGTAACAAAGATAGATGGAAATTATATTAAACAGTTTATTGTTGACTTTTTTCTTTCCTTACAAGTCACTAACACAAGAGATGTAGCTGTAATCACAGCTGGTGGCCTATTTAGCAATCCAGCTCAAACAGAGGATGTAGATGCACTAACTAACTTTGCTCACTTCTTTTAAGATAATGTTAATCTCAGAATTCTCAGTGCATCTCAGGAGACTGCACATAGCATAAAAAATAAGCTTAAAAAATTTTCAAACCAGTACTCAAACTTCAAAAATCTTAAATACCTGAACGAGGTATCTCTTATTCCATTAACAGATAATAACTATTTATCAAGTGTTGGCATATGAGATAACCAAAACAGCAAACAAGATTTCTCTTATGAAAACATAAACCCCTATGGAATTACCATAATTTTCGTAAGAAGAAAAATAATTAAAAGATATTGAAACATTTTCAGTTGGCATACAGCCACACAAAGTTGCTAAAAAAAAGTCTTGGAAGTAAACCAGTTCCAAAATGCATCAGAACTAGATACAAATCTAAAGCTTACTCCATTTTAGCATAGGGTTGTTTGGTATAACAATATCTCAGTGACACAAGTAATTCTCTTTTAAAATGGTTAAAGATTTTATTAATTTTACCTCAGTGCTGGCTTCCAGTATACACGTAGTACACCTTGACTTCTGAATTTTTCGCAACTTGAATTTTAGCACTTCTTTCGTAACTAAACCTCATTAAAATATAGCTTAAATTTCATATGAGAGATTGTTTCTTGAAAAAACAATCTTGTATAAAAACCCTTACATTTGCATTTTAATATGGGGTTTTTTTGGGTTATTTAGTCCTATCTTTGAGTGCACCAAAACATTTTTAAGCATGTTGGGTTTTGGTTTAGTTTTAGCTGAATAAAAATCTAGGGCAAAATATGGTTGTGTTAACTCTAGTGGAACCATTCACTCCAGATCTGAAAGCAGAGAAATTGCAGGCAGACAGAGCATGCTCAAATAAAAAAGTAATATAGTTTTTAATTTCATTAATTCCCTTGAGGAAAGAGCATTTAAATGACCTAGATAGGCTAGAAATGGAGGTCTAAAATATTTTATTGATTTACTTGTATTTATAGATCAATTGTATACAAGTTCTTTGTTCAGTGACTGCTTCACTGAAACAAGTAAATGTTGGGGTTTTTTTTAGACTTGGGTGCCCATCTTCAAATTGAATTGAATACACATTTAATTCATTCATATCTCTTAAGATACTTTTTTGATTTGGAGATACAAATGGATTTAAATCTGAATCATTTCAGGTACATCAGTTCAGGAATGTTGGTGACTAAGGAGTGTTTGGTTCAGAGAGTATGCTAACCACAGAAGGCTTTAGCTCAGATTTTGAAGTGAAATATAGGATTTTTATGCTACCTCTTACTAAGCTGAGAGGTAGAAGTGAGAGGGATGTTTTAACACCCCAGCTTCATTCAAGAACTGTGGAAAACAAGCAGCGTATTTCAAATTCATCACAGTGTAACAGAAACTAATGGTGAAATACACAGGTGACTCCACTATCTCATTATTTCTTCTCTAGGATTCAATTCCCATTATACACAGGATTTTTACCCTTTCCCTAGTCCAGCTCTTACTGAGTTTTACAGAAATTTTAAGCATACAGGAATGTAGGATCAAACTTTCAACTCAAAATGAACCTTGTAATAAAACTCTCAGTAATTTCTAATTTGCATCAATGCAAATCAAAAAGTTTTGGTTTGGAAGTTTGTTTGTGTGCATGTGTATCACTCAAACAGGGAACATAATCACAGACCACCAACTATTTATCGAGGTTCCAGCTTTTCTGTGCATCACAAATAAACCACACCATGAAAGTCTCAAAACTCAGGCAGAGCCAAGGACCTGGTGTGTGGTTTTTTCATAAATCAGAAATAGAGTCCAGATTCATAAACCTTTTGGGAAATATGGGCCAAGTTTTGAGTGAATTTTGGAAAATTATAGTTTTTAATGAAAAATCCATGCAAATAATGTTTTTGACAGTCTCATTTTTTGGACACTTTTAAAATGCTAACCTTGAAATAAAATTCAAGGAGTTCATAATAAAATAAAAGACTTACTGAACATATTAAATTAATTTGGAAATATATATTTATGCACACACACTTGGCAGATATTCTGTATATTGTTTCAACAGTGAAATGTGTAAAAGATTGACTTTTTTTCAGTACAAAGCCTAAGAACAATAATGTCTAAGAAGGAGAAGAAACATTTCTAGCATTGTTTTTTGTATCATAAATAATTAAATTGTTGCAGTTGGATGGGAGTAGACTATTATTAAAAATGTTTTGGACGTTTTCAATATGCTTACATGGACTAGGAGTTTTCCTAAAGGGACTAGAAAATACATTCTTGCAGCTGAACCTATACGGGAATCTCTTTTCTCAGAAAAAGAATTAGGTTTCAAAATTTTTATAGGTCCACCTGGGGATGAAATGTAGAACCATGAAACCTAGTGTTGATGTACTTCCATTCAAGTAGGGAAAAAACTTGGGCATGGGCATTCCACCCCCAGGAAAATGCTGTGTTACTGATTATATCTTTGTCTCAGTGTTTTAGAGGGAAACTTTTCCACTTAAATTTTTTTGCATCTAATAAGTTCCCATTAAAAGCAAAGGGATGTCAATAACAATCACCGAAAAGATGTTATGTAGCTCACTAGAGTTGTGCAATGGATAATGGCAGCACATTGTTAGTCACTAAAACAGAAATCCCAAACTCAAGTAGTTATTATTTGAAAATCTTACTGACTTTAAACAACTGAAACAAATATAAAACCCCTAAACAAATTCAGCCCCCCAAATTACTTCAGATTAAGGAACACTAATAATTTCCAGTAATAGCACTGATACATGTGTTCTCTCTCAGATAAACTCTCCACAGTAGATAGTAAGAAATATATGTGTACTTTAAGAGAGGAATAGTCTTGAATTTCTTTACATCACCTTTCTTACAAAAAAACCCTATTTCATTTGCCAGTGCATTTGTACTTGTCTTGTACCTCCTTATATTAGATGATTATATATGTACGTGGGCCTGAATATGTTGTTTGTTTTCACTTCTATGCAGCTCACACAAAGAGTGGCACTGCTGATACTCAATGAACCAGCCACTAAATTTGTCCTCCACAATGAGCCTGAGATCAATAACTAATTTTGAAAACTGATTAGTTTGCAGCAGGGAAGTAGACAGAGTCCGAATCTTGCCAGAGGATATAATCAGCCAGTAAATAGCAATATTAGTGCTGTAGGTAATAGGCTGGGAACAACAGAGGAAAGGAGTCTGGCCCAACTCTCTAAAATAAAGGCCTTGACACGAAGGCCAATTCAAATTTTTTTTTTTTTTTTTTTTAAGTGTTGTGTTTTTAAATCTGATCTTTTTTTTTTTTTTTCTTTTTTTCTTCATCTTCTTTTGGTGTTGGAGGAAAGCTTATTTTTATCACATTCCCTGCTTGGAGACTAAAGAGTGTTTGTAATGCATCCTAATAAAGCTTGCAAGTGCAGCCTTGGGTGATTATTAAAGAGCTACAGACATTTTTACAGATCTTTGCTGGTTGTGAACTCCAGATGTTTCCAACATGAAAAATGTTATGTTCTAACAGTTAATGTTGTATCACCAGCCATTCAGAAGATGTATCTTCTTATTATAGCTGGAATGTTGCTATGGTGATAATTGTAAAACTGTGACCTAGAAGGAGGAAAACAAATGTATTTGGCACAAAAGAGGATAGGTAGTGTATCAATTAGGCCAATGAATGGGAAGATAACAAAAAGGTGGTAGGAAATTAAAAAAATTATGCACGAATCTTGGATACCATATGATATACCATATAATTAGCACTTTTATTTTCATGTGGAATGCATCCTTAGCTTTGGGGATGGACAGCACCCTGTCTACTTCCAAAATTACAGTGCTTTGTCTTTTCCACAAAGCCCATCCATAGAAAGCATCCCTATGCAAGGCTTGCTCACATAAGGGTCTGTATAATTAATTAATGTTTTGTATCTCATATTTTGGTACTAAAGACTGAAGTAGACCCCATCAGCAGATACGATTAACTATAGGTTTTGAGCTATCAAACCCTAAGGATCAGAACAGAAACAGACTTCATGCAAGTGTGGCCATGGATTATTTGGGGAACAGCCTGTTCTTGGGATCACCACAATTCTGAATTTCTGCTGAGTCTAGCAGGGGAAAATCACTCAGGGGAGTCATACAGTCCCTGGGGCCCGAACTGCGGAAGGACCCGAGTCCTCTGCCGGCTCTGCCAGCCGTCTGCCCGTCACCTTGAGCTAGTTTCTCTCTGTCTGCTCATCCATTTCATCATTTGCTCGATGGGAACCCTTTTTACAAAGAGCTTTTTCAGATCGATGGGTGAAACATGGTCTTAATTTCTAAGCTCATAAGCAGACGCATATGTGGAAAAACAGCGACTCCCATTACGAGGGTAATGATCAAATATCCCATCTTCAGTCAACTGCTATTGCTGCTGCAAACTGCAAATGCTTTCCAGCTCACAAGCAAAGAAAATTTCTGGTATGTGCTAAAGACATCACCATTACCATTCATTCCAATCAGCTTGATTAGGCCAAAAACAAACAACAGGAAACCATCTATCTGTATGCACATCAACCCTGTTTCAGGAGTCCTTGCCACTGGAACAGAGAGTGAAGCCCTGCCACTTGTCCTTAAATCTATATCCTCCATAGTTCTTTCCTACACATCAGGAAAGGAAGGAAACAGAGTAGATTACATTTCTTATTAAATTTATGTGTTATAACAGCGTGCAATGTGCTTGGAAATAAATCACAGAACAAAGGACAAAATTACAGAAAGAAATGGCACACTGTAAATCTCTTGATGTTTTCAGATGGAAACTGAATGTCTTTCTGCAAGTTATGCATCAGTCAAAACACTATTGAGATAAAGGCTTTCAAGTGATATTTTCAAGCCATATTAGTCGTCCTGTAGCTCTGCACTTCACTCAGACTGGAAAGTAGCCAACAAGCATGGCTTGAAATCTGTTAGTTTATGTCTTGAGGGATTTTTTCCAGCTGTATTAAAGAATTAAGACAGAGCTCCCCAACTCTCACTGCACTGCCTGCATGCTGATCTGGGGCAGGAAAAGAAACAGAGGCATGGTGAGGTAAAGGGATTAATCCAAGGTCAGATTGAAAGTTAAATGTAGGATTTAGACATAGATGCTAGCTGCTTGATTATGTTGAAGTCAGAGAAAACAGTGAAGCACTTTTATTTTAACTTCAAAGAAATACAACTGTTTTGCACATGGGAGTGCAACAGCATGGTATTGGGGAAGGTTTTACATCAAGGCAAACCACAATTATGACTCAGACCAGAAAAATCTCACATTAAAGTTCTCCTAAACTTTGTTTCTCCACACATATATACCTGGTTGAACAGACTTTGAATGAGGAATAAAAAAAAAATCCGGGAAAGAAATAGAAAACTCCAGCTGAAAAGGTAATAATAAACAGAACAAAATCAAGCATAGCTGGAACAAACAGAAGCTTACACAGCCTAAAAATTTGAATAAGTCTGCAGATTTTGCCTTTTTATAATTTTTTCTTCCTTCTTACTAGCTGAGCCAGGGCTAGTGACAGGCACAAAGAGAAACTGTATGAGGGAGACAAAGGTCAAGATAATGGTATTACTGTGCTGGTGCAAAGAACGCTTGACTAGATGGCAAAAACTAAAGGTCATTTATAAATGTGTTTTTCATTTTCTCTATGGAAAAGCTAGAGAAATGTAAAGAATCCACTGGAACTATAAGCCAAGAAGATTAGTTTGATTTTTTCATGATAATAAAGAAGAACTACCCAAGAATACTCTTGTTTGGCTGTATCAGGCGAAAACATTGTAGTGTTTTAACACCAAAACAACTACACTGCAAAACATTCATATTCAAGCAGTCCCTGAGAGAATGAAGACAAACCTCTTCAATATATATATTCAAACCCACTTACCCTGCTCCTCTAGGTCTCTCTCTCTGATCCCTCTCCCCTTCACTCCCCACAGCTGTTAGGGAAGGTGCCTTGTGCTGTCTTTACATCTGCACCCAATGACCAAGAGCCCTTTCCTTCTGCACCTGGGCCTTCTGAGAGGGCAGGGGTGAAATAACTCTCATATGTGTAACTAGCCAAAACCTAAAAGTCAGAGAATTCAGAATTCAACAGATACATTAGAAGCAATTAAAGTGAATAACAACCTGCCAATACAGTTTCACTGGACACGTGATTTGTGAGAGCTACAATATGCCAGCATGCAATGGATGCTTCCTTTAAGTATTGTTCTTCATGTTAAATTTAATGGAAAAGAAATCTACCACCATTTTCAAATTTAATTCCATGGCAACCCTCCCTTAAAATTCTTTTGGACATCTTTAAATTCCCAATCAGGCCACCCTTAATAGATGCCTCAGTTATAGTTTTATAGACCCCCAAAGGGAAAAAAACCAAAAAAACAAACAACAAAGCAATGCATAACCAGGACAGTGCACTAAAACTCAGCTTTGTGGAGGGCAGGGGTGGTGAGGACCTGCTGTAAGCCAATATCCTAACCTTATCTGGTTTTGTGATGTGCATGGCCAGCAGTGAGTTCTAGCTCTGTTTGTGGAGAATTGAGTGATTTAAAAGCTAACAGAGCAAGGAATAAAAAGAGAGAGAGTAGCAGCTAAAAAAGGCAATAATGACCTGTTTCAAGACTGCCTTAATTTCCCTCTTGAAATATTTGATATTTGCTAGATCGTGGAATAGCAAATGTACCACTGTGGTGCTACAGCCAGATGTGCTGGGATGTCTTTGTATTATTTCACGTTGTCCACATGGAGGAAATATCTTCAGTGTCATGTAACAAAATTTTGCCACATTAAAATAATTTCTATAGTTACGATAAAAGCATGCAGATTGAATGACTTTACTGCTATAAAGTTTAGTCCCTCGGCACAGGGTTCATCTAAGGAAATTCAGCCTCACAGCCTCTCAAGCCTATTCCTCGCTTTTCTGGTCTGGTAACTCCCTTTCTTCCTCTTTTCCTTCCAGTGCCTCTGGGTATTTACTATGAATGACAAAATGACAGTCCAATCAATAGCTGGGTCACAGATTTGCTTCTCAGACCCCTTCAAGTCACTGGCTATGACTCAGCAATAGCTTTTTTTGGTAAAGGAACATTCCTTGGGAGACTCCAGACCAGAATTATGGCAAAACTGAGCTTCTCAGGGTGAGTTTTACTCCAGCAGACCCATAAGCATTTGCATGCAGGAAGCAAAAGTACTTGAGAATAAGGACCATGTACCCAGGCAGCCTAGAGGGAATGATTCTCCACAGAGTGTGTACACAGCAAGCAGCAGAAACGTGCCTCAGTGTATCAAATACTCAGTGAGACTCTTGAATAGAAATTATTCGTGTCATGACTATGGTGAAACAGAGCAGGAAGAAAGACAGAGAAGGGGAATAAAATAGGCAAGAAGGAGAGCAAAGGCACAGAGAGAGAAAAACCAGAGGAGAAAATGGGAGAAAAAAGAACTGTCAGGCACACAAACTAGCTAAGTGTAAGAGGAAGAATGAGAAAATCTTGTCATGCTGTGGTTAAAACAAAATATAAAAGGGAAATGTGATGCTTAAACATGCAGTAATCTCCTTTTATCCAGTATATAGGAAGCAGTCAACCAATTAAGGTGCACTGAAATATTTTTACCTATTTTACACTTGAGAAAGCAGAAACAGTGGGCTTATATAACTTGTTCAGGTCACATATTAAGTCAGCAATGATCCAGACATGGCTCTCTGACCTGCCTCCATGAAATAGTTCTTCTCCAGGGAAGTAAATGACATGTTTTCACTCCAACTTTTCCACTATGTGCAGCACTTAGGGGCCTGTAAGGAACCATAAATCTCAGCAGTTCCTCGTTTAAAGTTTGCTTGCAAGGACATTAAACCAGTTTGCAAATAAAGCAGCTGCCCTCGGTTTCACGGTCAGGAAAGCCCCACCACATCTCACTTTTTCTGTGGTTTGACATTCAGTGCATGCTGCTTCAGGTCGTTGGCATTGAAGAACTGGTGCAAAGGGTGAAGTGAACACATTTCCCAGCGTTACCTTTGGAGCAAGCTACCTGCAGCACAAAACTTTTGCAATTACTAGAGGCCAACATGGCATCAAGTGCCCAATAAACACACAAATTAGCTTCCTCTCAAGGTCCATCCACTCATTCTTTGATTTTTATCAGTTAATTAAATGGCTTGTCAGAAGAGTGTAAAGTAGTCAATCCACATGTGTGTTGTGTGTTATGTACTTCCAGAAATTACTGATGCACGATCTTGGCAGGAATGACAGGTATTATTAAACATCAGCTGGCAGAGGCAAATTGCACCAATTTTAGTCAACTAGTAGTGACCTGTAAAATTGGTAAAAAACCGTAGGAGGAAAACAATTTGCCACCACACAAATTAAAAGAGCAAAGTTACAACCCAACGGAAAACCAGGTTATATTTGCTGAAGAACTCAGCAGTGAAACAAAACCTTGTGATCACTAACAGAGAACACTTTGGTATGTATGAGGTCTATGATATATGGCATGTGGTATATGGTATGTAAATCCTACTACCTGGAAAGTGAGGGAACACTTTGCAGCTAGGACTTGGAAATGAGCTAAATGTCAGTACCAGTGAGTTCTTTAAGATGTCACATTACATACCTTCCACAGAACAAACTGACCACAACAAAGGAGCAATCCTGTATTTGACCTTCCAGCCCCCAAATGTCAATGCCTTACAGAAAATTTATATTCCATGTGACAGAACTGGGTAACCTTGACCCAGAGGAATAAGAGATATTGGATTAGGTAGGCATATGAGCACAGACTTTCTGTTTTCTTCGAGAGCTTACAAATGACTGAAGGAGAAAATAAGTGGTTTTCTGAAGCTGCACGGTCAGATTCTTTCACTTGTTAAGGCTGCTTTGTGCTAATGTCAGTGAGCAACACACCCTGTGCAATAGGATTCTGTGGTTTCCTGAAGTTTTCCATAATGCCTTTTCCTGCCAGTGAAACCAGACCCCGCACTCTTTGGTCTTGAGTGAATTATTTGACCATGATTTGTGTGCAACTGAAACACAGACTGAAAACTACACGTAACACTGAAATTGTGGATGGCCCAGGGATTCAGCCAGTGGACTCGGCTTACTGGATATTTTGGCATGCAATGGGAATTCAGATGTGCTTTTGGGCATTGCAATGGTATGAATAAATTTTATTCTGAAAGGTGTACATTATAACTGCACAAGTGTGTCCCAACCCCAAACTGAAGTTGAGGACAAATATCACAAAACCGCCAGCAGAGTTTATTATCCTTCCTAAGGTTCTCTAAAGTGATAAAGGATTTAAATAATGTGTAAAGTCCTTTTACACATTAGTATTTAAAAAAAACAAACCCAACCCTACATACTGCACTATTATAGACTGTTCCTTGCTCCTTTTTTTCAGAATATATCAGGTTTTGGTAAAGCCAGGAAGCTTGCTGCTTGCTGACAGACATGGCAGTAAGTAATAGTGAGGATTAAAAGGACAAGATGATTGACATTTCTAACTGTAAACACAGATGTTTTCCAAGCAGAGAGTGGTGCTTCTTGCTGGAGGTGCTGATAAAGCTTCTGCCACGTACAGAGACGAGTGGTGTGCAATGTCAACTTTAGATAAGGAGGTTACAACATTATGCAGTGGAATCCCCTGCATGTGGACCCTGTGGTAGCAAAGTGAAGCTTTGCAGTACAGACCTCACTGACTTCTTGGTGACTAAATAGCAGAAAATAGCAGTAATAAGTTATTTACAGAATATGTAAAAAAAAAAAAAAAGATTTTCTCTTTGGTGTAGAGTAGCAGTGGAAAAATTTACTATTACTTTGGCCTTCAGGTCTTTGTATAAACAGATTACACAAAAAAAGAGAAAAGTGTCTTACAAATCTGTAGGTCTGTCAGTGCACTAAAACCAATTTCATCTATAGGAGAAACTGCTGTTTTCTGCCCTTTTTGCACACCAGTCAATAGGTAATTGAGATAGATCACACTTCAGTCACGAGCTGCTGTGCCAAAACCAAATCACCACTTCTTGTACCTGTGAGGTGCAGTAAGAGGGGCAGGAAGACAAGACCTCTGCTACAGCCCTACACCTAAAGGACCCCACAGATGAGACCCCTTCTGGCCACCAACTCACCCCTGGGGCGTCCCTCCTTCATATGCTCCAAGAAATCCACCACAAGAGCCTGCATGGATGAACAGCACCTACTCAAAAATAAGTTTTGTGTACAGGGACCAAGGAAGTTAAGGTGACTGGCCATGGCCACTGCTGTGGAATCTACTTTGCACCTGGAAGAGACATTTTTCTTGAGGGTTTAACCAGTGCACACCTTCAGATTCTTTCCCTTAAATTACTGGAATGCAGCCCTACAACAAGCTTGGGATCAACAGGTTGCATCCTGGATTGAAAATATCTGGCTGGATGCAAATAATAACTTCCTTCAAGAAAAAACAGAAAAATTTAAAGTATGGCGTGGGTGCAGACCTCAGTCAGTGGCACTGACTGTAGAAACTTTTTGAAAATTAAATACTATGTATTATTATAGTTGAAATGTTATCATAGTTCTTTGCTACACAAATTGCCATTTGCTCTTCTACCCAAAATTTTCATATTTTTGAGAAATATTTCATCAATTTACGTGTAAATAAAGATACAGACTATACAAAAGACCAAAATTACAAAAGTTGACTGTGGAGTTATATAGAAAATTTTAAAATAAGTCTTAAGTATCTTAACAATCACTCATGGTTTCAATCTAGATGTTTTCTTTACAGTGGGAATACTTTTCTACAAAAAAACCCAAACTCAAACCAAACCAAACCAACCAGACAAAACAAACCAACCTACCTTCTTCTAAATTCACATTGATTCGTGTATCAGCTTATCTAAGTTACAGAGCTTCTGGTCTCCCATCTCTTAATTCAATATTATTATGGGCTTTTTTGTGAGAGTTTAAGCAATAATTACCTTGTTATAAGCAGAATGTGTCCAAGATTCGCCCAAAGACTGTAACAGCAGAAAAGTAATGATTTCTGATCCCTGGTGTCTTTTGTTTCCCTCACTATCTGAATTTGCATTGCATCAGTTTCAGCATAAGCACATTTTTGTTCTTTTCATATTTTCAGAGGAATTTCAAGGCCTAATGTCCATTGCAGTCACACAGCAATTAGCTGTTAACTACCTAAGTCAATTGATTTTGAAAACTTAGAATTTAGACTCATACATCCAGAAAATACCTGTTTCTTGTCAATCCAACCTCAAAATGCTGTCCTCCTTGCTTCTAGTTTCACTTTTTGCATTCAATATGTTGCCTAATCTAGAGCAGATGCAGCAGCTGACCAAAAAAATTCAGATATAAACCTCATTTTAGCCAAGAGACTTCCACAGTGAAAATTCATAGCATTTTGGTGACGTGCATAAACATATCAAGGGCTGGCTTGCTGAAAAAAACCACATTAACCTGCCTATTTCTCTTGAAAAGAATGTGAGTTGTCATGTCTTAATAAAAGAACATGTGGGAGTCATTGGTGAGGGGTGGAGGAGGGCGAGTTCCCCTATTTTATGGGAGTCTGATGATGATTTGGTACAGGGCAGGATGATAGGAATTGTTTCACTTTCTGAACCTCCTTTCTCTTCCTTTCTTGCGTGCATGAGCACTTCTGCGCCTGTCACTATTTAATGTTAAGAATAAGGAGATGTGGTAGTAGGATGAAACTGGGATTTTACATCACTTGTGCAGCCCTCCAGCCCTGGTGAAGGCAGAGGTGGACTGTGTCAGCATTCTCCCTTTCAGGTTCAGTTTCCCAGATAGACCAAGCCAGTGCAGAGACACAGCAACAACCGAAAAACAAAACTAAACCAAAAAATTAATATTCTGTTCTTTTGCACTACATTTCCACAGAGCCACCTTGCAATCCCTGTCCTAAGGGGAATCATAGAATGGTCTGGGAAAAAGGGACCTTAAAGATCATCTACATTCAGCCCCTGACCAGATTTCTCTATCCAGCCTGGCCTTAAACACTCCCAGGGATGGGAAATCCACAGCTTCTCTGGGCAGTTTTTTCCAGTGCCTCACCACCTTCATAGTAAATAATTTCTTCATAACATCTCTTCTCTTTTAGTTTAAAAATGCTTCCTCTTGTCAGTAAGAGATTAAGTATGACTTGGGGAAAATATATATATATATATATATATATATATATATAATGTCTGGGGTTATGTAGGAAATTGCATTAACATATAAAAATAGTAATTTGCAAAGACAAAACCACTGGATTTAAGGCATTACCAACAAAACACTAAA
Organism: Daphoenositta chrysoptera; assembly: GCA_013397915.1. Lineage (NCBI taxonomy): Eukaryota > Metazoa > Chordata > Aves > Passeriformes > Daphoenositta > Daphoenositta chrysoptera. The sequence continues at coordinate 340,948 of VZRO01004946.1, read as the reverse complement.
CAAAACAAAGAAAAAATACCATTTACCATTACTTTCATTAACCTTTTTTTGGTATTACAAACATTTTTCCTGACTATTGCCATGACTTTCTGGGGTACCTATCATGCACATGCTTTTTTTACCTCAGGAAGATAAAAAGCAAAGTACTTGTAAGTAAAGAATTTAAGCACCAATGAAACTGCAAATGGAAGGATTAAGAGTAGAGAAGAATCTAAGAAGTAGGAAGGTCATTCTTTCATCGTGTTTGCAAGAGGAAAAATGTCCTATCTAATAAATTTTACTTTCCAGTTACTTTTTCAGTATAAATTTTGGGAGTAGTTCAAGTCATGAAAGTTATCCACATCCAGCTTAGTGGATACATGCAAAGCTGCAGGTATGAGGATGTACTGGTCTGGTTCATGTTCTCTTTTGAACCTAAGTGCAGCATGAAGTGAGTTTAGATTTTGCAATATTTTTTAGGTTCTTATAATAGATATGACTAAATTCCTTACTTCCAAAGTTGCCCTCAAGCAATTGAGCTCCTTTCAGTCCCACACTTGTCTGAGGGCCAGGCTTTGCTCAGGTCAACAGTTTCACCCTGACTTCCACTGACTTAAAACAACACCTTCCTCTTATGTATTGGAAATAAAAATGCTCCAAGACAAAATTTACCACCCTATAATCCTCTGTTTTTCACTTGGGGATATTTTTATCGTGTTGCTTTCCCATGTTTCTAAGGTTAAATTTGGAACCTGTGAAAAGAAATATTTTTAGTAGAAATATTCGAATCTCAAATATTGTAGCAGAATTGAAACTGCTGTAATACAGTAATGTTTTTGTGATAAAACTAGCTTGTAGATCTGTGTAACTCCAGCACTTAATGATTTCTGATGTCTGGAAGGTATTAGACTGTGGTTGTAATAATCTCTATAATTGTAACAGTTCATGCTAGCTAGAGTGCATATCTATTCTTCATCTGTCCTTAAACTAATTTGTTCTATGTATGAATATATCACAGTCATCAATTTAAAGTGCCATCCTTTGGCTATGCAGGTGATTAAGGAGTATACATTATGTATGAGGCAAACACACCAAACTTACACAAATGCTTTTTAGGAGAGTGCAAAATAGCTGCTTTCTGTTAGAGTTTGTAAGTTATTATTCTAATAGAAACACAAGTCACAGCTACAACTAACCAGCAATCAATTACTTCTCTCCATATGTAATGCCTTGCATGATGAGAGTTATACTGGGGCTCTGTGCTGAATTCTAAAAATATATATTAAAAAACCAAAACAAGAAAACAAAACAAAAACCCAAACAGAACAACAACAACAAAAAAAACTCTGCACCCACCCTCCTCACACTAAAAGAAAAAACAACCTTGAAAATCAGGTGATTATACATTTTCCCACTCCTTGCTGCCTATAAAGTTTTCATGGCAATTAGTACAATGCTAGGCTCTTAAAATTCTTCTTTTTCTGGTAATTTTGCTCTACAATGCAGCTATAAAGGTGCAGGGAGCATCTATTAGGACATCTAGTACAAGTATTTCTCTGTCATAGGTCTGATAAAGAAACAAAGAAATTCTGAGGTAACGTCATAGGTCTGATAAAGAAACAAAGAAATTCTGAGGTAACAATTTCCTGCAGGACATGAGTCCAATCTGAAGTCCCAAGGGTGTACTTGGCAAAAACCATTCCATAAGGAGACTGAGGGCTGTGGGGAAGGCCCAGTGGCACTGGGCAGAGGGCTCACAGTGTGAATCTGTACCAGGAGGGTGGCTCAGATAGCAGCCTTTGATTACCACCTGATTGATATCTCATGGCTTACAGGAAATCAAATGCTTTTCTCAGTTATATTCCCAGCAGATGGAGAGTCAACACCAGAGTAACATACAGACAGCACAGAAATCTGAGGAGCCCCAGAGTACAACAGGAACTTAAAATGAACCCCTCTTTTTCAGTCATTGCTTGGGGGCCCTTGAAAATTTTACATGCAATGTTGCTGAAGCTTCCTTTATTCTGGATCAGATTTGTGATCACTTCCAAGATACACTCCCTCTTCCAGACTGATTATAGAGATGAGCAACCAGAACTACCTATGGAATACTTGTCCCATGACACAGAGAGATAAAACTGGTTTCTTCACCACGTTTCTGAGCTGTGCACGCTCAGAGTCACTGAAAAGAAGGATGAGCACAGGAGAAGATAAAGCGAACCATTTCCTGCCAGTACAAGAGGAGCATCTCTTTGGGGACAACATCTCCAGGAGTGATTAAGTGCCAATCACTTCATTCCCACAGTTAGGTACAAAGAGCAAAACCCAGCCCTCCATAAATTAAAAAGGTTGACAGCACAGAATTCACTTTGCATCTAGAAGCTGTTAAAAGGAAGAGAGAGAAATATAAGATGTGTGGATATGTGAATTTACATGGGAAGGGGAGGTCATCCCTGGGATGAGACAAGCACACCCCTTACTCCTACAGGCAGGTAGTGTATATTTTATTTTTAACATGTTTGACAACCATGCCAGACAAACACTTACAGAAACCCATTAACAATGCTCAATGATTGTGATTAAGGATTAAAGAGAGCCAAATCAGATGTTACTATGAAAACCTGTTAAAAATTGTGTCAAGAGTCAGTTGCCAAAATATACAATCTTAGTGTTTTTCTCAGCAAAAATATACTTTGCCCTATATAGGATAATAAGGTATGAGTCACACAGATTTCATATATACTTGCCTTCATATATTGACATATATATAGTGTTTATTTTTTTTTATTGCTACTTCCATAATGCCATTGGCTTCTTTTTGGTTTTTTTTGTTGGTTTTTTTTTTGTCTCAGAGAACAAAAGGAAAGAAAGAAACAAAACTAAGCCTACTTAATGAATGATTACTTACTGATCAGACTATTTTCACCTACTTTATCACGTCAGAATCATCACTGAAAAGTTAAATCTTTGAGTCTCTTGTTCAATGAGATGGTCACTACATATCTAACATCAGGAGATATGGAGAACCAGGAGTGTGGGAAAACAACCTGGAAACACAATAATTTCACTTTCTTTTGCACAGGTGCCAGGTTATCCCTGCAGAATAAGAAACAGCTAAAAAATTGGCATACATGCTGCTGCCAGTAAAGTTACTTGAAGAGTGAAGGAGACCTTTTTCTCCCTAGAAAAACAGTAAATTAAAAGTGGAAGATTCTCATGTTTTACTTAATGGAATTGGTTCATATAAACTTTGATAGTTAATAACATGTACAGAACTTGCCTAAGTATTTCTTTTAGATAAAAAGAGGTTGTAAGTTGGTAATGACAAATTCTGGCTGAAATGGGAGATAAATTTGGGTATTTTCAGGCACCATGTCCTTTCTGAGAAGACGCCTGATGTTTTTCTTAGAAATTTGGATTAGTTTGCCTGGCTCAGATTTCTTAGGATTCATTTTGCTTTTACAAAGGTGATATCAGGTCTGATTTAATAGAGCATAAGAGAACATATTAAAAGTACATTCAGATTGTTTTCTTCAGCCTTCCCCATCCCAGCCAATTTCATATTAATTTGCTAATTTGGAGACAGAGACTGCATATCAAAGGAAGGCTGCAGGCAGTAATGAAGGCTGCAGATGTTTGCTGTTTCAGTAGTTACTGTTTTGATTTCTGAAATAGAGGGCAACTGTCTCTATTAACAAACAGTAGAAGAAATTATATGAATAAAGAAAAAAGAGAGATAAACAGGGCAAGGCTCATTCTTTGAGAGGTAAATCTGTGTATAAATGCTGAGTAGAGAGCCTCTCCCAATATGAAATGAAGCAACCTGCAAATCTAACATTAGAATCAGATGCTCACTTTCCTGCTTGAGAAAAATTTGTTACAAAGTATTTGTGATACAGTGTTTGTGATTTTGTACGTAGTTAGTACAATGCCTTTTTCCCTATCAATGACCTGATTAGGAGAGTGCCATACATATTTGGAAATACAGGAAGGCCAAACCATCTCCTGTTTTCTCCATCTTCCTTTTCTGCATAGTGATATCAGATACCAAGAAGTGGTAAAAATTTACTCCAGAATTGATTACTTTTCATCAATATATGGTTAAATAACCCAATGCATTCTACCAAAAGAAAAAAAAATCCAAACAAATACATTTTTAAGCTAAGGGTGTAACACAAAGCTTAGATAAAACCTCAGGTATTTCCAAACCTTTAAATGTAATCCCAAGTCCGAGCAAAGTCTCGTTTGAGAAAACACTTTTAAGACTGAAAATGGCCTCTATTATTCCACTGTAGAATAGACTGATATGATTTGTTTTCAGTGTTCATGTGGGATGCATTTGGTTTGGAAAGAGGTCCCTCAAGCTGAAAGATATGTTTCCTGATGTCATGATACTGTTAATGTGCCATAAAAATGATTTAGCAGTTGGGATCAATGTACTGCATTCTAACAAGCCAGTAAAATAGCCCCTACGGTATCCCATCCTTATTATAGGGTCCTATTAAGAAAATGGAAAAAAAAATTGTTCATATATAAACTATTTGGGTTCTCTATATAGGAAAGATATATTTCAACAGGCAGGTACATCTTAACAGGCTAGAAAAGAAAAAAGGCCACAGCCCTTCTAGATTTAAGTTAGATGTCAGCACAGAGTTTTTGCAGTGCACATGAACCCTGGATGTGAATATATGAGGTATGATTTTCTGGGTGCCACAATAGATTTTTAGATTTTTGTCTGCAGAAAGGTTAAGACACTAAAGAAAACAGAAGAAGCCTACACATGCAATAATAAGAGGCATTTAGAGAGTAAAAAGGATAATTTCAGAATATTTGAGAGTAAAATTAGTAGTTCTAACAGGATAGATTAATAAGGAATAATTCAAAGTATCCAGCGAAGTGTGAGTGTATAAGAGCATTAATGCCTTTTCTGCAAAACCTTGCTCGTAAGATATTTTCGAAGACTTGTTTTAATAAAGGCAATGTTAACATCTTTCTGTTTAGTAACAGTCCTTCTTTGCCCACTCATGTCAGTTATTTTCAATACTCCAGCATCATGCTTTTCAGAAGCTCCCTTCTCTCCAAAGAGATAAGGGGCTTATTTTAGATGCTAGAGTACATTAAGACACCAGATACAGTCTCAGGTTTCAGAAACTTGCTGCCACACCCAGGTGTAATGTCTTGGCTTTGCTCTTGCCATTATTCCAGCCCCTGGAATAAAGTTACTGACAGGTAATCTGCAAAATAAAACTGTGAATTCAGTCACACCTGTGTGGGTGCTACTCCCTGGCATCCCTGGACAGGCTGCTCTTCCTTTATTTCAAACAGAGATCAGGTTTGTGATTTGGCTTAGAAGCAAATTAGCAGAGAAGGTTAAAGGAAGCCATTTTGGATGCATCTCAACTGTATACACTTACACAGTATAGAACACTTGGAAATTTCTCATCCCAAATATGCAGAAAATGTTTTCCAGGAATTTAATTTTCAACCTGTTAACCTAAGCCACCGGCATTTCCTTGGAAAATGGAAGTTGCAAGAGTACCCAGAGTCTCCAAAAAGTAATGTGAAAGGATGAATAATAACCATGGAAATAGCTGACTCACATAAAATTAAAGAATAGAAATTGTATGATATAAAGACATGGTAAAAAAAAATAAAATTAAAATGTTTATTGAGTTTTCATGGCAAAGTTTTTGTAGGGGGAACATGAAGGAGCAGGAGGAAGAAGCAGCAGAGACAACACATGGTGAAAACTGGGAGTGAAGTTGAGCTTGCAAGGAAGAGGTGTGGGTAAAAGGTTTTAAGATTTCGTGTATTTTTCATTATCCTACTGTGATTTGATTGGTAGTATATTAAATTAATTTTGCCCCAAGTAGAGTTTGTTTTACCTGTGATAGGTGAGTGACCTCTCCATCTGCAGGCCTTTCATTGTATTTTCTCTCCCCTGTCCAGCTGAGAAGGGGACAGTTTTGGTAGACACTTGGTGTCCAGCCATGATCAACCCCCCTCAAAATGTTTGGTGTAATCTCTGTTCTCATTTTTAATGTATGATAATTAAATTTTCTAAGAAAATACTTTCTATTATGGTTTCTAATGGTGCCTAAAGGACATTTTCATTTAAATTACTATATTTTTAATTGTGTATATGCATAGAGGCAGTTCAGGCTTTCATTTGATCATTTATCTCTTTCATGTGTGTGAAAAATTATAGATTGACAAATGGAAAAAGATCACATTGATTATAAAACCCAATCAAAATTCAGTGATGTCTCATGTTGTTGTTGCTGTAAAAAAAACCCACACTTATTCCTAAGAAAAGCATGGCTGAAACAAATGAAATACCATTTTTCTTAGAGTTTCTTATCAAACATCTGTGACACACACATGGACAATTTTCAAAGGAATTAAATTAATGCCATGGAAATGTACATATATGTTCTTCACACTTTCCCACTGGAAATGTGTATGATAACGCATTTTTACCTGTAATTTTACCCCTGAAATTGGTTTTCATCCTGGTTTTTTTTAATCTGTCTGAAAATTTTCAGTCCCTTTGGGAGTGCTGGTCAGTCACCACCACCCCCAGAACCAACCAGACCAACTGAAACTGAGTTTTATGTTTCTGGGATTTAATGATGGCTGAGAGGTGAATATTTACTGTCTGTGAGGAGTCACCAGTCTCCCCCAGCTCTCTTTTTAAAAGGAAGATCAAAACCTACTGAAAATTGAATAAAATGCTAAGAAACCTGGGTGCCTAGGAAGCTTCCATTAGGTTCTTCCAGTTATTCCCCACTAGCACAGTGCAGAACGGAAACATGGAAAAGTCATTGTCGTTGCACTCTGAAGGGCTCCTATTTCTTTGGCTCCCAGAAGATTACTTATAGAAAGAATACCCCAGAATTGTAATACAATAAGCTATAATGTGAAACAACTGCAAGCTCTTGAAGACTTTTAACACAGATGACACACTGGTCTTTTAAAGAATGAAACCATAATTTATACAAGAAGCTGTCAGATACACAGGACCTAAACGGCATTTGAGCACACAGCTTGCTTGCTTACTTGTAGGGATATCAATCAATTTATTAAGAATTAATCTGCACCCCAGTGTTCTCCTAAAGCTGCCTAATGTCTTGGCAAGGCACTTGAAAGGGTTCAGTAAGAATTTATAAGGGCAGCTTGGAAACAGGATTTTTTTTTTCTTGCTCAACAAAGGGGATACTGTTTCCCCTCTGAACATATCTCTGTTATAGTTTAACACAGTAATGGATAGGTTTGCCAAAAATCACAGTTTTTAATGGCCTTCAGCGAAACAGTAGATTTGTCTTTGCCTTCATACTGTGTCCTGCATTTATGCTGTTAGAATGGCTCTTAATCTGCCTGGAAGTATCAAATGCTCTTGGCCTTGAGAACACAAACTTGTGCACACACTAAAAAGTACAGTTTGTAGAGTAACCACATTTTCCATGCATGCAGAAGAGTAAGCAGGACTGAAACTAAAGGATCTAATTTCGAGTACTTTCCAGCTCTTGACATAAAGATGGCAAGAAGGCCTGGGCAAATTTAAAATGTGGTATTCATATTGCCTGCATAAAATGTGCTAAAATGGCTTGAATGATGTCACTTGAGCAACAATCCAAACTACAGATATTTTTGAACTCTGAGAACACTGCAGGCTTGGCACTGGCCAGATATGTAGGGTGTGTGAGGCTGCACACATAAAATCATCTTATGGCTATCAAGCCATTAGTAGACAATGCATGTTTTTGCCTACAAACAGCAGAAAGTGATATCACACACGTTATGCAAAGTTATTGCATCATTCAGATTCCTGGTTTTCAAACATTTCACTTTGACAAAAGCAGTCAATGAAATATCAAAGTGGTGTGTGGAGAACATGAACCTTTACTTGTTTGGCCTTAAGTTCAAGGAAAAATTAAACAGATAATGGTTATCAATGGTCTGTCAGCTCTCAGGATGGATTTTTTCTTTTCAGAGATAATGTCTGTGTGTGCAGACAGACACACATCTCCGTTTTAGAGTATTACAGGAATAGACTTAACAGAAACAGCTTATTTTGGACTCCACTCACGAGCAAGCTGTTTGGTATGGAACAAGAATTTTTTCTCCATTTTGTGAAAATCTCAGAGCTTGGCCATTTGCTCAATCAGTTTCATTGTTTTTCACTCCAGTGGCAATGTCCTCTAACACATCAAATGGAAATGGTGGACTTGCACTTCTAGAAAAACCTTCCATTCTTAAAAAATCATTTTTCCCTCTTAGAATTCATCACCCAGGTGGGTAGTCCACTGCCTTCAGAAGGATTGTTTCCAGGGCTAGGGGCTTATCCTTTGCAGCAGGATTTTTGGGGCCATGGCAAAATTTCTGAAAAGGAAGATTATTTTATATTCACGTTTATCTTTAAAAAATGGAACATATTTTACCTTATCCATTTAAATCCTACAGCTGCCATGCTACTTAAATAATTACAGCCTTCAACATGTTTTAATGCTAAAAAAAGAAAACACACTTTAAAATTACTGATTTTTGTAGGAGAAAATAAATTGACTGCTCAGTTGCATAATGCTAGACAGATAAATTGACCTACTGTAAAACAAACCTGCCACTGTTTCTGACTAATCAAATATAAGGCCACATTAACTGTTAAATCCTACCTAACAACAGTTTGATTCTAATGTCAACAAAATCTGAATTGCTTTTTTTTTTGACAGTGTGTTTCAACCAACATATTTCTTGTGAAACAGCTCTTATGGCTTCTAAATTCAAGAGCAAGCAAAGGATTGTAAAGATGAAGCTGTGCCCTTGAAGAGAAGTGCACACTCTCTATTCCCTTATTCTTCTACCTTATTAATTCAGAACTTTGCATGAACAAAGTGGCAGTAATTAGCCTTGACATGGACCAGTGCCAGGCTTTTCTATCAAGTTTCTTTCCTGTTTATGTTTGAATTACTCCGGGGCTGCCTCTGTGCGCCCTTTGGTCTCAACAAATGTGGTTTTTTCCTTTACTCTCATGGTACAAAGAATGTAATCTTAGTTGACTGTAGTCTGCTGAACATCACATTATTTCCTTGACTCAGTTAAAGATTCACAAGCAGGAGTAGAAAAAAATGCTTTTGCTGAATAGAGACTGCAACAGTAAGAGGATGTGCTCTCCAGAGAAGAGTTGCTTTGCCTGAAAGTCTTTTGCTCTGCATTGCTCTAAAATCTTGTCTAAAAAAAATCAGTAAAATTTTGTCTGAAAGAATCAGTATAGATAGAAGTTGGATGATGAGGCTTCAAATTAGTGGTTCTCCCCCTGCAAATTTGGCATATAAGAGATGTCTAATCCTGAGTGAGAACCACAACCCCCCTGGTCTGCTGTCTTATTTCCACCTCCTACCATATGCTTATGACCAGACATGGGCTGATCTCATGAGAGCTTTACCTGTTTTACGATAATCAAAACCTGCTATGATCACACATCTAATTAAAAAAGCAGGCTGGGCACAGGACATTTGATTCAGGAAGAATATGGAGTTAGTTTAGTGAAGGAAGTTATTAACTTTTGGATCTGCAACGACTCAATGCCCATTTGAGTTATTTGCTTTCACTCCCATGATCAAAAATTACAATCATAATATAAAAAAAACCCCACAAGGAAATGAAACAATAAACATTATTTTAAATCACAAAAACTGCAGGTGAGATGATTTTCATAAGCAGCTATCACAAGTAAGTGTCATATACAAGTCATATACAGAGGTTACAAGACATCCTTTTCTAGAAGAGGAACTCATCCATAGGGATTATAATGGCAATAACTGGAAACACTTCAGGAAACAAGAAGACTCATTTTTTAGCTTACTTCTAAATAAAACCTCAAAAAAAATTCTGAAATTAAAGCTCTTCCTTCTTCATTTTAGCACTGGACATTTAGATCTTTTAAAATGATTTGCTTTTCCAAGAACCTGGACCTACCAGGTTATCAGAATTTTCATGTGATGTATAAAAAATTACTTGTCCAAATATCAGCTTTTTCACAACACAGAATTGACTGAAGATTTTAAAATTGTTTCTGAACTGTATAATGATGGTTACTTATCCTGAAATGTTTTTAGTGTCACCAAACCACACAAACACCCTTGAAATGTCATTGAGAACTATTAATTTTTGGGTTTTGGGATTTGGCTTGCCCATGTCATGACATCTAACTTTAGAATCACTTCCCTAAAACACTTCTAAAATTGGATTCTGGCTTAAAAATTAAACCAAAAAGTTAAGGCATGGAGAAAGGAATAATGTAACACTGTTTCAATAAATCTTTATACTCATTGGGTTGTAATTAAGTTCAAATCTGAACAAAGGCTCCTGAAACATGGCATCAATATGAGCATATATTCATACCTAAGCGATGTTTTAGTGCAGCCACAAGCTGTTGGTGTAGCAGTGGGCTCATCTTTATTTTATTCCTGATGCAGTTGACTGAAATTTAGTTGTGGGACACAGAAAGGGCAGGAGTTGAGACATCCTGCAACTCATCTGGTTAGTTATGCTCCTAAACACGTTTTGATTGGATGACATAATTGAGGATTGAACTAAAGTCCCCTGGCTTCTGTCTCGGTACTGTCATAGGTGACTTAATGGGTCAACAACATGGTCTGAACTGTCTATTCCCTGAGCAGACATAATTTTTCTCTGTCTAATTCCTCCAGCCTCCAGCTATTTACATAGGAACCTATAGATTTTTTTTTGTCTATGAACTCCAAAACTATCCCTCAGCTATCATTCTGTTTGTAAGGTTCACTGCTCTCAAATCTATTCAATATGAAGGCTATTCTGGAGAACATTATGTGTGGAGTTTTCTATACATACAAATTCATTCAATGCACAGACATTTCCAGAGTCAGAAAAAGCACATTTGTGTATTTTCCTGGCCATACAGGAAGCAATTTTCCATTTCAGATAAGTGGTTATGGCTAACTGAATTCTAAGCATGAATTTCAAATCAAAGATTGTGAAGGTTAAAATAATAATAATAATAAAGAAACATAATAAGAAATTATCTTTCCAAGCTGAAGCATCCAGAGGCTAGATCTTCCTATTACCAGGATACAACTGTCAGACTTTGTAAGAACAGATTCAAGACAGAATGAGCCTGATGATTACACATTATCTATTATTATTATTCTCTATTATTATTTTAAATATTATAGTGTATTGTGGTTATAATGGAAGATAATGTGCCTTGGGAATGGAGCATCCCTGAAACTCATTAGAAATTAAATATATAGAATGAAAGTGTGAGAGATAAAATTGCTTTTCTGCCTGCCAGTATAAATGGAATGGTGTATGACAGGGATGGAATAATGGGATGCTCTCAGCTCAGTCCATGCAGGAACGTCTCCACCACCTGCTAAGGAAAATAAAATTTAACCTCATCCATAAGCACGTACACCAAGAAAGCAAATGCTAAACTGAGGAAGGAGAGATGGCTAGAATTCAAATTTTGACTTGGAAAAGATGGCGAATGTCTGTAGTAGTTTTTTACCTTTGGGATCTTGGCATAAATCCAATCAGAGGTTCTAATTAAAATGAGTTTGATGGTCTCAGCCTAGTTCCTAATTGACGGCAGTTCACACTACAAAACACATGAGAATTCATTAGAGTGCTCATCTGGCAATTTCTGCTCAGAGGGAGCAAGAGGAGGTAACTAAAATGGATTCCAGCAACTATCCTGCATTTTAGGCAGCATGGTCCATTCTGGGCAGTCGAAAAGGGGTCATCAATAGACCATAAGGGATCAAAAATCAAAGCATTCCTCTAGAATTAACTCAGATGTAGAATTTTAAATGTCCTTCCTAGACATTTATTTTAAGACTCAAAGCATGGATATAGAAATTATGTTCCAAGAAGAAATCTGCGCAGTATTTCTTGGCATTAAATCGTATGTCTTGTTGTCAAAAAACAAGTTACTTCAAAGAGAATTTTCTACTTGCACTTTGAAAAAAAAAAAAATTTACCCAAACTCACAAGAAATATAACTTTTTTTTTCATCCAAAAAGATAATTTGGTGTTTTGTGTTGAGGTGGTCACTAGTTCTGTACAGATAATAAATAGCAAAATATTCATGTTGTTCTAAATATGCTGATGAGAAAAAGTATTTGCAAGTTCTAAGGCCAGCCAGTAGAGAGACTTTAATGTACTGCGACCCACACCATTCATCACTTGGTGAAAAATATACCAACTTTATATTTGAGGTTGCTTTCCTGACCTAATCAGCTCTTATTCTAAGCCTCTTGAAACTTTGGGGTGTTTGTTCAAGGTGGCATTCTCTGTCTTTAAAAGAATTTTATCACTGCTAATGACTTATATACTCACTTACTATTAAAGATTTTGGATAGATCAAAAGGGAACCTCTACCTATACATGGAACTTTTTGCCTTATCTTCAGCAGACCCATGGTGTGCTTTGCTTTTCTTTTGAGGGAGTCTTATCTAATCATTCTGGGGGAGCAATGAAAATGTCGTCATTGGCCTCAATGGCCTCCAAATAACTGATTAAAATTCCAAGGTTTAAGTTTAGTTTCCAGTTTAGATGAAGATTATACCCAGGTCTCCACTGCTGTGCCTCAGCTTTTTTGTCTTACAGAGCTAATGAGCCTTGTCTATAAAGGAATAAATCTTCCAGAAAAAGGGCAGCAGAGAAACAGCCCAGCAAATACACCATAATAATCTGAATGTCAGCAGTGCTGACAACACAGCAGCAAAATACAAAGTATGAAGAGGAGGAATCTTGAGCACAACACAAAGTCTGTGCTACCAATGCACAATAGCAACAAATTATGGCAAAAAATTTTGTCTGGACTAATTACAAACCTGTAATATACCTCTGCTATTTTATCTTAACACTATGGAGATATGACTTCATGTCATGTTTCTGAAAACCTAGAAGGCCCTGGGATGGGTTTTCTGAAGCATAAACATCCCTCACTCCTCTTAATTCCTAATCAACTGCCAGAACTCGTGCTGAATTACCAAGAAAAATCCAGGATATTCATTGAGGCACTTCATCTGCCCAAAAGAAAAGAAGCCATGACTTTGTGCCAGGTGCACTTTTTCTCCTTGGTGAGTGGTGCTACCTGCAGGATGTATTTTTTCCAGGGACAGCATTCACTTCCTAGTTGTTTCTGGACACAGTTCAAGCTGTTGACAAGGTTTCCATGTAGTCATTCATCTTGGCAAAAGGAAAAGTGAAGGGGAACATTCCTGATGCTAAAATTATTTTTCTTTTGTAGTCAGATTAATTTTATGATGTCAGAGCTTTAAAAATAGTTTTTCCAATACTCTTTCTAACATTAAAAAGAATGGATATGCAACCATCAACACAACAGGTTTTTGCAAGAAAACATTGCTTTTTAGGTTTTCAACCTCCTGCCCCTCACTTGCAATTGATAAAACATTTCTGCTACTGGAGGTGACATTCTTCTCAGAGCTGTGTTATTCTTTACTTAGACAACAAATTCTTTGTGTTGTTTTAAAACCAGTATTCTAAAATGTAAAATTTAAAGTGAAAATAAATCCCTTATTGTGCAGATACTGCACTGGATAAAAGATAAGAGAAGAGAAGGCTCTGGGGTGACCTTATTGAAGCCTTTCAGTGTTTAAAGAGGGTCTTTAAACCCTTAAATAAGAAAGATGAGTGCAAACATTTCAGTACGGCCTGCTGCAATAGGACAAGAGGTAATAATTTTTAATTAAAGATGGTACATTTAGAATGGATATAAGGAAGAAAATTTTTACAATGAGGGTTGTGAGACACTGAAATGGATGTCCCAGAAAGGTAATGGATGCCCCATTCCTGGTAACATTCAAGGTCAGGTTGGACAGCTCTGAGTAACCTGATGTACTTAAAGGTGTCCCTGCTCATTGCAGGGAGCTTGGACTAGACAGCCTTTAAAAGATCCCTTCCAACCCAAATAATTTCATAATTCTGTGATTCTATAAATAAGCTTCATTTTGTCTTTAAAGAACACCTTATTGCCCTCTCAATGCATATGTATGAATCAAGTCTATATTTGAGAATTTCATGCATTTTGAGAGATAAATTGTGTCTATACAGTACATGCCATTTACAAATGGCTTGACATTTTCAAAACATTATTTTGTCTAGCACTTGTGTTAACGAAAATAATATTTCAGTGCACTTGAATCACAAACCATCTATTCAGAATGTCATCTAGAGGCAAATGATAATAGAACAAAAAATGAAGCAACATTTCTTGTTGCATTATCCCATTGCCCTGGAGCTATGCAGGGTCTATCTCCCAGTACCTCCCTGATGACCTCCAACAGCTCCATTTTATTACAGCATTACCTTCCAACTTACATTTCTTTCTAGTTGTTCATATATTTTTTCAAAACACGCATTCCTTGCTTGCTAATCACCGCTGACTGCTTTTGCCTCAGCTTTTACCTACATATCACTCCTCACTCCACAGGCTGCAAGCATTTCTATTCCTGGAATATAATTTTTCTTGCTACAAAAGTTTAGCATCACCCCTGAGGCTGTTCAGAGACCTGTACTAAAAAGATTCATATTATCCACTGGTTTTTTTTCAGGTGATGGTTGAGTACTGTCTACAATCTGTTAACAGGGAGAAAACCTAGCGGGGTTCATGCTAGTTCACATATATGAATCTCAGAATTTCCTGTTTCCCATCATGTGTTTTGTATCTGTTGCAAAAGTCTTGTAATAATATTGGACTACTTCAATAATTTCACAGCACAACAGGATTGTTGCTTCTGCAGATGAAGAAGAAAGGCACATGGTGAGATTAAATAACTTTTGTAGAGTTGCTGGATTGGTAGATAGAGATCCTGTGTTCCAGCTCAGTGAGTTTCTTGGAAGACAATAGTTTCTAAAAGTATATTTTAAAGAAATTAAAGCATTTCACTAATTTTTAATAATTTACAGCTTAAATTTATTTTAAAGTTCATGAAATAGCATTTAAAAAACCCCAAAACAAAAGAACCTTTTCTTTCTCCTTTGAGTCCAATGAAATTCTTTACTCAAAACAATCTGAATTAAACATGATTCTATGGTTCTCTTTGCAACCGTTTTCATTTTGAGCAAAGTCAAAAGTAAGCTTTGATTTTCACATGTTGAGCAAAAGCATCCAGTCAAACAACACCTCCCGATGTAAAAAATACCCAATACTGAAATTTGAGCCATAATCCAATCCTCACTAGCCACATACAAAGCGTGAGCTGTATAAACTTTTATGTACACATCTAAAACCGCACACAGTCTCTAAATTTCTCATGAAAAGCTTTGGCTTTTTATTCCATGTTCAAAATTAAAACAATCCCTCATCTGTAACCATCAGTTGACTAAAAGCATTAATTTAAGAGGTATGGGTATCAAAGCTAAAAAAACCTTCCTGGCTTTACTCCCGGTGCTCTGTGTCTGCACGGAGATGGGGAAAGCTGAGGGGGTTTGGGTTGGGTGGGTTTTTTCTTCTTTTGGGGATAGGGAGGCCATTTGTAGCAGATGTCCTACATCTGGCAGTAGCTCACTGATAAACACGTGTAGCAGCAGGAACCCAATTATCCCTGTTGCCCTTTTTAGAATTACTATGAGTTGTGCTCTTCTAGGCAGCGGAAATAACACATGAAGGAAAAAGGCAGCATTTTAAAGTTTCCACAGCACATTTCCTGGCACTACTCCACAAATTGCATGGAGTAACACTCTCCCAAAGAATCTTTTGCTACTTAAAGTGTGGTAGGGCCTGCATCACATTTCAGTTTCATACCTTGCAAACATTGCATGTAATTGTCAGTGCAGAGAAAGTACTTATACCAATTTCAAGACAAACTTTTAATTCACTGCAAAAAACCTCCTATTTATTCTGAAAGGGGATCTTTCTCTCTTTTTGTCATTTTAGGTGCTTTTCATTTTTAGATCCTACATCCCTTCGTCCCTTCAGTCCCTGATCTTGGGCTGTTTCTAGGCCATTGACACCACATTGCTCTGTGCTGCAGATGAGCCAGATCAACATGCTCAGAAATTTAGAGCAGGGCATAGAAAGCACTGAAGTCTTTGTCTTTCCTGCTCTCCTGTTGTTGTTTGTAAGACAGCATAAACAATAGCCTATGAGTATTCCAGAGACTCTGCTTCTATGCTGCGTAGTTTGAAAAAATTACATATTAAATACAAAATTGCAATATTTTTATTAAATTGCATTCAGAAATGAATTGTATTTGTGCACACTTTCATCTAAACCCTTTTTGAAGTCTCCTCACATTCAAAATTATTAATTTATTGAGATTATTTTCCAGGCTCATATATATTTATATTACAAAAAAGAATTCAGAATAATAAAACTCCATATTCCAGACATTTATTTTACAATTAGCAACTGGTTTTTCAGATTAATAAGTATTATTTTTTGCTATGTCATTGTGCTCTGTTTTGCATTGAGCCAAAATGAGCCAGCACAATGTTACTATATTCAAGGGAAGCATTTGCCCTAATGAGTATCTTACTATGAGAACATCTACATTATTTTTATAAAATGAATGTCTGTATTTACTATTGACCTTCCTGCTAAGATGACTAATTTGTGAGAGCAGAATTAAAATTTTCCTCATTGTTAAACTGGTATAAATCTGCAGTTAATACATTTATTTCCTAGTCAGCATTTTGGCAGATTTTCTTCACCACAACAAGAATCTAAAGAGGTAACCAGTTATAACAGCTTTTTACTGACTGCTTCTATGTGACCTGCAGAAAAAATGGAGAAGATGAGAATTTTTTTGAGCTTTGGAGGAAAAATATATTAATTGCCTTCATCTCCTTTGCTCTGATCATCCTCCCATATATGTCTACTTTGGAAGTTCATTTATGTTCAGTGTCTGGGATGTTTGGGACCAAGGGAAGCATTTCTCCACACAAGGCCAGGAGGGAATGATCCACGCTGTTTAGGTATGCACTTGGAAAAGATAAAGTAACTCAGAATCCCCCCTGGTTAGCTTAGAGGAATGATTCTTAAACAGTGTACACATATATATGTTACCATAACTACTGAGAAAGTCCCAAGTGCAGCCACAATTGAAAATTATTATTCTTGGACAAAGGAAGACTTGCACGTACCGGTTTTCACACTAGAGCTCTACATCTGAGCAATTTCAAAGTTTGAAATGAGAAGGGGGAAAAAAAAAAACAAACATTATTATATGTATTAAATTTGTTTTAAAGGTGGTAAACCCAAAGGTAGGTAGCTAAATAACCCATGCCATGGCACTGCCAGGAAGAGCTGCTGGAGCTGGGATGAGGATGTGAACCCACTCTCTCCCAGCCCCAGATGCTCTCGGCCTGCAGTGCAGCTGCAGGCCCCAGCCTTTGATCCAGAAGCCTACAAACACACAAATGGTGGAAATGTGCATCCACTAGAGCCTAAACAGACCTCTGGTCTCTGAGGGAACATGACAGAACTCACACATCACTGGAAACATGATGCATTCTCTCCTGTGCCTCCCAACCTGCACAGTCCTTGTGCCTGGAAAAACCTGCCACTGGGCACTCTCTGGTGGGATGTGGCAACAATCCCATGTTTCATAAAGATGTTCATTCCTGTCAGAGAGCTTGGATGTCATCTGAATCTTAAATTTTTCTCCCAAGAAATCTTAATGAGTGGTTCTGTCCTGCTGTCACTGCCCATGCTGGTGGTAGTATTTCCAGGGAATCCACATAGGTAGCTGCTCCTCCATGAAATATAACCTTAGAATGGTTTAGGTTGGAAGGGACCTTAGAGATCATCTCATCTGAACCCTCCTGCCACAGGCAGGGACATTTTCCACTAGACCAGGTTGCTCAGGGACCCATCCAACCTGGCTTGGAACACTTCCAGGGATGGGGCAGCCACAGCTTCTCTGGGAAACCTGTGCCGGGGCCTCACCACCCTCACAGGAAAGAATTTTTTCCTAACATCTAATCTAAACTTACTGTCTTTCAGTTTAAAACCATTGCTCTTATCCTGTCACTACTTGCCTGTATAAAATGTGCCCCTCCCTCCTTTTTATAATCCCCATTAAGGTACTGGAAGGCTGTCATGAGGTCTCCCCAAAACCTCTTCTCCAGGCTGAACAACCCCAGTGATCACAGACAACAACAGACCTTATCTCCTTTTTTAATCCTCTTTGTTCCTTTATGTAACAGTTTAACTGGATGCAGAGAACTTGCCAAAGGAGACAGAAATGTCTTAATTCCTTTAAATACACTTGCATATTCTGTACGTTCACAAAAGTATAGTCTGCCATCATGAAGCATGAAAGCACTAGTGAAATGCAGCAACTATACTGGAATGGTGCCATTAGGGAAAAGGAATAATATTTAAATGAAATTAGACAGAGATCTCAGGCACACAGAACATAAATATTTAATTTGGAATTTCACCAAGACACTGGGGCTAACACCTTTAACTTGGCACATGCAAGATTTTTAAATGACCACAAATTTTATGAGGACCTCAGATTTCACCTCCCCTTTAAAGGATTGGCTCCCCAGTGGAAAAGATCTGGTGAGAAGCTGATTCTTTATTAGTTCAGGTGGGAATTTGGCCTTTGGTTCTTATTTCATTAACGTAACAGAATCACAACACTCATGCATAGAATTTGGTGGTAAACAAAATTTGTTGCTGAAGGCTTTACTGGGAATTCTTTGCAAGAACCAATTAAGCCAAGCATATCTTACCTACGAAGTGAATTCAAAAGCAAATGACCCAAATCTTACAGAGGCTTATTAATTTTTGCAGGAAAAATAAAAAATAATCTGCTATTTTTTTAACTTTCCTCCAGAACATAAAAATAAAAAATAAAAATCACAAAAAACTTCAAAGGGAAGAGAGTGAATTCATCATTTAAATACAGTAAGCATCCCATATAAAGTGTTTGCTCAGTAATTAAAATTAATTTATAGGGGTTTTTTTATCTTCTCTTTTTTTGAAGAAAATGTTGGTGTATCTTGTATTTTTTGGTTGGAATACTGCAATTAGCAGAAGTCAGAATAAAAACAGTAGGTGCTAAAAATTCTCCCAGACACAAAAATCTTTAACACAGTGGCACATTATCAATTTAGGCACAGTGGGTTTTAGACAGATAATTAGCAAGTCTTGGCTGACCAACTTCCATACTGCTGCAATGAAGACCAAGAAAGAAACTGTTTTTCAACCAGTAATGCAACTTCTGTCAAATAAAGTTTTGCAGGCACTAATACAAGGATTTTATGTCTGTTCAGCATCTCATTTGTATAGTGAAATGAGGCAAGAAGTAAGATGTATACAATTAATTTTATAGTGTATGGTCTGCAAGTGGTTTTAAGAGGAAATTCACATTTTTCTCATTAAAGCTGGTTGGGGATACTTTTTCCAATTAAAGTGACTTTTTTTTTTTGAGTCGTGTAAATAGTTGAATATTAGAAAAAATGAGTTTGAAGTGTTTCAAAAATCAGGAATGGCAAGATTTTCAGCATGCCACATGTGCATGTGTGAACATCCAGACTAGACAAGTAAATAATAAATCCACATCCTCCTCTATTTATGGCCCTGATTAAAGCTTGGAGCCAAGTTTTTTCCAGCAACATGAGATAAAGCCATTTTTTCTAGGGGCGCATCCAGATGGTGATTTATAAACTATAGGAAGCTTGATGTCATTTGGAAATTTCAGCTGCATCCTGGCTGATGCAGCTGCTCTGGTATGCAAAGAGAACTGCAAGCATGAGTTCTAGTTAACTTCACACATAATTTTTTTACATGATTATGCAACAGAGATGACATAAGAAGTAACGACCTGAAGCTCATTTGCATTGATTCCTAGTTCCTCTGGCAGCAGTTGTGTGCCACGAGGCCAGAGCACATTTACAATTTAAGATCCTGACCAAGAACATCCAGACTGGCCCGGTGCCAGGCTCAGGAGCAAGAAGAAGAGGAGAAGGAGGAAGAGGAGAAGTTGCCCATCACTGCACCAGCCTTGGACCGTACTGAAAAGAGGTTTGAGATTGCTTTGCTTATTTCTACTTCCTGTCTTCTTTTCCCACATATCCCCAAACATCTTCTGACCTACTTTGTATTTCTCTACATTTGAATTCAGAAGATGGTTTTCAGAATCTGTAGAAGGTGTTATTAGGTTAGAGCAATGAAGAACTCAACAATATACAGCATGTGTATTTCAACACAATATTTCCTTGTTAACAGATATTACACAATATACTGAGAGGCAATGAAATATTTAAACAAATTACTGAGAAGAAGTGTACAAGACCAGCCAAAAATTAGAAAGATTGATGATATATTTTCTAATATCTCAGCAAAGTTGTAGGGACTTTCTGTTGACTTATTCTTTTTTCCTCTCAAAGTGGGGGCTAGCATCTGGTGAATACAAAAAGACACTGGAGATGGGGAAGGCTAGGGTAAGAAAATACCATGGCAGTGAACAAACTCCAGTAGCCCAATTTGAAAAACTGCATATATATATATGCATTGCATATTTAATGGTTACACATACTTTATCCTTGGAGTCTAATGACCAACTTTCCTGGCATCAAAATCTGACTAAATTAGCCACAATGAGTGAAACTGGGCGCCAAAAGTCACTAAAATGGGACAAGAATTGTGTTCTGTATGTGCAGAACAGGTGGCAAAACAGGGCCAGCCTCTCTCTCTAACCCTCCTTAAGATGTGATACCGATTAAGCAGATATTTTTCTAATTTCAGTGTAGCATACCTGATCCTTAAAATGAGACTTTAGCTCTTGGGGAAGTTGATGGCATATAATTTCCTCTCATTTAGACAGATTGCTGGAGAAGCATGCTAGCAATAAAGATAAGCTTTATTTATCATAATTATAGTGACTTGTTCTTTTAATTAATTTTCCAATTCACACTAATGTTTATATATTAAACAATTTACGTTACTGCTTAGTGGAGGTAATATTGATATTACTCTTATTTAACAAAATGTGTCTCCATTTATGGCATAAACATACACAATTGTGTAGCACAATTTAGGAAATCTGCTTTGTGTGCCATAGCAGAAATTAGCTCATCAAATATGTTGTATTTGGTAGAGACTAAAGGCCATTAGAAGCATCATGTCTCTTTCCCATCAATTTATCAAAGTGTTGTCTGACTGGCATTTCCTGATTACACACTATCTTCTTTATGCATTTTCTTAAACTTCAGTACCCGGCTCTGTCAGAAAATGACGGCATCTTTAAATTAACATCCATCCATCTTTAAATTACTTCCATTCATAACTCCTTTAAGCCAAAGCCAAATTAAATTCCAAGGAGCCTAGAAGGGGAAGAGCTTATAAGGAAAGTGAGGATTAATGTTGTTTAAATGCACATTTTCTTAATATCTCAAAGCTCCTTGCCAATCTTGCTTAGATGTTTACTGTTGTTCTGCCAAGTTGCTGACAATTGTGACTTTTAAATTGATTTCATTGTTAGAACAGCCAGATGAATGAAAATTAGATTTAGTTACTATATAATCAGTATGACTATCAGAAATAATGGTGTCTCCTTTCCCTCAGCACATTCTTTGCACCGTGGCTCAGTTTGTGGTGTTTGCAGGCAGGACAGGAATTGTGCTGGGGAGCAGCCATGGAGCTTGCAGGGAGAGCACCCCAGCCTTTGGTTTTTTGTTTGGTTTTGGTTTTTTGGGTTTTTTTGGGTCTTTTTTTCTATTGTGGGTTTATTTTTCGTTTTGTTTCAGGTTTTTTTTTTTGTTGGTCTGTTGGTTTTTGATGCTTTCTTTGATGAGCTGGCTGTCTCTTCTCCCTCCAAAATGTGGGCTGACAATGCTATGCTGACTATTCTAATAACACCCAGAAATAAATGGAGTACAAACACGTGAGAGACAGGTGGTTCCTCTGTCTCTTTTGCTTTCTCTGTACAGTGAATGCAAAAATGTGCAGTTAATTTTAATAAATATTTTTCTATTGTTTACAGGTATTTTCCAAGTAACATCCTTCTGACTCTGTGAAATTTAGTAACCACACCAAAATTCACTTTGATATTGAACACTTCCTCTGTTTTTAATACTTTATCTTCTCTCCATTTCTGAGAGATAAAGAGCATTCAAAATACATCCTGCCCTGAAAAAAATATTAAATACCTCAAAGTAGACTTCCCTGTAATTGTATTTTTCCCAGACTCTCCTTCTCCTTGATCTTACAAGCTGTATTTGTACTTTCCGTTCCACCTTCCCACTAACTAACACTGCCCCTGATGAAATTTTTTTTAAATTTTGAAAATCACATCAAGTTCAGGGAAACTAAAATATCATCAAAAGGGGATTTTTAACAGTGGAATCTAAGTTGGGGTAAGGACACCTGTCTGGAATAAACCTGACTTAGCAGGGATCAATCTTCATGAGTTTCAAGTCCTGTCCTGAAGTATTTTAGTATTTTACTTGACTACCAGAGTAAAGATACAACACACACACACACACACACATATATATATACACACTTGAGACAATTCTTCCCTCCAGATCTGCTTTCCCCAATCAACTGCACTTCCAGTTTGCTCTCCATTTTCTCTTTCCTCTGAGAAAGTGCATTGTGCTCTTAACTGCACACCCAAAATCCAATGACTTACACAGCGTCCTTAATTTCTTCTTCTATGCAAAACAGAATATTTCAGGAATAAGTATTCAGTTTCTGTTGGCAAATTAGCAAACAAGAAATAGTGTTCCAAAGGGGCTTTTCATTGTGTTTAAAGAGAATAATGTTCTCCAGCTTTAAATCTTCTCTATTTCAACATAATATTAAGGGTCAGAAAAACAATCCCTTAAAAATCCAAAATGCTAACTTTATCATGAGACATATGAAACAGCTAGCAACAACAAGCCACTCTCTTCCAATAGCAAACCTCAAAAATAGAAGCAGTAAGTACTCCTTTTCTCTTAGAAAAAAGGGAAAATTTCCTATTGTGAAGAATATATTTTTGTTTCCACCAAAAATGGAAACTTTTATAATTTTCACTTTTATCTGTCACAGCACTTAAAAAAATGTGGTAACAATCATATGTTGCTTTTAGAGTATAGAAAATATTGGGGGTATTTCCAGTAGGTGAAAATGACATGTTTTATTCAAGCACTTTGAGGCCCTTGGGGTGTCATGCACAAAAATTGTGTTCTGTGTTAGCACCTGAGAGGAAAAACAAAGTCTATTGGAATACTAGATTAAAAGTTTAACTAATTTTGCACCAGTATGCATCTTCTTTAAAAAGTAATAATGCCAGTACCTCATGCTACTCAGAATTTAAAGAAAGAATGTGTGTTTGTATGCAGTGTGCCAGCTTCAGAATCAACAACACCTTTTATTTAAACAGTGCTTGTTCACTTCTGAAACACCTTAGGCTGTCAAAATCTCATGCTCTAAAATACAGTCAAGGCTCGTTTTTTTCAGGAGGGAGGGCAGAATAACCAGACCTGGCTCCTTTGTTCCTCCCCAGCCCTGGTTGCTAATCAATTTTTCTCGGCCTCCAAATCTGTAATTATGGTGTCGCTTTCAGGCTGCAATAGAATACCAGGTTTACACAGCACAGGGAGAGATAAACAAGTACTCAGTGCAATTTGAAAGGTTTTGACCTTTAAAAGCTGTTAATCTACACGTGAATTATAATTAATCAATTAAAGGAGATTCAGTCTAGTACCAACATAATTAGATACAATTTTACTGCTGAATAAGCCATGATAACCCCATACAAATGAAGACAGAGTCCACTGCTCCTTACATTTTCAAATATCCCAGCTCAGCAGTTTCAGCAAAACTATGTAGGTTTCCCAAGTGGGATTTTTATGGCTTTGGAAAGCAGAAGTGTTGAATGGTGAGACTGCTTTCCAAGTTCAATAATATGGAATAGTGTTTGGAAAACTCTTCTCGCTTTAGCCTACATACTGTCTTCAAATATTTCCCCAAGAAAGAAGAGAAGGAGGAAAACGGGATCCAAGGCACTGCAGGAGTGGAAAGAAGTGATTGCTGATGACTGTTTTCTGACATCTTCGAGGCCAAATTCAGGGATAAAACAGTAAACAAAACCCACATAATGTGTGTTGTATTTAACCACCACAGCTAATAGCCCTCAACCTGACTCCAGTGGGAATATGCAGTGATTAGAGACACCTGCAGGTTAATAATTGGAGGCATCTAAGCACAGAGGCAATTAATATAGGAAAACTCTCCTGAGGTTGGAAAGGCAGCAATGTTTAAATAAATAAATAAATGAATATGTATGCATACATAAAAGGGAATACTTTTTATTCCTCTGAATAGACCACTTTTCTGCAGGGACTAGAGACAAAGTCATCACTGAGGCATCCTTCAGTATCAGTAGAAGTCTTGTCCCAGAAAAATGTCTGGAATAAAGATTTTGATCTGCTTTCAAAACTTTAGTAGCCTAAAATGTTAAAAGTGTTCTATTTGGAAACATATTTTTAAATTTAGTTTTGGTCCCAACCTTGAAGTTTCTTTGTAGAAACTTCACATTAATTTCAAAGGGATTTTTATGCCTTTTACATAGCATAGGAAATAAGTCAAAATTCAGACATGGGAGAGGCTATTGAAGCATAGTTTTACATGCCTGATCCACAGATCTATGAATGATCTGGGATGTATTGCTTACTGAACTTTGTTTTTAATATATAAAGTTAACGCAGTTGGCATTTTAAGAAATTACACGTAAACCAGAAGAGACAATATTTTTTCCTGGACATTTTCAATCTTTCAGGTAAAATTTCTCCCCCAAGTATGTCTGATGCAACTAATATTTCAGTACTCATTTTCTCTTCAAAGCCTGCTGCTAAAGTAGATGTTTCAAGGGTAAGTAGCAAAGGCTAATGTATTCCTCGGCAAAATGGAAAAATGATAAAGTGAAAAAAATACATTAAAGGACATTAAAGGATAACTCTGACCATGTGACCCGGTCATAAAAAAAAGCATTTTCAGAGAAAGAAATCAAAACCATGCAACGGCATGAATTATTTATAGACATAAGGGTCCCCAGGAAACATACAAAATTTGCCCTTAAATGATTCAGTTTAAGAACTATTCCTGTTGCTTTTCCTTGACTTCTAATGAATAGATAACTTGCTTCAATCTTGCTACATTTTCCTCAGTTGATTTTGGCCTGAAAACAGGCATTCAAGTTATCTAACGCTTCCTCAATATTCTGGTCAGAAAAGGACTTTGTAGAGTTCATACATATTTGGGGCTGAGGAGGGTCTGAATTAATGAGAGAAACATAGTAAGAAAAAGAAAATTAAAAAAGAAAAAAAAAATAAATTAAGCAGCCTCCCAACTAACCCCAAACCAAACAGAACACAACACAACCACTGATTCTTGCTGCCAGCCTGGGGCACTCTTCCCACCCTCTCTTGTTAGTGGAAAGGGATGAGGAAACCTTCTCACCTTTCCCTCTCCTCAGGCAGTCTTAGGGCAGAAAGGCTGAAACTTCAGGCACAGCAGCCACCCTGCCCACATACTGGCCTGCACTTCAGCTTCAAAATAAATCAGGATAAGGCATGGAGCAGATGTCTATACAAAAAATACACTTTTCCAGAGCAGTAGGAAGTCCTGCCAAGTCTCCCTGGACAGCCAGGCCATGGACAGCCATATACATCTTTGTTGCTTCTTACAAAATATGCCCCACCAGCCTGCATTCTTCTAACTTCATGCATATTTTCTCGATTAAGATTAAAATTAATTGAATTAGAAATGTATTTTAATATACTGAAAGAAGGGAGGAGACTTGTTTCCAGCTTTCTGTTTAATCCGGTTAGTTGACAGTAAACCTATCCCAGTTTTCTTGCACTAAATTTGGGATGAGGAAAAGCTAACATGTAGCATAATGACATGTTCAAAAGCAATCAGGACATGGCAGAAAGGTCTCTCTGAGAAGAAGGGCAAGTAATTTATTTCATGTAACTTGCTCGTTTTTGTTCTACATATTGTCAGATTAAGTGGGCCACACTGAATTTAAAGGAGAAGATAAGCTATTATTACATTGTGTTCCAAAATCTTCAGAGAAATACCAGAGATAATTGCCTTTAATGTCAATTTATTAAGCAACATTCTTGTGTGATGCATCTGTATTGTGTATTCAGGAGTGGAATTTCTAATTCTAGTTGTAATTTTTGTGTTTACAGAAAGCCAGAACTCAAGCAGCATAATTTATGTATAAATGTCCCCTAGGGTAAACATTTTCCATGTAAAAATAAGTTATTAAGAAAGAGAAAAAAAGACATATGAATTCACCCAGAGACATGGGAGATGTGTGACAGAAATGGCAGTTAGGGCCCATTTGTATTCTTCCCTAAGAGTTCTCTTGGCAAAATTACTTTTCTCCACTAATTTCTTCATTGTGTTTGTTGGTAAACAATGTAATTCTTATTTACAATGTTTAGCAGAGAGAGAAGCAATAGCTAAAAAAAAAAAAAAGACAATTAGCTTGTTCTTTAGTTTATAAATTTTAGGGTTTATAAAGGTAAATGTAATTCTCACTGAAATGTAGACATTACTGACAGTGCAGAACACTACATATATATACAGCTACCTAATAAAATGAATGTGAATGTATGAATAATTTGACCGAAAAGGTAGGAATAATGATCTTCTGAACCCAAAAATCTGAATTGTATTAGGGCCATGAGGTTGGGGCAAGTGAAGTGAGGCCAGTGGCCTACCTAAGAGCTTTCACATGCCCCCACCCTGCCAATGGGATTGAAGGATAGGGAAAGATGTGGTAACATTTGTGGGGGTGCAGTTTGTTCTCCTACCCCTCTTAGGGATGATGGATGAATACAGACCATAGAAGAGATTTTTTTCCACTCAGCTGAGCTCTGCTATTCGGCTTTGTTTAAAAACACAAAGGAGCTGCATTATACAAATTGGTGGTGGAACGGTGAAGTTTTCCATCAAATGCTTCTATATGTTTATTTTCCTGAAAGGTTTAGTACCCAAGTTCTTTATTTTCAAATCTCTTACAATTCTCACTTCGTGAGAAATTGAGTTACAGGTGGCAAGTAGAGACTAACTGGTTTGTCCAGGATAATGCACATGGAGCAAGATTTCAATGAGGTGTTAGTCCTTAGACCAAGCTAGCACTGTAAGGTTGGGATTTTCCTTTAATTTTGGGATAAATGTAACACTAAAAGCATGAATCATGAAGCATAATTAAACATAACAAAAAAGCCCACTAAACATAACGCTAAAAATGAAACACTAAAAAATGCAAGAGAAATCTTGTTGCTTTCTCAAAGGAAACCTCTAAGGCGTTGCGTATCTAAGTGACTTGATTGGAAATTGCTCATGGTCCTCAAGCCATCTCTCTCTGATTTATTGTTTTTCATGTTACCAATGGAATATTGTTTCATACACTGCATAGCAGAGGAGTTACATAAATGCTGAGGTGACTTATGTGACTTGAGAGATTTAAAGACAAATGCTTTTTCAAGAATTCTCCCTGTCATGGCCACCAATATTAGCTGAGTTACACATCCATCTCCAAGATCAGTCTCCTCAGGACCTCTAGCTCAACCTGAACCATAAAGATTTCAATGGAAAGAATGGAAAAAATGCAGAGCCTCTGCCCTGTGAACATCAGTAAAAATCTAGGAGGAATCTACCTCTTCCTCACAAGCCTCCTGCCCATGCAATTAGTAAATTAGAGTATAAGCACACTGAGATTTTAGACAGGATGCAACATAGCAGTCCACAAACAGGGAGAAACTGAATTTTGAGAGCTACACACAACTAACCAAAAGTCAGTTAAACAGCAGGTATTAGACAAAGACTATCTCTGCCTGACTTCACATGCCATTTTACTAAGGATTTTAGTACCAGGCTACACACATTTGCAGAGGAAACACTAAACCAAATCTCTCATACTCTCTACAAAGGATGTACAGGCACCTGCCTTACTGTTTTAACATGGCTTTGTTTTGCTGTCCTACAGAAGTCCAACTTGAATAAGCAAACAAACAAACAAAAAAAAAGAGACTAAAAAAAAAGATCATTAAAAGTTTAACAACACAATTTAAATCGCTTTTAATCAATATTTTTGCCAGGAATTCAAAATCTCTAAAGAAATTATAACCCAGACATCTTAAACTTGAAAGAATAGGCTACTTACTGCTAATAACAGAATCTGGAGGTAGAGCTTTAAAAATTAAAATTTATAGACCCCTAAAAACTGATGTTGGCAAGCAAAATAACTTTAAAGTACAAATATCTTCTTGGATAACCTATATATTTCTCAATAAGCCAGTATCATACGTCTCTAGAGAATGCATCCAAATTCTAAAGTAAACTTTATTACACATTTTCTCTTCCAGCTTTGAAAATTACAGGAAGATTTGGTAAAGTAAAAATACAATACCCTTTTTCTTGAAACCTAAAAATTCTGTAGCTTGGAGCAAGCCTTTAAGAAAAGTAAAATATTTATAAAGTGTTTTTCATCGTCCTGGGAAATACAAACTTAATCTCAGCATATATTTTAACGTTTATTAAGTGACCCATCACCAATGGATGTTAGCTAGAGTTTGTAGCACTCAATGTGGGCCACTAGGTAATTTTGTCTAGTATCACAGTTCTGTAAGTATTTCTGGATTGCAGAATCACAGAATGCCCTGAGTTAGAAAGGATCCACAAGGATCATCAAAGTCCATCTCCTGGTCCTTTACAGAACACCCCATGACATGAGTTTACTCTCATTTACAAAGGGTTTTAAAATTTACAAAATTTTACTCCCATTTACAAAGGGTTCTCCGAGCAGAAATGTTGATCATTTACACACTCATTAAACCAGCTAGGTGCTAATTTTTTAAGTAACCTGTTAATCTGAACCTGCAACCTGAAGGAAAAAAAAATATAAATCTTCTTTTGCTTTGTGGGAGCCTGATAGGGATGCAATGCCTACAATAAAAATATACAACTAGTACTGCAATCTTGTTATGTCAAATGAAAGACTGAAATTCAGTTGCTAAAAAATTAACTTTCAAAACTGTTATATATGGCTGGGTAATAGACTTATCTTTTCATCATTCTTATCCTCATTTATTTACATTTCTAGCTGTGACAATATTCACTTAACTCTTCTTAGATTTAAAATTAAGTTAATTTTGAAACAGATTTTTTTCAAGTCATGGTGATAATTTTGAAAGTCAACACATGTATCTTATATTCAACAGAAGTTCAAATTTTAATATGGAAATTCCCTTTTCATTTACCCATCATACCTCACGAAGAAGTTGAATGTCATGTCCAGCTTCAAGAACAAATTTTTCTCTGTATAGATTTTTCTGTAATAAATATGACCAGGCTAGGTTCCTACAGTCATTATAGCTGGATTTTCTTTTGTTTTCCTTATCTCTTAAGATAAAATATTTCAAAACTCTTTTCCCTCTGTTACCATATTCCAAGCTATTGTCAAATTATATTCTCTATATATGCAACATCTGTAAAATGAACTTGCATTTTGGTTTTGTGCAGATTATTTTTCAGATGAAATGAAAATATCTTTGAGATTAAAAAAGAAAACCAAACATGTAAATATAACATTATTTTATATGTGTCAGCCCTGGGAATTTTTTTGTCTTTTAGAGGAGTATTTAACATTCCTGTCAAAATACACAGATATTTCTTAGACTTTATGGTTAATCAGTTGTGTGAAAAACATGTATTTGAGCTCTACTTTCACATGTTGTGATGGAAAATGACTGTCAGATATGTCACTACTCACAAACATTTTCACTGGGAGAGATTATCACCACTGGGATAACAAAAGCAATTCCAAGCAATACACCTGACTAAATGCAATTAAGTAAACCAGGTTAAGCACCAAAAGTTTATTGAACACCATGTATGATCAATCTGTATAGCTAATTATAACAACAAAATAATCCTCATAGACTGAAAGGTTTTCAATAAAATCAAAACCAAATGTATTCTGTGAGGTAAGACTAAGATCAAATTTATCTTAGTCGACACATGAATCTTTTAGCAAGAGTTGTTCTATAAACTGTACATTGCAGTGCCTTGAAAAAATCTCTGTCATGGCTCATAGTGCACAGTGTCTCCTCCTCGTTCAGGTTTTCAGTGCTGGAAATGTTTGCTGTTAGCTGAAACTCTGACCCCACTATTTCTCTCCTCATCCTGTCTCCAGGCACCACTATTTCCCAGGAAGGTCTGGCATGTCCAGTCCTCTGGACCTGCATCCATCTATTGCTGTTTTCTAAGATTAGTTTGCCATTCTTATCTGCACTAACCTGACATTCCAAAATTATAACCTCTTAAATGTCCCAAGTGGAACCTTCTATGAAACAAAAGGGGTGACAGCTAGAAAAGAGAAGAAGATAAGTTAAAATTTAATGTAGGCTTAAAGCTGGATGTATAAAGAAGCCTATCTAGACACACACTCTTTCTCCAGAACACAACACTTTGCTCAGGAGATCAAAATAAAGGAGTCACAGAAAGTACCATAAAGACTTGTCACTGGCTTGGCTAATTATATATAGAAAACAGATGGAACTGGAAAGATAATACTTTGTGGTAATCAAATGCATAATGATTATAAGAAGGTGTGTAGTTTGATAAAATGATGTATTCCATCAGCTTGTGGAACACAGACCCTTGCTCTAATTACAATATGTTTTTTGGTTATGAGGTAATTTATTACTAGTGTAGGTCAGAACATTTGAGTGAGATGTTGGAATCTGAGTCTGGGAGGAGGAGCAGACCTGCACAGCCTCTGAGGTTGCTGCTTGGGTCCCACAGTGATGCTGGGAGCACTGGCTTAAATTGCTGCACAGCTGCAGGGTTGCAGAGTTAAGTGATTTCACAACTTGTTTACTCTTAGTGGTATAAAACATATTTGCCACCATTCCGTGGTCCAAAATGTTTTCTAGGTTCCTAGACTCAGCCCAGTAGAGATGGTTTTATGGAGAAACTATGAAGAAAATCTCACAGAAACTACCACAGACCCTGCTGACCTTAGTGATCTTTAGATTGGACTGTGAGAGTACATCTGCTTTCATTTAACATGAGACTGATGTGTGATAAAGAGAGAGATATTACCTTTCACATTTTTGAAACTCAATATTATCTTTTTTTCTTTTTTCTTTTCTTTTAACCTTTAAAGCTTTTTGGTATATGGTTACTTCAATAAAGAGTCTGCTGTAACACATATCCAGCTGATGAAACTATTGGAAAACAGAGATCAAGAAAGGTGTCCTGGATACCAATAAAAAAAAAAAAAATCAACATTATTTTTATTTCAGTGTTCATATTTTGTGTGGGCTAGGGGGGAAAAGCAAATTACTTAGTCTATTATTCCAAGAAAAATTTCCAGTAGCATTTTAGGTTAAGCCAGGCAGTCTGCAAAAATACTGAGACTCAACTCATTGCCCCCAAGAATTTTAACACCTTGAAGAAAGTCACTTATGAGCATCTAAGGAAAAAACCTGAAGCTCAGTTGAAGGTATCTATGAACTACTTAAACCTGACCATTGAGCTGAGCACTTTCACATCTGCTTACATACCTTATGGGGGCATTTTAGCTTGTATAAATGTCCAGCAAATAGGTAACACAGTTTTCAAGTATGTAAGTGGATATGTACTGACTCAAGAGGAGTAGAGATACACGAAACTAGGAAAACACAAGGACAGATTTTATCTGAATTCCATGTCTGGATTAGAGGCTACCTTGTGTCTACACATTACATGGTACCATAGATGCAGTTCAGAGTGAGTCAACCAAGATGAAGTGGGAGATAGTGAAGCACAGATTTTTTTTTTCCTCATAAATAATTTTATTGAAATATATTTTTCTTATGATTGCTCAGCAGCAGTTTTTAGTTCCTAGAGAATTCAGAGTGTTGGAGTGATGGATGAAAAGGAAGCAAAGGGAACACATTTCACAAAGAAACAAGTTGCTAACGAGATTTTGCTCTAGCTGAGGTCAGTTAAGTCATCCTCTCTTGTAAAACCAGGAGGAATGGCTGAGTGATTAACTCATTTGCTAAATGACTGAACTAGATCAGACTCTCAAGAAATTCATGGGATGAAGAGTAGTTGTTCAGATGTGCAGGTGCTACTACTCAGTTTCTGGAAATTATCCTCTTCTGTCAGCTATTTAATTCAGTCTAATTACATATGCAAAAATCTGTTACTTTTCTTATATATGACTCATTTTCCAAAGTAAACTGTTGTAAGGGTTATGCTGCATGTCTAGCCCACATACCTGTTGAATAGATACGGGTTAAACCCAGACAGGAAATGTAGCATACAGCTCAAAATAGCTGTCTCAGAGATGCACTTTTGTAAATGCTCAAAGAAAAAAAATTAAAAATTCAGCAGCTACTTCAAACTGATTTAAATGAAAAACTGTTAATGATTGCAACATAGTATTAATATTTCCTTGACCTTTGTGATAAAAACCTGTTGGATATTAAATATTCCTAAAAGCTACTAGTCAATTTTGGACCTTATGTAGTTTAAGCAACCAAAAAGTACTCCATGATAGAGTAACTGTAAAAGGTCAAGCGCATGTACTCAAAGAACAGCAGATATAATTGAGCTCAAACTATATTAGATCATGCAGGTCATCTTTCTGACAAAGTAGAGCTGTTTAAAGGAGTTTAATTTCTTGTTATTTGTTTGGGTTTTTAAAGGACAATATTGTTGGCTGAACTTTTCAGCAGAGAGTTACAGTTTGAAATATTGTTTTAATTTAAAAATCACCATAGCTGCTTACCAGTGAAAATTCACCTATTAAATTTAAACATTTCTTAAAAGGTTGGAGTGAAACAGAGGGAAGGCCATTTTGTAAGGTTCTTCTCTCAGGCATCTTAAAGTTTCTCATTGCAAAAATGATACTGGGTCAAAAAAAGCTCTTTTCTTTAAGACTCAGATTTAACCACCACAGTTCCTAGAGTTGCTACAGTTTTTAGAGCTTTCCCAAGGTAGATTATTAAAGATGGATAGACACCAGAGGAAAGAGAGTAAATGCTACTGCTTCCACTGCTAGTGCAAAGCAGTCTTACATGATAATATTCACGTTGGACTTCTACTGTACTGAGACTCACAATCCTCTCAAATTAACAGCATCAGGCAGAGAGCACATGGTGAACCCATCTTCCACTCACTGAAGTCTGTTTCTTCCCCTGGAAAAATTTGTGCATAAAGCCAGGATGTAATTAAAATCAAACCTATATTTATATGAACCTTGTTAAACATCTACAGAGTGTAATAGTGAGCTGCCTGTGCCAAATTTATAACCCTACCGCTTTGGAAAGACAATCATTGACTACTAAATGGAACAGAGTGTGGTGACTAATGGGGTTCACACTAAATCTGCACTGCTTGTTCTGGATGGTTGAAATCAAAAGAACACTTTTCACCACTTGGAGTCTGGATGTGCTTTGAAAACCCTGGACTTCCCTCTCTTTGATCCAATGAAATGAAGTGAAACATGTAGCCTCTAGGCAGTTTTTAGGTACTGAAAGATCAAATAGATGCTATTACAGTGCAATTTGCTTGGTGAAGCCTAACAGAACGGATCTGCTCAAAACTTAGCCAGCATTTTGCAGACCACATAGAAGAGGAAAAGGTAACTAAATTGAAATTATCGTACATTTGTAGTGTTGATTCAAATGTTTCTGGAAAAAATACATTCTAGCACCAGAAAGGTTTAAGATCCATGCATTTGGCTAAGAAGCTGCTCTGGAATTTCATCTAGCCTTTCATTGTGCATAACACCACCTTGGGTTTGATTCAAAATGTTTGGATGCTCTTTTTGGTTTTTTATTAAAATAATAGATCTCTTTAAATGGTTCGTCACAATAGAATTCTGTGTTCAATCTATATCCTGTATTAGTCAATAAACAAGTCCTGCCTTCTCTGCATGTATTCTTATGAATTAAGTATTGCCATGTCTTTGACCTCTCTCCTCTAATCTAATTTTGGTTTTGTCTCTGATTTCCTAGAGTTTTGCTGCTCTACATGGATAATCTTTCAATAAGCTTTTAGAAGTCACAAACATTTTCTTGAACAAAATGGCAGAGCTCCAAATAGCTACACGAGAGAAAAACCCTAGAAACTTATTTATACAAATATTCCCTCATCATACTTTGTTTGCTATGCTCGGCTTATTTTGTAACAGAAAAATGGAGTTAGCATAAGACTAGTAATTATCCAATCAAGAGTGGCATACCAAATTTTCATATAAGAATTTAATATAGGGCAGAAGAGCTGGGTTTGGAATTCATTGGAATTTGGCACTCGGTACAAGTTTGAATTGTAAATGACAATATTTTTCCCTGGTCTCCCACAGACTTTTAATTCTCTATGTATAATAATCTGAACAGTTCTAAGAAATCAACTTTTACAGTGTGGTATAGAAAGCATTAATTTGGTCCATTGCTCCTGAAAAATTAATGACTTATCAAATAATCAATACTGTTACTCTGTCAACGCGTTAATGCGAGAGTCTACAAAATATGCTATAATTTAATAGAAAATGCTAATAACTTGGGAGATATTCTACGAGTCTCAGATTTTAACTGGGTCTACTGGAGCATAAAAGGACAGGAAGATCCAGGTTTGAGATTCTACAGGCTAATTGGAAAAACAGAATTGATTGCTAAGACACCCTGACCCAAACTTTTCTCTGGGTGAAAACTCCTTTCGTCCATGATTATTTAAAAATACAATTCCGTCCTGCTGATTAACAAAAAGGGGAAAAAAAAAACCAAAACAAAACAAATCAAAAATAAAACAAAAAACCAACCAACCAACCAAAACCAACAAAAACCAAACCAACCAAACAAAACACCCTCCAACATACTTAGTTACAGAAACCAGTCTTGTTTCACTAAGATAACACACACCTCCAATTGCCTTGAAAAGCTGTATGGAACTATACAAAGATAATATCCCTCTTAAAATACCACCTTCCACTACAATACCTCAGAAAAATCCTTCTGCAGAGAATAAATTTGTCACCAGCAAATAGTGCTCAGTTGGGGTCAAATCACATTTATTTTTAAATCTACCCTAAAACCTTGAAATCTATGTCATTCAGATAAACTTCTCCTAAACATCTTGATTTCCTTATGATTCTGGGCATTGGTGTATAAGTAGCAGCACTGGATACCTGACTGAACAAAACAGATCTATCAAATCAGATGCTGGTGTCAGTCTGTTTCCTCTAACCCTGTGTTTCCTGTTCTGGGTAAGTTGAATATTCCCCATTCTAGTCATGAGCAGAATTGCAGGTTTTGCATTCATTCATAAACCTGCTTCTAGAAAACTCGTTGTTATTCTTCATGACAGAAACCTGAAATCTAATGCATGCACATACAAATTCCCAGTTAAGTTATGCAAAACTGCTACCAAGCATTAATGCAGCATCAGCTGGATTGATTTGCCTCTTCCAGCGTTGGAAGCTGTCGAATCCCATTCTCTTGTTTCATGAACATAGTTTTGATTTTACAGATTTAATTTTAGATCTAATTTTCAGCGTTGCCTAACTGACCCAGTAGCTATAATTCTGTTTTTAAAACTGACTTAGCCTTCTCAACAGCTAATTAATAACATTAGTTTCATTCACCAGCTGCCAGGTTCTTCAAGATGATGAGGACCTGCCAGTGAGGCAGAAAGAAAACTTTTTTCTCTTTTTTTTATTTCAAGCTTATTTAGAGCTAAGTGTTGTTACTTATATTGAGATGAATTCAATAAATGATTCACAATCTCTAAATTATCTGTGATTGATAAATTCTGAGATTTGGCCCATGATACTGAATATTCAAGGTGTAAGTCATGTCACACCTCCTTAACTAGAGTTAACACATCCTGCAGCACAGCTGGAAGACTTCCTTGAAAAACACAACCATAACTTGGATTGCATCGACTTCAGAGTCAAAATACTTTCATGGTTTTGCAATAACAACTCACAACTGAAGATCTCAGTAGGCTGCCAACCATTTCTAGGTACAGTTACTATTAAAAGACTAATTTGTACCCTTTGTCAGTGATGTAAACCCCATGGCCTGGGCTACACAATGTTTCCTCTGTGAGAGACTCAAACCACACTCAAATACAATTAATTGCCTAAAATCTGTGTCTTTCATTCAAGTGTGTTGAAGCATTAATTTTGATCTTATCTCTTCACAGATTAATGGCAGCGCATATTTTTATGGTGATTTCACAGGACTGCTTGAAGGAAAACAGCACTGGAATATTTTTCTTGCCTACTTTTACAGTAACTTTGTTTTTTTGCCTAATTAAGAGAATGTGTGGATGCTTAGATTTCCAAAGACACCTAATGGAAGGTAGGGGTTCAAATATTGATTTTTATGGGATGTAAAAATCCAACTTCTCTAAGATTCTCCCTTGACTCCTACCATAAAGTCTGATCAAGATAAAAGTGGAAGTGGCATTAACGTGTAAACTCTCCAGAGAGGAAAGGGTGAAAAATGATGCAGATTCTTGCTTCTTTCTAAGTAAGCACAGATTAGAGACGGCTGCTAGGGGAAGGAAATAAAAAAACCAAAAATTAAGAAATGACACACTCTTTTCTTGTCATATGTAACTGAGCTCATAGAAAGGAACACAAAAAAATTTAAGGACAAAAGAGCTACTTCATAAAAACAGCAGCCAAAACATTGGTTTATAAGGAGCTACTACAAGGCCTCACTTTTCTTCTGATGACTGAATAACAAAGCCAGTGGAGAATAAAAAAAAAAAAACAAAACAAAAAACTGGAGCGATAATTGAGACAAACTGAATAGAAATATTTGACTGCCTCTCTTCTTCCATGTTACAGATAAACAATCCAATAATTGGGCAAGTATTGTGACTGAACAGTAGGAGTTTTTGGCTTTAAAAGATCCCAGTTATTTGCCAACCTAGAAAAAAAATATGTAACAGTTTGTAGCTCCCCTTTATCTCATAGTCAGGCATTTTATTCTTAAACCATTTCATGTATGCTTATATTCCAAATTAGTAGTTCAGGGTTACTAATTACATTAACTCACTCAACAGTACAATGCTGAGGTATCAATCAGGATACATTAGGAAATAAGAAGCACGTCTAAGTTTGCTCTCCCACTAGAATCAAATAAAAATGTCACAGTACTGCAGTCAGACAGTTCAGATATGAATATTCATTGGCAACTGTTTGTGACAGATTTATGAATGCTTTCACCTGCTGGTGGAAAAACATTAAGTTGCAAAATAAAGCTATTAAAGTAAGTGAAAAGAAAAAATAAAGGATATACACAGATGGATGATGATCTTGGAATTATGCAATCTTGAGAGAAAAGAATGGTCTTAATTTTCATATTATGAAAACATTTGTTTTATATATGCAGATTGTCAAGGTCTTAGCATTTAACTCACTGTCATCACACGACGTTCACCAAACATGTGGAATGATGGGCTCAGCCATCCCATCACCACCTTGTGGCAGAAACACATGCAATGGTAATTCATTAAGGATTTTGTCTGCTATTTTCCTAAACTGTCTTAACAAAAGAGGAAATCTCCATTAAGAGAAGAGCATTTTGTCGCCCAGGATAAAAGGTTTGATTACAAATATTGTAATAATAAAAATGCATAGCACTGCTAGAGTGCTTTCAGCCTGAGCATCTGAAATTGCTTTTAATAAATTAAGTCTCGAGATTTTTAAGAGGAAAGCATTAGCCCCACTTTAGGGATGGAGAAAGTGATGAACACAGAGGATAACTGATTAGTTCAATTTAAAAACAAAGCATAACACACAGGTTAGAGGCAAATAAACTAATTCAGAATTTTATTGATGGATTAAACAATTTCTGTGAGTTAAAGCATGTTTTTAATGATTTATGCTGGAGAAGCATCATGATCTGAAGCTTGTTAAAAGGTATGTAAAAAAGTATGGGCTTGTTTTACCATTTATGTCATAGGAAACTTTGCTGTGCATTCTTTGCATTCCTCTCTTAAATTTTGTAAATTTGACTCCACAGCCCTCGTTTAATTTTTTTTTTTTTATTGCAAACACAAGTGAAATATGCCAAAATTCCGATTATTTTAGTAAGCTAGTGGAGGCAGTTAAGTGTTTGTATCAATACCTATAAATACCAGGACCATCTGAGTGGATTTGTGTGATACTACCTGACATAGCTTCATAAAGATAAAATCAAAAGAAACAAAGTAAAAGGGATAAGGGATCATAACAACAGTTCTTAATGACGCAACAAAGAACAAGCTACTAAATGGGGAAGAACTAAGCCCTGCTGCAGTGGCCAGGTTTATTCATCCCTGAAATAGACAGAAATGTAATAATTAGAAATAGATTAGTTTAATCAAGAAGGAAGGTTGGGTGGGTATCTTAACAAAAATTGTATCTGAGACTGCCATAGAAACAGGGACCAATAGTGAAGCAGGGATGACAAGAATGCAAGATTCAAAAAGGAAGGTTCTATCTTTCCTGCAAATAAATTTTTGAAGAAGATTTTTCCTTGCTTCAAAAATTTATCTGTATCTGTGTGTAAAAGGAAAGACTGCATTGCCTTTCACAAACTCATATTATTAACATGTTTTAGTAGCTTGCTGGTCTTCTGTTCCATGGGAAGAAAAAAACCACCTAAAGCTGTCAAAGAGAGGGAGGCCAGACAAGTTAACCTGCCTGACAGAGAAGCGTGGTGAAGGACAGTTCCTCTTGCCCTGAATGATCTATTCAACCTCCTGGAAGAAAAATATGACATTTGCTGGAAAGATGTGCTCAGAGGGACTAAAAACAGACCAAAATGTGCTGCCCAGCTTTTAAACTGTGGAAACTACATGGGATCTTGAGTAGTGTTCATACAAGCCAAATGGGGTGCAATCCTAAAGTACTCTTTGCATTTTTTGACAATCAGAAATCTGAGCTGCATTCTAAGGTGAACATTCCACAACTTTGTGTTGGTTTTTTTTTTCCCCTTTTTGAGCCCATGCATTCAGCATCAACAACATCCTCCAACAATAGTTTACATATTCTAAGTAACAGAAGTAAAAAAAAAAAACCAAAACACAACCACTTCCTTCTGGTTTAAATAAGCTACTCAGTTATTTAACCAGGTGTCAGCAAGATGTTATGAGTAAGACCAACTCATTATTCTGTACTTTTTCCCCATGGATCTTCCAAGCTGCCTGCTAGGAGGGACTCTTGCTCCCAGGTGGCTTCCCTCTGAACTCAGAGGGGCTCAGTATGGCCTTATCAATCCAGGAACATACAGGACTTCACAAGATGTTTAAACTACAGAAAGTACAGACATCTTCCTAAAACTACATTTTTCATCCTGAGGAAG
Source organism: Daphoenositta chrysoptera (assembly GCA_013397915.1). Lineage (NCBI taxonomy): Eukaryota > Metazoa > Chordata > Aves > Passeriformes > Daphoenositta > Daphoenositta chrysoptera. The sequence continues at coordinate 301,588 of VZRO01004946.1, read as the reverse complement.
CCAGAAATGGCGTCTGTAATTACATTTTCTTCAGCTACAAAATCAGAAAATACTGAAGAGCTTGGCTACCTGAACTTGGCCAAATATTGCCCAAGGACTTAAAGCCTGAATGACCATTCTTATTTCATTTGCCATTCTTTAATTTTATGTAAATATTTAATTAAATCTTACTGCAATATTATGAGAAATTCACTGAGTTGGCTTTTGAAAGAAAAACCACGATGAAACCAAAGAAGTCACAAAATCCCTTGAGAGATGAATTGGGAGAGGAAAATTGGGATTTTTTTTGTTTTTAATTTTATTTCTTTAGGCATATTAACAAATCGCTGTGGTAGAATTCTGTCTTATCCATATTCTCCACACTTGTTTCCTGCAGGCAATATGAAGACAGGCTTTTAAAAAGGATAAACAGAAATAAAAACACTTGCTCCCTCTCTAATTAGGAATTAATGTACATATTCATTCTGAAAATGAACACCATGGTAACCTAAAAAGAAAACTTATTCAGGGTGCGTAAAATGCACGTAAAATGCATTCTTAATGCATTCTAAACTTTCTTAATGGTATGCCAGCTCTAAAAGTTCTTCACAGACTGCATGAACATTTCTTCTTTTTTAAAAAAAATTGTTTATGAATTATTTCTTTGCCATATTCTATGCTTTTCAGCTTGAGATTTCTCCCTTTCACTCATTTCTGCTGTCATGAAACCTGTTTTCCATTTTATTGAATTCAGTTTGACTGTATACTATAATCCACTATAATTGAAAACATTTAGTCCCAGATGTTGTACTATTTTTTTCCCTCACAACAAAAAGCAGTTGTGTTAAATGCCTTCATGTTCATATTTTTTTCTCCACATTAACATGTTAATGTTTTCTTTCTTCTTTCATGTTAATTTGAAGAAGGACAGAGGGATACTACTTAATCCAGGTCATGATCTTATGTTTTGTCTTTGGAGTTTTAATCAAGAAACCATTGTAGAGGGGAAATATCATCTTGGTTTCTTAAAGAAATTTTAAGCAGTGTTAGAGTAAAATAGAGATAAATCTTTTAGACAGCTTGAGAAAAACAAAGAAATATCAGTTCTGGAAAACAAAGAAAAAACAAGTTCTCATTGGCTTTCATGACCAAAATTTAAATGCAAGGGCCTATTCTGCATTCACACTGTGGTTTTGCAGTAGTCAGTGTGCTGCTTTTATTATTATGTTTAGACCCTGAATGAGAACTCGTTTTCTACAATTTTTAAACTATACATTGAGGGAAACCTCAGAGATTTCCCCCATTTCATTAATGGAAAAAAAGATTTTGGTAACCTTATCTGATTGTTGCATCTCTCAGTCATAACTAGGTACATATTACATATCTTTTTTGTAATAACTTGACCCACATTATTTTTACTGTAATGTTTTCATTCTTATGACTCCCATGTGAGACTGGTAAGCACTGTTATATCTTCATTTTGTGAAAGGGAAACAGACCAAATTCTGATCCCATTATAATCACTGGCAATATTTTCATTGACTTTAGGTTCTTGTTCTAATTATCTTTCCCATTATTATTCAAGACTGTCAAAAAACCAGAAATTAAACTCAGTTCTCGCACATCCCAGTGTATCCCTGACTCTCTCTAACAAAAATAATTAAATTAAAAAATGATCTGTGGAATAATTTCTCATTGTAATACATTTATTAAGAGACCAGAATTTATTATAATAGACAATAGCTTTTAACATGAAATGTGTTCTGTGTAAGTCATAGTGAAGAAATTTGTACATGTTTAGGCCGTTTTGTTTAAAAGAGCTAAATGAACATCAAAACATCTCATTAACAAGACTTTTTTCTTTTAGCTCTTCTGCCTTTCCCCGAAATACACCAAACATCCACTTGACAGATTTAAAAAAGAAACAGGATACCATTCCTGGCCTTTTTTTTTTTCACAGCCAAAACACTCTCATGCAGAGACGTGGATAAAGTATTACTGCAGAACAATATGGTGTGTAATTGTATGTATGCTGAATGTGCTCATTTTCTAACCAGGCTATGTGATAGCAGCTCTGACACATCTCATTAAAGGTCTATTTGCCATACCATTCACAGTCTTGATGATTTTCAGATGTGTCATGCTATAGATGGATATATAAATTTAAAAAATATGGTTGAGACAGTGCTGATTCAAGATATGACAAATCATTCACCTCTCCCAAGTAAGTTAGCTGTCAAGTGATAAGCAGCATTACAGACAAACAAACAAAACCATTTTTACTTCTACTACTTAGAACTGTTTTGGTATGACAGCTATAACATCTGTCAGGAATTTCAATTTTAATATTCTCACCTTTTGCAACAGCAGTTCCCAAAGAAATTGTTTTGACTGTTCAGTGAGCTATGGTCTATATCATCATTTTACACCAGCTTCCCTCTTTCTTTTCATAGTGATATGAGATAAAAACATTTTCCAGTACTGGTCAGCTTGGTCTTACACACACAATGCATAAAGGCAAAGATTGGACTGCAGAGCCCATAAACTGTGGAGTCCACACTGAAGTCCAACATACTTAGTCCAAATATTCCTTAACCCTGTTCCTGCTCTGAGGCAGCTGAGGGGGAATGGGTGGGCATGATGCTGTTTTCCATAAGCACATAGCCACCTTCCACAGAAAAAGGACAGAATCTGGATAAAAGGATACCACCCAGCTTTTTAGCACTTTGCACTAGAGAAGTGATTGCTAAAAAGGGAGAAGGCAATGGGTTTGGGTGAAAGCTGCTAAATATTCCTGCAAGGAAATCAGATTGGGAATTGGCCTTTATAAAGGAAAATTAATATTGAGAAAAGCTGTTCAATGTGCTGTTGAAAACGACCAAGGCAATTTTCATTGAATTAAGACTGAGGAAAAACAGTAAACAAAAATAACAGAATCCTTAGCAACTAAAGCACACAGAAGTGTTAGATTTGAGTTCATCATGCTGCTGAACCAAGGCCCACAGAACCCAACTGAGCTGCTGCTGAATAAGGTTTCATGGCCCCCATAAACCCCCGTTACTCAGTAGCCATGTAATCAATTTATTTATATATACACTGTGAAACAATCATCACTTATGAGGCTTTTAAACCTGCAACTTATTTCCCATTTTTTCATTCATTTATCTGGAAAAACTATCTCAGCATTCTTTTGCTCCATGCCATTTCCCAAACCCAAAAGTGACAACCAGGGGTTCAAAAAAAAAACTAACTCTAAAACAAATATCCTAACAATTCCATCATAGAAATTCTAGACAAACTTGCCCTTGTCCTTCTATTGACAGTAATGATTCTACCTCATGAGTTATCATTTCCTCCATCATGCATAACCATAGGGATAGAGAGATCAAAGGAGAGATTAAAAATATTTACCTTGACCTGACTAAGGGGGATAAGCTGTAAAACTGGAGGTCAAGCTTGAGGTTGTTCAGAAGTCCTTTTTTGAGGACAGTAGTAGAAATCAAATGATGTAATTTTATTTTTGCAGTGCCTTTAGAAGTGGGAGTAGCAAGAGTTTTTTGTTGCTACATTTCAGTTAATGCTCATGTGTATGAAATAGAAATTAAAACAGAGTTACTGTGTCAGCTCCTACTTCACATCTCAAAACTCAGTCAGCTCATTTGTGCTGGACAGTCCCAGGCTCACAGATTATCAGAAAAGCTTTGCATTTAAAGTGAGGCTTAATGGGGAATCCCAAGTGAATCTAGAGTTGCCAAAAGGTACTTGCAGGTTGGTTGTGTAGCCACAAAAGAGAGCCTGTACAGATAGCAGCTTCCTCATCCTGTTCTGATATGTTCAATCTGCTATGGATGAACAATTTCAGAGAAAACAAAGATCAATTATTATAGTCATTTACAGTCCTGACCTAGTTTGAACTTGGGTTTGTACAATGGCTACGTGGAAACTGAAATTTTCTGCTCAGGTGAACATGAAAGCTTCTTGAACTGAGGCTGCTTTCTTTCACTGTCCCTTCTCCAGGTTATGACCCAACACCTCAACAGGATGTGAGAATGGTCCAGATTCCAGGGCTTTCTTATTACAGTGGTAAAACTACAGCCATAATTTCTGCCTGTACTGCCTGATTTAACAAAAAGAATATGTAATTTGATGGGAAACCATCTTCTACTTCAGAAGACTTATTTTAAAAGTAGCTCTTGGCTCAAAGAATATTATATTTTAGCTGATTGTTTGTATTAGGATTAGTAACCTAGCTATGCACGCTGTTCTCCAGCATTTTGTTAAATACTTCTAATAGAGGGTTTATCCCCAAATCTTCATTCATAACCATTTAAAAACCTAATAATGGTAAAAGTATGATGGCCAGAAAATTATTTTATATCTTTGAGATTTATAAGTTGTCTCCTTTCCTAAGATCATTTCAGCAATGATTACTACATTACAGACAGGACAAGCATACTATTTAAATCTGAAACAGCAAGTTTTTCTGATTGCAGTATAAAAATTACATTAAAAAGCTCCAATTGTAATGGACTGAAACATCTTCCTTCTTTCCTGTGTGTTCTGGAAATTTCTGTGCTTTCTTTCATCCGGACCACGCCAAGCCACTGCACATTGTGCTTGTGAGACAGGAAGAAACAACAGCTGGACTTTACCTCCTTAAGGAAAATATTGCTGCTGCTGGGCATTTGTTTTTTTCTATCACATCAAATATTTATATTGGTTCAGCATAGCTGGACATCTTGGGAGACTGATGTTGCCTGACTGTTTCATATTTGTCACTCATGTTGCTTTGATATATCTTGACTTTTGGCCTAATTTCATCCATGTACTGTTCTTCGTTTATTGTCTGTGTGCATCTAAAAGTAAATCTGGAGCATCTTGAGGTCATTAAAGAGTTTAAATCACAATGACAAATTTGCATAATGTGTCAGTATGTATCTGGCATGCCCTCGTGGCAAGAGACTTACTAAAAACTCTAACACTACCCACACTTTAAGTTTACTTTTAGAAGTCAAAGCACCTCCCATTCTTACAAGTTTTTATGGTTGTATAGCTTTCAGAAAGTTCACAATGTATTTTATTAGTAATAAAAGAGATCCATACATTAACAATCAAATTTATATCAAGGCTAGTTCAGGATTTTTACCTTATGAAGCGATGCAACAGCAATAGATAAATTAGTAAGTTTGTAACTTTGCTCAGTAAAATAAGTGCATTAAAGAACCACTTGCTCACAGAATACATTATGGTTAAAGGAAATTAGAAAAGAACAGTCACTGAATGATGAGAACAGACCGACCACATTCATTCTATCCAGCTATAGAAGCTGATTCCTGTTTTCCTTGTTTCCAAGAGAAACATAGATGAAAATTTGTCTTCCTATTTTCTGAAAACAAAAGCAAACTTATCTTCCTTCCCACCCTCCTCCCAAATTTCATTGATTCACAAAAAGAGTACCTTAGCATCCTGTCCTTAATGGCCTTTCCTTAATATATATAAACATTTAAAAAAATAGTGATTTTTTTTTTTTTTCTCCACAAGGAGTCTTTATTTTAAATGGAATTTATTTAGAAAGGCAGAAATTTTCTTTCAAGTTCAGAGCAACTTGAATCAGGACAGGAAAAAGGAACAGTTATTTGTGCTGAATGATGACCTACTTAATTACAGAAAAGAAGAAAGATTACAGTGGAGGCAAGAACACATGCAGAGATATGTTGGTCATCAAGGAAAGTATTTGCAGATGTAGGTAAAGTTGGGGAATATGAAACATAGAGCAAAACGCTCCAGGGAAATTGTTCTAAATGAACATGTTCAGAGTCACTCTTATTTCTACAGCAGTTAATCAGTGAACAATAAATATAAAAGGGGTGGGGAGGCATTATTCTCTTCCCAAGGGTAGTGAAAACATCTGAGTATGATACTATATACATCTAGAGATTCCCAAAGTATCTACAGACAAGAAGAAACTGTTCTTTTGGGTCTTCTCCACAATCCAGATGAATAAACCTGATATTCATGTTTTATATTTTTCTTTATAGACGTATAGTTAGTGCTAGTCTATTTTGGGTGAATATTTTATCATGTAATGAGGAAGAAATAATGAAAATATTTGTTATTAGCTTTTAAAATGAAATGTTTTCCCTTTTTCTTTTAAGATACATCATTGCCAGTAACTTTCATTTCAGAGGTAAAAGACCCCATCACTTTCTTAAGTCAAATCCCACATAGCAATGTTTCAGTACTTGTTAGGAGGCACATGAGAGAAAATGTTAAAATGTGTATTCAGTCAAGAGTAATGTATAATGAGCAACCAAGTAGGTGTGAGTACTTGCAGAGATGATAATAATGAATATATTTCTATTGAAGCAGGGTACTATTGTAAATAGAGTACACTGTTGGCACTCAAAAGGCCCAGGGTCTACTCTTGCCTTTGATACAATCTCCTTGTCTCATGGTTTCTATTCTGGGAAATGGAGAATGCTGCAGAAATCCCATTTCTATGAGAGGTCTAGCAGAGCACTGCTTACATCTGTTTGGAGTATTAGTCAACAACAATATAGTCTGAACACATCTCTCTTCCCCTCAGCCTTAAGTAATAAACTAAAATACATATTAGAAAGTTCTTCTAAGGAGGATACCATCCCACTTTTGAGTCAGCAAAGATATTCCATTTTACTACTGTTCAAAATATATATGAATCTGTAATAGCATATATTCAAAATAAAACCCTTTCTTTGCTGTAAAATCATTATGTGTCTTGCATTATATACATATCTTGCCTCCAATTGTGAAGAAATAAAAGAAATTAAATTCTTATAGTGGTAACAAAAGATTAGAGAATGGTCATTACACTAATAAAGAAATATTCTGGAGAGGTGCTGTGAGGAGCTGTGGGCTTGATTGGACTATCTGGTTCTAAGAATTACAGAGTCTGTGCAGAACCTGCTTTAGAGGGAGGTGGCCAGACACAGTGGTGACATACTTGGAAAAGTCAAGGGTCACACCAACAAACTGTTCAGAGCAACAGCAGCCTTGATGCACTATGGTTCTCTCAGCTGCTGCCATAGGATTAATTTGGAGGATTTAAGAGATAATCCACATACAGAAGTAGAGTTGATGTCTGTAGTCCAAGAATAACATTATTATATACATAAATACTTGCAGTGTAACTGAGCTTTCTGCCAAAGGGATCATGTTGCTATAAGGGTGATGGATTTGAACTTCTGCTTTGTTAACTTAACACACCAAATACTCAGCTTCCTGTTTCTCAAAAAAAGTCATTTTGGTTTGTCAAACAGTGCTCTGCCTGCATCAGTTCTTTAAATTTATGACATACACAAGCTGTGCTCAAGGCAGTCCATGTGACACCACAGCATCCAGGTGTTTCTCCCTGAACCATGGGTTGCAGGTATTGATTAGGAAAAGGTTTTCAAACTCCTACACATAAACATCACCTTTGCTTGAGTCTGATCCTGGTCTTCAACATTTACAGCATTAATCCTTGAGCTACTGACATGATTTACATGAGCAAAAATTGTGAAACTCTCCCTCCCCTACAAGCTGGATCCTAACTGCTGCTGCTGCTGAGAGCACAAACACAAGAGAGTCAGAAGGGATACAAAACTAAGATGTAAGGGAGAGGGGCAAGGACTGCTTTCATTTGTTCAAGGAATTGTCTGGAGTTATTTAGGTGGCAGAAGGTAGGAGCTAGTAACTCTGATGGGCTTTTTTAATCACTAACTGTATTTTTTACTGACCAGGGGAAGCATATGCCCAAAGTCCACTTGAAAACCTAAGGCTGCCGTTTTCTATTGACTAACTCCTTTCAGAGGCACATCCTGCACATATAAACATGAAGACCACTACAGAAGAGATACATTTCTATACCTACAGAGCCTCTTGAGGGGATCAGTAGATGGGGATTAGGACACCATGGAGCTGTACCCAGGATACGTGGACCCAATGAGACATGGACTGAAAATCATAGAATGGTTTGGGTTGGAAGGGACCTTAAGAAATCATTTGGGTCCAACCCCCCTGCCTTAGACAGGGACACCTTCCATTGGACCAGGTTGCTCAGAGCTCCATCCACCCTGGCCTTGAACACTTCCAGGGATGGGGCATCCACAGCTTCTCTGTGCAGCCTGTTTCAGTGCCTCACCACTCTCACAATAAAGAATTTCTTCTTAACATCTAATCTAAATCTGTCCTGTTTCAGTTTAAAGGCATTCACCCTTGGCTTATCACTACATGCCCTTGTAAAAAATCCATCTCCAGCTCTGGTGTAGCACCAGTTTAGGTAATGGAAGGCCTCAATAAACTCACCCCACAACCACCAGCTCTGGTCAACCCCAATGCCTGCACAGGGTACAAGTGTTACAGGATCAAGGAAAAACTGCTGTTGGGAAGGATGGTTGAGGAAGCCTCCAGGGATGGTCCCATTGGGTGCATTTGCAAGGGATACTTGGGGTAACTGCTTCCAGAGGTTCTGGGTATATATTGCCATCATTTCCTACTCCTGGTAATGAGTGAAGTGCAAAATCAGCCTTGGAAATACTGGCCATTTCCAGAAGGCTCCCACCAGGGTCAATCTAAATTGCATGAATAAATACCCACATTAATCTCTAAAAAGACCCTGTTCCTTGGGTGGTAAAGAACAATATTTAGCATTGCAAAATGTAAAAGCTGTGGCAATGAATGTCTGAATAAATGCAACTATCATATGGAAATACCACAGCAGACCTTTCAAAACAAACCCAGCAGCTATAGACCCAGATTTGCATTTAGAATTTACACCCTCCTGTGGATGTGCCAAACGAACAAACTAGCGCTGTTTAGGAAGCACGAACAATCCCTTAAGAACCACAGGTTTCTTCCACATCTCCCTCCCCCAGCTCTGCCTTGGCTGTGGGATGGGATGCATCCCCTAAGTGAGATGAGGCTGGAGGCTGGTGGGGAGAGCCACTGCTGCTGTCACTAATTGCAGTGAGAGGGGACGTGCAGCAATTAGCTGCTCCCGCTTTGGCTGCACTTTGATGATGTGACTGTTTTGATCTCACCCATCCTCTGTCTTTTCTATCAGATGCTGGAGTTGTATACCTTTGAGCTGTGCAGGATACCACTGGGCAAAGAATGCTCAGTATCTTTTTTTTTTTTTTTTTTTCTCCTCTGTAATCCCTCCATGAACCAGCCTTGGCAATATCCTTTTTGTTTGTGCAAAGATACAGGCACAAGAAATATGTTAATTAGCTTGGAATATGAATATGAATTTTGTGCTGTGGCATTGTTAAGCTTTTTCACACCTAGTAAAAATAATTAAATTTTACATTAAAAAGAAAAGGGGATTAATAGAAATAGGCATTTGTCACAATTCATTTTTATCTTCTGTTTCTAAATGCATGCATTTTTTAATGATAAAGCTGCCTATTAACACTTCCAAATTTTGTCTCAGTTTCCATGTATCATGGTATGATCAGCATCACTAAGAATTATTTTCTGCTTTTCAACAACTGGAGTTACTTCCCTACAGTGACTCTAATGTTAAAAGACGAGCAGTCAGATGCAGTGAAAATTTGCAGTATTGTGGTACCATTGCCTTCACACAGGTTTTCAATAAGAGGGACAAAAAATATTACTAATATAATTTAGGAAACATTTACGATGTCATTCTTAAAGGGTAAAGAACTGAATTAAAAATTATGCAGGGCCCAGACTTGTCAGCCATACCTCATACAGTAGTTACATTTAAAAATTCTGTTTCCGGTGTTAAAATGGCAACATCTATTTCTGAGCTCAAGGCATTGTAAAAATAGATAACATTTGGAGGAAAGGAGAAGCTCTGAATGGAAATAGAAAAGGTACTCTTAGGGGCTGAAAGTTAAATCTGAGTCTGGATGAAGCAAAATAGTTACTTCCTATTTTAGACAGAAAATGCTGTTGCTCAGCCTTTCTCAAGTTTATTTTATTGTGACTCAAGCATATAATTAGATACCATGTGCACAAACTGTCCCTATATGAAGCCATGAATAGAACTTTCACATACTAACTTAAACTTCTTTTTACAAATTTGTATTATGCATTTAGTTGTGTGCTAAGACCAGAGAACCATCTATCTCATTCTCAAGTGCAATCATTCTCATTTCACGTGAGTAACCAATTTGATTAGTTGACTGAAGAATTTAATGATAATTCCTATGAAATCAAATCAAAACAAAGCAGTGTCCCAGAGATCCAGATAACGCAGATGAAGGGCAAGATGTGATTTTCTGAATAGGAACAATACAGGAGAGAGGATGTGTGTCCTGCATGTGGAAAGTACATACTGCTTGTATGTATTTTTCAATCTTATAACAAAGAAAGGCAGCGATTCTAAAATGGAATAATAAAAATAGTTTTTAAATAGTATTCATATAAAAAGAAAAAATAAAACAACGTTAGAGCATCTCAAATGGTAATGCCTGTACCACGTATAGGAATAGCAGAATTGTCTTCATAGCAGATTCAATTACTGACTGTTGGACAAAAGTCATTCAGAGACCCTGTTAAACCTTCTGACAGAGGAAAAGATGGATTTTTTGAGGCAGTTTTGAAGCACTGAGATACTTGCACTAGTAGATGAAAATTCAAGAAATATTCTTGGTACTTTAAAGTAGTACACACTTGAAAGCAGCTACTTAGATTTAAACTATGCCAGCATTTTTTATCCGGTCATTATAATCCACCACTTTCTTTTTCTCCTTTTTGGTCTTGAAAAAAGCCTCTTGAAAGAGTATGGAGAATAAATACACTTATTAAGTGGCCAAGTCTGATGACATATGAGAAAAGGACCCTTAAAATTATTAAATGGAAAAAAAAAAGAAAAATAATTATTTTAATTTAAATGGTGCTTCCATTTTTATCTCTAGGATGAAATCCAGATGACTTATATTTTGTATACCTCAAAGGACATGGAATAGAGTATTTTAGGCTGGAAACAGAATTATCTGGCTTGTTCATGTTGGATGGAGCAGCTTTATAAGGTACCTTAATCAGCCAATATTATTTTAAGTGGAATCCTTCTGAAGTGCATAGATCAAACTGGTGTTACCAGGTGTAAACCACTTCAGTTTTTTCTGGCTTAAGTAATATTTTTTTTTTCAATGAAGAAGAGATGCAAAATCTTTTGTTAATTTTTTTCCAAGTGCTTTTGTGAGGGAAAACTTTGTTAAAATTCTGCTTTTTACCATCTATATAGCTTTCATATTAGAAGGCCACAGAAGAAAAATGGCTTTAGAGAGGTACAATAATCTCTCTCTAAACAATAAATGCAAGCTAATTCCTAAGGTTCATAAAGCAGTGAGTAGTTAATGTACAGGAACAGAAAATTTATAAAGGTCAGATTAATGAACACAAGATTAACAACACAGTCATCGTGTAACCACTGAGAAACCACTCACCCTGTGGTGCCAGGACTCCCTCTCTACTACTGACCTCAAACCCATCTCACAACCATTCCACACAGACACAGATAATCATTTGTGAAAAGAAGCAGAGGGATGTGAAAATCCCTTTCTGTGTGTTTTCAGAATTCAGAAGTTTGGAAACACGCAGAATATATTTTACAGTGTGCATTCTCCGAGGCTTCTCTACCATGATACACGCTTTGAATATCACTAGCATGATATCCACTATGGCATGACATACACTTTAATGCTTATTCTGCTTGCCTCAAGCATGCACCTGACTATAAAAGAACATAAAAATAATACTTCAGCCTGATATATGGATTTAAAAAGTCTTTAAAGCTTTTAAAGCTAGGATATTTTCTCCACAGCAGGTGTGGCCTTGGCTTCCCAGGCTAAAGCTGAGGAATACAGAATGAATAGAATATATAAAAGATGTGTGTATTCTGGGGAACATGATTTCCTCATCCTACATCCCTATGCATAAAACAGAAATCCATCTCAAAAGAAGGACAAAGTTTTTTTTTCAGTTTATGCAGAAATAATCCAGTTATTACTTACAGGTTCCACTTAGCTTTAGAAAACTGCTTAAATATGAACGAATTCAGAATTTTTTATTAAACATGTTTATTAATGGATTAATATGTTAGAATGAATAGGATTCATTACATTTGTGTCACTTCAAGACTATATAAAGGTTTTGATACAAATCAACTGAAATACATGAAACCAACTTTATTTCAGACTCTATATCTGCATCATTAGGGGCTTTCTTTAACTGTATTTTAACTGAACAGTAACTATATCCTAAACTATTTTGCTGTTTGCATTAGCTTTTGATGATCAGGGCACTAATGTTTCTAGGTTCCTTAGCAGTAGATCAAATTTGACAAATTTCATTCTTCTCCTAAGTTCATGAAAGGGCTGAAAAAATCCTCATCATTTAGGGAGAATTTGCCAAGGTCACCAGAATTCATTTTCACCTGGTTTTACAGCTTGAATAAGACCTCACTGAGCAAAGCAATCCAGCTCAGGGAAAATAAAGCCCTGTTCTTTTGTTCACAGGTCGTGTGCCTATTTGACTCTGCTAGGAAATGATTTACTGCATTTACCCAGCCGAGAAGCTGAGGCACAGAGTTTGTCACTGCTTCATGTGACACAGGTTTCTCCCACTTTCACAAGATGATTTCACCTATTTCAGTGAGAACACATTTCTTGGGTTGTGCCAAATATTCTGGTAAAGAGGTCTCAGGCAGCAGTCAAACTTTCTAAAATTCCCCCATTTCTCCCCAGGCAATACCTTCATTTGCTTCCTTGTACAACACAACCTGCACTTTTAATTTCTCTCCCTTTTTGCATCCCATTCCCTATTTACCACTCGGAGGTACCTTCTCAATAAATACCAGAGTATAAGCGGAGCAAGTTTGCCTAACTACCCACAACTGTGATAATTTTAAGTTAGTTAAGAGAAAATTAAAATATTTAAATCTAGAATTAACTATGTGTATTCCTGACCTGGATAAAATCAACAAGTACCTAACAAAAATGGACTTACGGATAAAACTCTCCCAGTGGAGCTTGTTCTGGCATTCTGGATGCTGCTGGATAATTATTTTTTTTTTTTTTAGGAAACCAGGAAGGAAAGCCAGAAGATCCTAAACTAACCCTCTTTTCAGGGTGACAGTAAATTCCCCAGAGGTGAACATGAAAATATTTTCAGTTAATATTTATACACACAAACGGATACACACGCTACACGTGAAGAAAATGAGGATCATTGCAATAATCTTGGGGATGCACTAGGGATACTGAGTTAAAAGCATTTCAGAAACCTCTAAAATTCAAAAACAAATACAAAAGAAATAATCTGAGAAAAGGAGGGCAAATGTATAACATTCTTGCAATGAGTAATGGTAGAGATAATAAAGTATTAAACAAAAAAGCATGTCTGATGATTATTATGTCACATTCTATAGGACAAACAGCAACAGAATGAAAAGTATATACTATTTTGTTCTATTCTTATGCTTACAAATATCAAAATAGGATAAAAAGAAACCCATCCACACATATAAACCTCACACTACAGGCGTGGCAGACAGGATGTAGCAGTAGTTTATACCCTGTTCAAAATGCAAAATAATTTAAGAAGTGTACTTTCTCTTTGGCTTATCTTGCCCATTTTCCCTGCTACCTTACACAAAATGCTTAATACCACCTCAATTTCTCATTTCCCAAACTGGGATAGCAACTCCCAACCCTCAGGGAGAGATGGGTTGCGTGAATAACTATGAACTGAGCTGCCACCATCAGTTAGGAAGAGGTCATCGAACCTGTGAAGGCACTGAGAGGACCAAAACCCTGCTGCAAACAGGTCCAAGGCTTGGTGCAGCTTGTGCCACCACCAGACTGAACCAGCAGCCAAAAACAATGAACAAATGCACTGAAATGTGGTGGGACCAGGGTGCTTTTTTCCTTTTATGGATGTTGATTATGCAATTATAGGAACTATATAGAAATAAGTAAGAAATCTTGCTTAGAAACAAGTCACTGACCATGGCAGATTCAAGGCTTTGAAGGGTTATCTAGACCATCAACGTATATATTTCCCTTGTTAAAAGAAACTTAAATTCCATAAGTCATCACTGTGGAAGGAAAAAAAACAACAACAAGAAGCACAAATTGTAATTTAGCTTGCCCGACAAACTCCTGATTGCCTTTCCCATTATCTGGGAAAGGTCTGATGTTAGGGCACTTCCAGAGAGGCTGCATTTGAAGTCTGTCAAAAATCAAACCCCACGCACAGTGGGTCTGAAGCATTCCTCTCACAAAGGATGCTTTGACCTCTGCATGAGCCAGTACCTCTTGAGGGAGGGAAGTTCTGCAGCTGAGTCAAACTAAGCTTAAGACAAACACTGGGCAGCACAGAGATGGAAAAAGTATGAAATTGTTCAAATCGATCCACAAACACCTTTAGAGAGGGTGTTCAAGCCCTTTCATTAGATGCATTTTCTTCCCAGGCTTCAAAGAGGCACCTGTCACAGCTGCCACCACTGCTGCGTGCAGTTGCAATGAGGCTGGAACCAGAACACAGACAAAATAATAATTATAAGGGGAGAAAGGGAAGGAAAAGGTTCCCTTGTGACTAAGTGAATAAAGCCTGAAAATTTAAGCTGTATAGCTGGAGAAAGGAGGAGGAAGGGGATTGACAATATGATAATATACAGCAACAGAAAACCTGGCTCCTTGACATTTTTAGACAAAGAAACTCTATTATTGTATAACAAAACATTTTAGTTTTCAAAGTAAGACTTCTTCAACACAGATGAGACAGGTACAAAGAAAATGTTGTGAAGACATAATGGACAAGTGAACATGACCACAGACTGGCAAGAAACCTAATGAGGGACATAAAAACCTCCCCCACATTACTTCCATAAATAATCTGGCCAGGGAAAACTAAAAAAAAAAAACTGTGAGTAAAAGCCGTATTTTTAACAGCAGGGTTACCATTCTTCTATGCAAAAATTCTTTTAGAAATAAAAAAACATGTTTCTCTTTTTGGTCTTTTTGATTACAAAACAATTCTACATACTGATAAAATGCCAATATTATACACCAGTAAGAAAAATGTTATTTCATAAACAGTGGACTACAAACTAGCTTTTAAATATTGGAAGATTGATAAAAACTTGAAAAAGACTTCAAGACATAATTTTAAGACTAGCTATGGGTCTTTGTACATATTCTTGAGCATGAACTACTACGTGAAGGAATGGAGGGAGAATTTGAATCCCTGTGTAGTTTTTGTTTGTTTGTTTTGTTTGAGAAAGACCCCTCAAATAACCATCCATACATATTCATAGTCAGAGAGAAGTCCAAGTGAGAGTGGCATCCACTGGATGGCATAAAAGCTGTTCTGACTGGACAAGGAACAACCAGCTCAGCATTTATGATGATTTTGGATGAGGATATCACATCGTTTCCCACTGCGACACATTAAAGGAATGGGATTGGGAAGAGAAAGACAAAGTAGGAAGAATAAAATGGAAAATACTCAGTTTTGAGTGATAACTGCTTTCATTCTTTCCCTTCTGCAGTTGCTTAAGATATATTTACACAGTTCTGCAATAAGATTCTTGAGCTTGTTTGTGTCTTATCTGAAAACATGCAGTTCCACACAGAAATTTACTTCTAGTTTGAATTTAGAAGATGCCTTGATTCCAGCAATGATGCTTTCCTCACCTGTAATTAGTGCTGTGTGTAAGTTCATATTCATTCTCATGTCCAGTTTCAAATTCTGCTTGAGCCTCCAGCCCCAGCGGACTCTTACTGCTGCTGGGTTTTGCATGCTAGATTTTGAGCTTCTACACCAAAATGAGTGACATTTGCAGGCAAAGTGGGGGAGGCAGTACTTAGGACTGGATAAGAAACATTTGTGGAAATAAATTATGTTAGCAAACAGATCCTCGGATCAAAGAATCTTACTCACCATAGGCTACATCCTTTTATTTAAAATTTATTTTAGTACCAAAAAATAGAAAAAAAATCACAAAAATGGAAAACCACCTCACACAGAAAAAATAGGTTTGTGTTGTTCATTCATCCGTTTTCATGTCTTGCAATCTATCAAATTTAGATAATATTTCAAGAAACTATCATCAAAGAAGGATAACTCAGCAGCTGTGAAAAATAGGGCAGAGAACCTGCCCAACTCAGCCAATAATCAAGGTCTCTGGAAGGATCTGCCTAAAGGAAAAGAATAAATAACTAAACAGGGACAGATTCCTGGTGAACTTAAATTAAACAAAGACTGTGTCTAAGATGATTCCAGGAGATGACCAATGTAAACTCTCCCTGCCTGAATTCAAGCATACCTAAGACGGAATTTTTAAGTCCAAATGTACAAATTCTGGCTCATTGAGCCAAAAGGGCTCAACTTCGGCATTAACCATAATTTCCAAACTTCATAGTGAGTGTTCCTAAAACTATGGGAATGCTGTTGTTTTGTATAAATCATTCCTACAGCTGGATGTGAAACCATCTTTAAAATAACAACATAAAATGCTATTTATAGCTAATGACATAACCTGAGACAGAGATTGCCTGCACCAGTAAAAAGATGACCTGCAAATTAAGAAAAGAAATTAAGTGAGCAACAGCCAACAGGTATTTGTCAAGAATAAATTTCGCCAAACGCAATCCCTTTTCCTTTTATGACTCCATAATATGCTTTCCTTGGGGAAGGAGCAGTAAATGCCATATGCCTGGAGTTCAGTAAAGCAGTATCTGACCTGCCCATCTCGTAAACAAGTTACAGGACTTTGTCTAGAGGAAACTGCTGTGAAATAGCTGCACAACAAAGCAAGTCACCAGAAAATGGGAACTAGACCAGCTTTCTGGTAAACATCTACTCAAGTGAGTGACTGTCAAGGTTTCTCTTTAAATTAGAAAGAAACATTATCAGTCTGGGCTTCTTTGAGTTCTACCCCAATCTCACATAGTTTGATATTTCACAGAAGTCCAGAAAGAGAGAAAGGAAAACTGGCTTTAAATTTGCATCAGGCTGCAAGAGGTTAATAAACTTTTTGAAAACCAGGTTTAAAATTCAAGAGGATGTTTATACTGCCTTTAAGATTTACAGCAGACAATATAAGAAGCAGTAGAGTTAAACTGAAGTGTGGTGAATTTAAGGTAGGTAAAACGTTTAAGGTAAATGAAAGAAGAGTAAGCGCTGGAATAAATTTCCTGGAGAAGTTTTTAAGAGTGGCTCTGACAAACAGTCATGACTGTTTTGAGTCAAGGGAAGGACTAGCAACCTCCTTACTTTTGAGGTCCTATTTTCTATGTATCCTAAAATATAACCCCCTAAATATTAATTCAAAATAGGCTTTGCATTACAGTAATAGAAATGGTCTAAGAACAAGAAATGAAAATGCTTCCTACTCAATGATATATTTGAGTTTGACTCAGATAAAAGGGAAAGAAGTATGCCACTATCTTTTATTCCATTGTCTCCAATCAGAAAACTGAATTGTTTTGAAGATAATCTGCAAGGGTACATGGTTACTAACACAAACATATGTCATCTGCTCATAACAGTGATCTTTACTGAAGTTTCTTGCTCTATTATGCCAAGAATCATTTGATTTTCAGAATACATAAACAACAATAAACTTGGACTGAATTCTCCTGCATATCCTGCATTTGATTGTCAAACAATTTACTTCTCTGACAAGATGCTGAAGGAGTTCACTGCAGAGAGAAATTATATACTGCTTGCAGATATTAATTGGCATTTAGATTCACATGGAAACAAAATCTTGAAAGTTTTGTCAAAAAAAGCTTCTGAGCTGAAAGCCTGAAAGTTCAGTATTTGATTTACATATAATAATCAATGTGCATTCCTTGTTTTTTTTAATGTATGCATCATTCAATCAACTTATTGGCACACGCTATGTCCTTTGCATTATGTTACTCCTAGTAGGAAATGTGACCATCTTTTTTCTAGTATCGATATGAATAAATATAGAGTTAGAGCAATTCATGGAGTTCTTAAAAAAAAAAGAAAAAAAATCTCTTTCACCAAAACTTCCAGGAACCAGTGAAGATTTGAGTCCATTTAAAATGATAAAACTGCTTAAAAATTCTTGTGTTTCTCTCCAGCCTGAAATAGACCATGGAACTCTGTGGTGCAGAGCATTTGAGGCAAGATGCAAATATTTATAAAACTGTGTTTGGACACAGAGTGCCCGATCTACAGTACTCGTAGTACAAATGTAGAGTTTAAATTAAATTTCATGTTCTAGGTCTTAGGCCAGCCTCTAGTAAACAGAGAAAAAGACCAAACACATCTCACACCTGCTTGCTGTGACAATGTCACATATTTCTCTGAGCTGTATGACTGGCACTGCCAAGCCAGGCTGCCAGAGCTGACCTGGAGCAGTGCTCCTGGAGCTGCTGGCCAGAGCCACCTCTGTCCTTGGATGGAGCTCCTGGGCAGAAACTCTGATCCCAGAACAGGCAGTGACTCTACGGGATGAGTAAATCCACAACAGCAAAAGGAAAGTTATTTAAACCAAAATCCTCGGTCTTGGAAGTCTAATCAAGCCTGATATTTAATACTGTAAGTTTAAACTGTTAACCTGCTCGTTCTTTTACATTTCTTGGCTTGTTTTCTTAACCTCCCTCTGCTGCCATTAAAGGTATGCTATCTGTTAAAGAAAGGTAAACACACCCAATTAGCTCACAGCAGGTTTGTAAAACATGATATCCTTCAAAAGGCTAACTGAAAACCCAAAGTAAAAACAAAATAATTATCTCCTTAGTAAATATATAGTTTCTTATTCCAAACCCAGAGGGAAGAAGAACTGACTTCTGATAGAAAAATTTACTCCTGAACTCCGTAGCTAACTTCTTCATTTTATTTGAAATTTATGAAGAGCCATCCCATCTCGGTGCAGGTTGATGTCCTGTCCTTGGGGTCACTTCAACACCCCTTTCATATAGCCTTGCAGGAAATTAAGAACATCTAAATAGAGTGGAACACATTTCAAGGAAAGTACAATAATGAATCTTGTTTCTTTTTCAGCATCATGAGTACTGTAACTCAAAAGAATTGTGACAGGAGAAATCAATAATTCATCAACAGCTGAAAGTGGCACATAGTGAAAAGGGCATATGTACATAAAAGTGGAAATTTGTGTGCTCGTAAAGAAAGTCTGAAAGGTAGATGGGTGGACTGCTGATAAAATTACTTTAGAAACAACAACTAAAGCAGCTCTTTGATAATGGCTCTGTTGCACACCCCTTATATTCCGATTAATTTATTACTTTTATTACACCAATAACACAGCATGTAGATTACTGTGGATATTCAGGCCCTTTACAGAAAGAAATATATTTGATAATTAAGGTTGATCCTGAGAGAATTAAAAATCTACAAAACAGAGTTTGCAAAGCTTTGTGTTGTTAGAAGCGAAGACTTCACAGTGAACAGAAGAGGAATTATTTTTGCATTCAGGGAGACATGACTCTAGACAAATTCACACTCCTAAAAATTCAACAAGATATTTCACAATCATCCATATGGTCTTTGTGCTAATGTCACTTCACAAGCTGGCTTATAGATCTCTTATGATTATTAAAATGTGTTACTAAGCTTGTGAAATTGTGAAGACAAAAAGATCAGTTACTGAACTCGGTGCACCATGAAGGCACATTTTAATTCCTTACCCTAACTTTCTGATTCTCAACTTTGTCATGTATCTTAAGCAAGCAAAAGATGCTACCTTACAGTTTGAAAAAATAAGATTGTGCCACATGGGAGGAGCTATGTGTGGCCTCCTTCAATAAGGCAAAGAGTCTTTCAAGTGTTCACAGAACTGGGAAGCAACAGGAATAAGAGGGGCCAAAACAAAATCAGCAGGAAAAGTGTAAAAATAGGAAAGTAACAGAGCACTTTCAGCTAGGGAAAGGAATGGAGGTTACCACATGGCCATTCCAGTGATTGAAAACATCAGGAGGTGAAACACACGCTACCCACAGTCCAAACAGGGACGGGGAATTGATACGCTCTGAAGCAACAGCCCTGCTTCTCCCGTCACAGGAATCATCTCACGGGTGAGAGGAAAAGTGTGTGCTCAAGCACAGCCCTAGGGATTAATGCAGCAACCTGCAAGGCTCCAGGGGATGAGATGAGATATGTGTCTATCTCTTACCTTGCAGTAGCTGCTGCAACAAACATAGCACTGATATAGACACTTTTGTGTTGCTTAGTCCTAACAAGAATCACCGGGCACTATTAAATTTGCTGCATAGTTCCTAGATAATTAGTGCACCGAGATTATTTAGTTATGTAATTTCCAAATGGGAATGCTGCTTTTACATGGAATAATATCCTGTGTTCTTTAAAGACGCTGGCTGGTAACTTGCTCCAAAGCAAGACTCAGATGGTCAGACTGCCATCCATGGCAGAAGTACCATTCACTCATACACTGAATTTCTCCAGTTGGGGCTATATTTTAAGCCTCTAGAACACTGCCTAATATAAGCTAATTAATATAGGATGCAAGTATTCTGTATGTTCTGTAAAATTTTTTTTTTTTTACTGTGCAAGGAATGCTCACAGTTATGATGCTGTATAATTTGAGTAAATCAAAATGAGCACAGCTCCACACAATGGAAGTCAGTCTCTGAAGAGGATGTGTGCAAATGGACAGCAAGAGAGAGGGCAGATGCGGATGGAAGAGGCAACAAAACCCTGCCAACATCAGACATAAGCATCCTGGAGAATATTTCTATCACCTAAGACAGCAGCTTTGTCCTTTCACTGGAGAAGGAGCTAGAAAACTGGGGGAAAGCACGCCGAGCCAGAGGAAAACATTCTGCAGCTACATGAGATATGCTTTTGTTAGTCATTCCTTGCTTCCTGGGATATGCAGCCATTCTCTCCATCAGCATCACTAGCTATTGTCTTAGTGGTGTTTTACAGTGCAATTGTGTCAATATTGACAGTCTAATTGCACCATGATTGCATCATTAGTGATGGAGGTGGAGAAGAGATGCACTTTAAAATATGGTCACACAACATTTTATGCTTTTCAAACCCCTTCTTTCTCTTTGCTTCAAGCAGAAACCAACAACACAACAAAATTGAGGCAAAGCAAGTATGATAGAAAGAATTTGAGAAGGAGGCAAGAAGTTTCAAAGGGTTTTAGACACAAGTGTTTTACAGATGTTCAGCAAATGAAACCACAAAGTCTAATCAAACAAACATTTTCAGGCAGTTTATAGTCATGGGAAGAAAGTGGAAGGAGATGGGAATTCTAGCTTTGATCATGAAGCTAGTATCAAGGAAACAGCTATTTTCAATTTATATTTGAAAAGTGTTGTTTGTAGATGTACCACCAGCCTTCAAGGCCTCCATCTTTATGCAAGTCAGGCTGTGGTGCACTCAGATAGAGGAGATCAGAGGAGATAGTTCTGAGTCTCAAAAATAAGTGCTTAGCTGAATTTTGTTTCAATAGTATCCTAAAAGGTCTGAAATTCAACATCACTGTGGAAAACCAAAGCTCACAACTGGGATGGTCTTTAAGTGGTTACCAAGAGCAGTGCCATTATATATTTCAATTTTTTTTTTTCATTTAAAAAGCCTTACAGAGACAAAAAAATTATACAGAGGCACACAAAACTGTTCAGCTTCAATAGAATCCACCTTTGTCAGTTTGTAAGCATTTGTTCAGAGGGTTGGTAACCAGTGTTAATTGATCAAAACCAGTATGTGAAAGGAAAGTGAAATGGTAAGCAGAGTATTGCATTATTTTGTATTGCATGTACGAGCTTTTAGTGTTATATTTACCTAATACTCTTATTTAAAAAATAGTTTGCACTTGGCTTTTTAAATCTGAGTGGACCTATAAGACACTTTTTCTATGCCACACCTAAGCAAAGACAAATAACAACACAATTGAAGTCCTTGAGCTCAACATCTGAACAATCTAAATATACTGAGTGTCACACTTACATTTCCACAAAATTCTTATATCTAAGTGGTGCTGTGAGTCTGTAAATGCATTTATTTAAATCAAAAGGCTGCTCACACACTTGATCTAAGAATGCACATGAATTGATGCTGAGCTGGAGCCCCCCAACAGAACTGAAGACACTTGGGATCTACAGCAACAAGAATCTCCTGTCCTTTCCTCACAGAGAACCTAAGCAGGTCTGCAGTGATTGTTGTATCTTCCACAGTCCTAAAACTTGGAAAAACATTGGTTTTATTACTAAAATTAATTGTGGGTCATATGTAGCTAAGCAGACTATAAATAAATAATTTTCTCCTTCATAAGTAGTCATGTAACAAGGCCTTTTGCTATTTTCTAATAAATAACAGGCATTTCCAAACTGTCATCTAAAAAGGTTGTGTGAATTCTTTATTCTGCTGATCCTAACAAGTGCAAAAACTGAGGGGTTTTTCTGTTTAAAATGCAATGACATCCATCTTTATTTCCCTGTTTTTGATATCAGATTGGGTAATCTCAAATGATATCAAATGATATTCAATTTATCTTTTTTATGCTGAAGAACAAAGACTGAAAGTTCTGCAGCAAAATTACACTAGTTCATAAAGCAGAATGCAAGCAATGGGGATTGATTTAAATATCTGTTTTGTAAGTTTGTGAGATTTTTTTTTCAGTTTAGAGAAAAACCAAATTTAGTGCTGGCTTAGGAAATCTTCTATGCATATGAGTCATAACTATGCAGCTGATCAGTAAGAGAATCCTGAATGGAAAGGTGAACAAGAGTTCACACATCAAGTTTTTGCACACTAAGCAGAAATAATTTCAGAAGAATATTATCTCTGACTGAGGTTGTTTGCATCCCTTCTCTAACACTTCTCTTCTTAATGCCACACGTGCAGCCTAGAGATTGGAATCAGCTCTGGGACTCTAAATTGCTACTTCAAATGCTGGAAAATACTGAAAAGAACTCTGTGATTGCTTATGCCTAGAGGGGTATTTTAGTTTTCCTTGTCTAATCAACTTTTCTGGCTTCTTAGTACACATAAGTTGTTTTTTCACTCTGATAGTTTGCAAGAATATTAACAAGAGGACAGGAATGTATGGCAGAAGTTCTTTGTAAGACTAGAAGAAATAAATTATCTTAACTTACATAGTTTGAGGAACACACGGTTGAAATGCAGCCCATATGCATGGTGATTATTTATAGGCATACAAATTATATTCAAAAAAGAGCCAGATGGCTTTAGCAACACATCTGCTGTCTTCAAGGCAGAACTTCTGAAGCAAACTTGGGACATTAACTCCTATTATAGAGCAGTCAAGAACCAGTAGGGCTACATTTGCTTTGTAGTCTGTAAGAGTTGTATCCTCCTACACAGAAGTTGAATTTAATCTGAAGTCAGCATCAAAGACAGGCTGCAATATTTTGCGTTTTAACAGGGTTATCATGCTGTTACTAACTAAATGCAAGGCTTGGAAGGTAGGTCACCACTAAGGCAGGAGCCAACCCTCACACATGCTAAGATAAGTGGTGGTTACATAAATCTTTATGTCAGCTAGCAATTCTGTATATTTTGCACTAATCTTCGGCAAAGTCACCAGCCCTGAAAATCATTCAAAATCTCATTCACACTCCACATTATAATTTTATTTGTTTTGTTTTCCTTAAGAGAAGGTTCTTATTTAAGAGAATATTGAGAAATGATTGAAAGACATCTTAGACATAAACATCAGAACAATGTGAGTATAAAATACTGATTTATATTAATGAGGGTAGGGTGGGGGTGAAGTCAGACATCCATTAACTACATGCAAAATATGCATTGGAAAATGACAAGACAAATTGTGAAAGAGCCTTGGGAGCCTGCACTCCATGGTTTCTAATCTCCACCTGGATAGGCACAACTTGTCACAAGGGCTTGAGTTTCCACCTACTGCCTCCTGTAGCACTCTGTGCTACTCTGAGTGGTATTATTTCTCATTTTCATTTATATTCACCTTTTTAGAGACTTTAGCAGGAAAAAAAACCCCTTGCTTCCCTTCCTTACCCTCCTTTTTATAAAAAGCAGGCTTAAAACAAACAAACAAACAGAACATCTTCATCCAAAAAAAGCTGAATTTGCCTTTTCTGCTAGAATGGATTCCCTCCTTAGAGCGCAGCTTTGCCCAAGGCACTTTTGGATCCCGTCTGTTTTTCTGGCAGCACAGATAAAACTGGAAGCTTGATCCACTGCAGCACGGGGATGTCTCAGTGCTGGCAGCTTCGAGCTGATGGCTTGCTAGAAGGAGGAAGGGCAAACTCTCTGGGCTCTGGTGCTGCTCGTATCCCAGCTGGGATTTGGAGGGCAGATGGCTGCAGTGGAAGTTGTGCATCCTCTGTGAGCGTGTGCCAAGGGAAACTCCACCGAATCCACAGCCCTCTCCCAGGACAGATAACTCCAGCAGCACCCTGTTTTACTGGCCTCTTGCCCAGCCTGCCCTCTGGATACTCCTCTATCAGCAGGGTGGCAAAAAGGCAGGAAAGGTTGTTAGTTTGGAATATACAGCAGGACCGTGCTGTTCCTTTGTTCAGCGCATATTTAGCTCTCCTAATAAATGCACTCCAAATAAAATTCTAATTATAAGTAGTAGCATAGAAGTTAAAGCATATACAGATACTTTTCAAAGTTCAAAAGTTTTCCTAAAATCTGAAAATTCTAGATATTAATGCATTCGCTTACCTCCCTTAGGGAAGGTACTATTCCTGATATTTATGACTACTCTTTTCCCAAAATTTTCAAAAACTTCTGTAATGATTTTTGTATTATATCAAAATAAAGCATTATCCTCTCTTTCTTTATGTATGTCCTTTAATTTTGTTAGACTGTCTAATTTCATCGAAACTCCCAATCATCCCAAATAAGATAATAAGAACTTGCTAGGAGAGGGAGTGAATCTGGCACCTTTGAAATGCTAATTGAATTCCTTATCTGCAAAACCAATATTTGTGTTGTACCGCTCAATGATGGAGGAAAAAAATAATCCATAAGCCTGATGAAATGATAAAATGCATTTGTTTAACTAAGTCATTAAAATCAAACAGTGCTTATTCTAGGTTCTTATTTCAATTCACATGAGATATGAAAAAAACACAAAACAAATGCTAGAGATCACAGGTCACTGCAAAAATTCCACTGCATTGCCCTTTCAGTTGAACAAAATCAACCCAAAACTTAGGTATTCAACTCTCATGTTCATCTTATTTTCAACAGTGATATCACCAGCATGACTTGGACTACACAGAGTGAGTTACCCTGGCAGAACTTTGTCCTTTAATTAGTGTTTTTTATCATACTTTACTCCAAAAATGCTCTGCCATACACATACACACACACTCTCAAAGTGTGTTTTCTTCCTGCTGCTGTTGGAAAGGGGAAAGGCATTTTTGCATCATTGATAACAGCAGTTCTGGAAGTTAATAGAAGTTTCAGAACTACAGAGGTTTCCATTTAGTCAAGGCCCTTCCTCTCTGGGCTGGAGAAAGGGAACCTCTCTGCTGTTATGCTGTTACTGGCTGTCTGCTACAGCTTCATCTTGCAATGGTAATTGGGAAAGGGATTAACTTTGGTTAAATATTTGACTGCTTTTCCTTTGGGAGACTATGGAAACATTCCAGGAGGAGTGATTTTTTGGAGTACGTGCACTCATCTCTAGACCAGCTTCCATCAACTGCATGTGCCAAGCCTCTTTATCCCTCGGGGAGAGGAGTTTCCAAAAGGGCCGATGCTTCTCTTTTAACATGTAAAGACTGGGTCTTAATGGCGTTGGCTTCTTCCACCACCCGTGAAAGCAAAGGTGAGAATGCTGGGATTAGTTTGTTTTAAATCAGTGGAAGCACAGGCCAGAACTGCAGCTTTATAAAGCCATTAGCAGGAGTTAGCAGTGCGTGCTCTATTCCTCCTAATGCGAGCACCTTTATAAATCTCATGTGCTCAGGCATTCCTTCACTTCCTCACAACTGGGTGTGCAAGAAGGAAAACTGGCACTGCAGAGGCTTCATCCCCCATGAACCGTGACCCTCTGAAACTGCCTGCTCTAGGCAAGGTTTTGCTGGTTAGGCCAAAACCACTTTAGGTGTATTCAAACCAATTTCTGCCTGTGGTTAACTCTCAATGATGTACTTGAAAAGTAAAAACAATGTGCTTATTAAGGCGAGAACTACAAGAAAGGTAATTTCCTCAGAAAATTACTAAGTGTTATATTTGGATGGCGTAATACATATTTGGGGAAGGAATGAAGATGACTTGGATACTTACTTGGCTTCCTGTTCAAGAAATACCTAATAAATCATGTGAGAGATTATTTTCCTGAGAAAATATTGTATTAACTAGAAGTCAGTGGAAAATCTTGCTGTTAAAGCCATCTGTTTCCCTCCCTCATGCTCACAGAAACTCCACATGCATGTGCCTGCATGAAAAGAGGAGAATGGATTAGATACAGATAAGTATTCGGAACTAGAGGATTGATTGAGTTGAAATTAATTTTAGATGCAGTGAGATGGTGTCAGCCAGGACCAGATCTTTGCAAGTCGACAGTGAACAGCACCATGTGTGGAAGAACATAAGTGAATTTTCCTCTTGACCTTAGGGTAAGGTTAGCAAATTCCTGAACAATGATTTAAATCCCTTAAAAGATTTCTAACCAATGTAAATTCTAAATATGCAGGCAAATCTTATAATTATCACTGTCAAAACGTGAAGTATATGGACTGGCAAAATACATACTTCAGGGGCTCTGTATTAATTGTAAAATTAAGTTATAAAAGTGACTGCAGAAAGCTGTAATTATGACTATTTTAAACTAAGGCCTTAAATAGGGGAGAATGATGTATAGAGTCACCTGTATCTACGCAAGGTATTCAAATACTGATGAGCAAAGACACATCTGTGGCCATAATCATTAAAAGATTAAATGATGGGATTTTTGAGACAAAAATGCAAATTTACCACGTGGCAGTAAGTCACACCCTATATGGGATGTTTTTTTGGACACAAACTTAGCTATTCCCTGGAAACATTAATTACAAAATAATTTAATTAATAGGGTGGAAGATTGGGAAAAATGGGGGGGAAATAAGATGTTTTCCTGTTGCTCCTGTCCACTTGTTATGAGAACTAGAAATATTTAGCACAAAACTCTCTTGAAGTAACAAGTAACCTGATGCTTTACTACTAAAATTACCTTGAAATCTTGTGCTGTAGACAGTCTCAGAAGAATGAACAGATGCACATAAATAGTCATATTAAAATTAAAATCCATTACAAACTCAGGATATTTCCACTTCAAATAGATGCCAACCAATAGCCCTTGCCACAGGCAAAGGATGCATCATCTCATTTTAGAACAAGTGTTCACTGAGAGTTTCTGAGCTTCAGGAGTTACTCCAGCTCAGAGGAGGGTTCTCAACTCAAAGTGTGTGGCTGGCTCAAGTCCCCAGGTGAAATTTAGGTGTTGCAAATGTGCTTATTCCCAAAGTACTCAAAGAAGTAGCATGAACTCCTGCCAGGCAAAACCACAGATATGTAACCCCACTTGACTTCAGGTCAAATCAAACAGGGTCAAGGGCAATATTTTTGCTGTTGCTGTAATTTGAATAAGATGGGTTACAGATGTGAGAGAGTTGGGGGAGAAGCAAAGAGAGAGGCTGAAGCAGAAGCTCTTTATTTCCCCCACCGGAGATGACTCTGATTACCCAAGGGAGCCCTTCTACCTCCTGCTGATCCTATACCAGTCCTCTCCTACCTTGCATAAATTGGAAAAATATCTCTGTACCCAGGGACGAACATAAGTTTCATCTGTTAACTTCATATTCTTTAGTATCCAGAATAGGTGTAATATTTCACATTCTTATGATATGTTTCTGTTTCTATTGTTGTGAAATGTGTTGTGCATTTTAAAGCATTAAATATTACTAAATATAGTGTGTTTTGCTCAGAAAGATTAAATTATTAAAATAACCACCAGGTTAAAGCAGATATCACACAACTGTTACTGCCTGGAGTCTAACTTCTAGTTTTGTTTAACCTCTACAATGCTATTCAAGAATCACAATCATATAAAATTTAATTAAATCATTCCAGAAGGGATAATATTACATGCAAAGAGTTCAAGATGGAGAGCAAGAATAATAATACTGAGCATAATTTGTCTTTCCTAAAGACAGATTAAAGATCAGTAGTAACCGTTCAGTGAAAAGAAACTGTAGTTAAACTCATTTACAATACAGATCTCCACTGAATACAAGCTATCATGCATAATAAGTTTACTATCCTTTCATAAATATGTAAAGCTGATATAATGTTGTGACACTTTTATGCTTTCTTTCAGTTCTCTTTAATAGCAGACATAAAAAAGACCCCATCAATTTTAATAAGTTTTGGAGAAGGTCCAAAGTGAGTGGAAGAAAAAGTAATGGTGAGGTTCTTGGGGAAGAAATAAAGGAATAAAATATAGCTAAAAACTTTGCCTCAAACAAATTCAAAAGGCAAAATTCAGCTTGAAGTTAATACTGAAGCTAAACAAAACCCTCAAGTGAGCCTTGGGACAAGTTTTTATGCTCGAAGGCTGGTGGAATAGGAAAGTCAAATGCCTCTACAAACTCACAAACCCACCCAATTATTTCTGTTACAAGTTTATAACCTGTGGATTTCCATCAAAGTTAGTTACTCATCCTTTACCATCCCAAACTGTAAGATAGATGGACTCATTTTGCTCTGTCAGTTGTGGAGCCAAGTTTAAAGCCTCAGATCTCACTGTCTTCCAGTTTGGAAAGCTAACCATTAATACCACACATTGTTATTACTTCCTTCTTTCCTTCACAATGAATGCAGAATTAACCTCTATAAATGGTTTCTCTCCAACATCAAATCTGAAGCTAATAATTTACAATATTTTACCAAAACATTTCTATTAACAACCAGACCACAAAGCACATTTCTCATGCAAAGTTCTCCTCATGAAGCTTTTAATTCAATAAAAATCCTGTGAGAGAAAAGTTATGGGATAAAACACTGTTTAGGAACTCTTCAGGGAATAGTCACAATATAAGCCAGTCTCCAGGCACTTCAGGTTGCCTTCCCCTGAATATGCTTTCAAGGCAGAGTACTCTTGCCTTTTTTTCTACTCTTGTTTAAATGTAGCTGCACAAACCTGATAAAATTAATAATGGAGTCCAGATGCATTACTGCTGCTTTCTGATATTATAAAGTGTCCTTCAGCCTTTAAGGCTCTATGGTGTTCTGGACTCATCCATCTCACTTTGTGAGGAGATTAGTAGTATTAAAAAAAAATAACAAAACCCCCCAACCTCTTTGGCAGTTCTGCATCTGCCCAGAAGGCTTTTGAACTTCCATAATCACACACACACACACAAAAATCACATACAGAGAAACTGCAGAGTTCTCAGTACACGTTTTCAAACACTGTATGTCATTGGGGACCACCTTCCACATCTCCAAAAAGTGGAAAATTGCAAAGGGCAGACCCTGAGTTCCTGCAGGCTGATGATGTCCCATGAAACAGGTACAGCAAAGCTCTACAAAAATTGTAAGTGTTCCCTCCCTTCTTGTGCCATAACATATGTTATATAATATATATTACAGGCAACCATATCTTGATGAGATTTTACTAAGGACTTCCCCCCTCCCCTTACAAATTCCTTGGATTTGGTTATTTGCCTAAATGATTAGTGAGTACCAGGATGTTGCTTTTCCTTCAGTTTGAGGCAGATTTTCACTGAAAGATGGGGTACTATTTCCAAATATCTTTCATATTAAGCATCATGCCTTTGGTGGAATGTATGGTATATGGAATTCCACCATCATGAACAGAAAAGGCAATTATCTGCTGGCAGCAAAGCTCCAAATCCATTCTGTGAAGGACAGTGTGTCTCTTGGTTTGTAAAGCAGGCAGGCAGACCAACCCTATAGTTTGGGGTCAGATAATTGTGCTTCCAAGGAAGCTCTCTGAGGGCAAAAAGAAGGGCTTGGGGTAGGCAGAGAGGAAGACAAAAGGGATCAGAATACCTAAGAACAGAGCAAAACACCAGAGTTTACTTAAAACTCCCAGCTGATTTTTAAAACCTCCTAGTTCCTTAGTGCCTCTGTATTGGGCCCAGCCTATGAGAAAAAAATTGAATTGGAGATAGTTTAATATAATTTAAGAAAAAGTTCCATATTTTTTCCACTCTAAGGAGGGTTACAAATCATCTAGCTGTTCCAGAAGATTGCAAGGAGAAATTACCAACACTAAGCATCACTACAGGAGAATCTGTACCTTGATTCCAAAGGGATAAAAAAAAAAACAACCTGTACATCCATTGAGGAAAGGAGACTTAGCATCTGCATTCCTTTTAAATCAAAGCTGACATTTTCAGGGCAGTGATTTTACAAAGAACCATGAAATGAAGGCAGGGGGAAGTAATCATAGTCCTTGCTCAAAAAAGCAAAAGAAAAAAGGAATTATTTTTGTAGTCTCAGTCACTAAGAGAACTCATTAACTTATATAATTTAATTGTACCCAGCTGAAATGGTAAATATCATGATAGATTTTTTTCTTATGGGTCATTACTTTTGTGGTTAAGTGATTACAATGAGATATATGAAGCCTGTGGTGGTATTTAGCTTTTAAATATTGAATTTCTTTGCACCTCTAATGCAAAGTGGAAAAAGCTGATGCAGATTGGTTTTTTGGCTTTCAATACAATGCAGTTAAAGTACCCCTTGCAGATATTTCCCAGACACGAGTCTGCAACATGAGTATCTAATAAATATATTTTCCTGGAGGACTTATAGCCCATTGAGCACCATTTTTTTCTTTTGTTTTTGCTCAACAGATAGTAAAATTCTTCTGCAAGAGGAGTGGTAGGTAATTTTGACTACAAAGGACAAAATATAATGCTGGATACAAAGAAGGACAAGATGAAAACAAAAAAAGAGCTTATAATGGTAGAACTCTTGCTGTCCATAGTCTCTGTTTTAATTGAATGTTTATCAAAATCAAAGAATAATAATCAGTCTTTATTCATCTGCCCTTTGAGAGACCATGCTGCTAAAAGCCCTGTTGAACCAGAACCTTGAAGTGGTAACATTTTAAAAATAAAAAATCCTGCTTACACATGATCTACCTTTTTTTTTTAAAATGTTGGGGTGCACTTAGTTTCTGAGAAGAACCAAACTTCTATGGGAGAAAGTAGGCAGGAATCAGCTAAACTGTAGCTCCCATCACTTTCCAGAGAACTAACTTCAAAATATTTTTCTTCAAATATTGTGCTGTTATTTTCAATTGTACATGTTCAATTCCTGAAACCAATGCCTATGAGATGAATCCTAGAAGAATATCAATGTAATTAAAAGAAGCAATGAAACAAACAAAACCCCCCTAACCAACAAACCAACCAACCAAAAGAAACCCCAAATTCTCAACTTGTCTTCTATGAGATGGTTCTTTGTAACATTAGCGAGAATTGTACTAAGGGGGAATTATTTCAAATTGAAAGAGAATAGGTTTCCATTAGATATTAGGAAGAAATTCTTTACCAGAAGGGGGGTGAGGCCCTGGCACAGGTTTTCTAGGGAAGCTGTGGCTGCCCTATCCCTGGCAGTGTCCAAGGCCAGGTTGGATGGAGCTCTGAGCAACCTGGGACAGTGGAAGGTAACCCTGCCCATGGCAGGGGGGTTGGAACAAGATGATCTCTAAGGTCCCTTCTGCCCCAAACCATTCTCTGACTCTTTACAATTTGCATGTACTTTTTGCTCAGCAGGAATTACTGCTTACAAAGCACCTTTTGTGGAAGCAGCTAGGATCAGTTTGTGGAACAAAGTTGAAATCTTGTCTCTTATAACAAACTATACAACAAAACCATCACAGTTAGTTTGTAATGAGTACCCTCCACAGTGATTTGTTTGAGCCTGCACTTCCAACTGCTGGACAAAGTCAATGCAAATTCAGTACTTTTTTTCTGAACAAGAGTAGCTGCTAGATTTACAGCACTAAAATGAGAGTCTCCTAGGAACAAGTCCTCCCTGACTCTATTTCCAGCCTCTTTTCTCAGTATGATTTGGAAGACTCTTATGGATACTCAGCAGTGCCAATAAAGACTTTCTCTCACACGTGGTACACCCAGTCCAGTGAAAGCTTGTGCCTGTCAAGCTGTTTCTTCTAAAATCATATAATTTAAGTATTTAAGTATTCTCTCTCTCACTTCCTCAATCTGGTGTTTTCTTTTCTTAGAACCTGGTATTTTACTAGATATTGTCCTGCTTCTCTAGCCTCTCCTGCTTCACAGAAGTAGTTTAGCATTTTATCATGTTTGTTTTGGCTTTTTTTTTTTTGTTTTGGTTTGGGGTTTTTTTAAGAGGTTTTTTTTTCTTTTGTTTTTTACTTCTTTGTTGACATTTGCCATTCTTTCACTAGCAGATATTTCCATATGTAACTACATAACTTTCATTATTCATTATTTATTATTTATTTATATTTCATTATATATCTCACAAAAGTTTTAATTCATTATGGGCTTTTCTAACACCTCCAGTGAGTTGCAAATGATGTTGTAGCCAGTTGAAACAAAAGAATGGAGTTAAAGTCAAAGCTATTCTCTTGCTGCTGTATCACATTCCACCATCAAGAGGATATGAAGTGTTTTATGTTCCTTGATCTTGTCAACGCTCTTGGGTTGAGATAGGAGGTTAAAGGGAGGTGACAAGGTTAAATGATTTGACTAACATCCCAAACAAGGCTCACTGTGATTATGAGCCTGCCTCAGCTTTCTAATAACACACGTAATGAGGGAGGGGTGGAAGCTTCCCACACCAACAGCTCATGCAGAAGTGATTTGTTTCTCTCTATACCCTGGCACAATAGGCATCCATATATTTCTTTTAAGAATATTGTCATGGCCCACTAAATTACCCCTGGGCAGTGCTATCAGTGGTGTTCCACTTTGCCCCTTTATTTCTTTCTGTGACATTACTCTGCACAAGGGTTACCAGAAAGACAGATGAAGTAGGAGTAGATGGGTCTCTAAGGAGTGATATATAGTAGGTACATAATAGAAAAAAGCGAGGATAGTGTTGTAACAGGAATTTTCATTTCTTTCTCCTCATTTCCAGAAGAAATTCCAGACATTGGAAATTTATTGTGCCATGGTTATCAGGTTTATATTTTTTTAGACTCTAACTTCTATTCAGGGAACTTGACTCCTAATGGCCCTATACTTTTCCCTCTTCCATTTTATTTTCTCTCTCACAATGGCAAATCAAAATTCTCAGCAGAAGAGAGAACTCCTGATAAATTCTCTTGTCATGATATCAGATAGTATTTTTATTGAGATCAAAGTCAGACAATGAAAAACGTATCCAAAATAGTTCAAGAGCATGGTTTGTGAATGGTGCAGTTTGACTAGCAGAAAAAGCAGCTGTTCTGGCAGCCAGGATGTTGGAGAAATGTCTGGCAGCTTTTAATGTGGGTGTAAAAGTTGTCATGTGAAGTTGCTTTCGACCTGATGGATTTAATAGTTCCTCAGAGCCATCATGGTCTATCACCTCTATGAGTATTAAGGGACTCCTAAATCCATGGATAGATAATTTGGCTGCCACACTTGCACCGTAAATCCACATCCTTAAAGCCTTCATTAAATTTGTACAGACCATTTCTTAAGTGCAATTAACTCTGTGCTTCTTAAGAAAAGAAGTTGATTTGTTTCCATCTCCCACAGACCCCATTATTTCCCATCGTCCTTGTGGAAATGAGAATATATCTCCTGAAACTTGATTAAAAGCATATCCGATTGCTGGGAATTGGAAATTGTTTATAACTTTTGCACTCCACCTGTATCACTACAGAGCACTAAACAAAGAAAATCTCCCCAGCTGGGCCCTAGTTTGGTTGAGCTTGGCAAGATTTATGAAATACTGATATAGCTGTTGGACACATCAGTTTGTGGACAGACTTGTCCCATTGATTTATTAAATTTTGCACTAGATTAATTTGTTTCAACCGTGACAACATAATCAATCCACTTTATCCACAGTTACTACTGGGCAGCCAAGTTAAAATTTACGATAAACTATTAAAAAGTATGGAAATCTGTGCATTTTGATTCATCACATTCTATCATCAAAGGTTAGCAGACCACACAAAAATCTTTCCAAAATCATTATTTCTAAAAGTTACTGAACAATCACTTGAAAAACAAAAATAAATTTCTACTTTGGCAATAAAATTTCTGAAGTAAAACTACCATGTCAGTTAATACCCAGTGATGTATCTTTTCAACTAGTTTAAACCTTCACACATCACAAATTCATGATTAAAACAGCACTAACAAGATGTTCATTGCTTTATAATATGAACCAGTGTTTTCAAGAAAACATTATTTGCACAAATACTTTTCATTAAAGTGGTATAAGCTTGCATAACTTGCAATACCTAATGAAATGAACTTAGATACTCTAAATTCTCACTGCTTGGGAAACACTGTGCACCTTCAGAATCAAGTACTTACACAGCATGTACAACTATCTCATGTTGGTTTTGTGGAAGGAAGTTAATTTGACTGCATGAATAAAATAACTTACTTTCTTAATTAGACATTTTAATCAGAGATCCATTAGCTAATCAGAGCTAATCAGTGTTTCATCAAGACTGTAAATAGGCAACTTGGGATAAGATGGTCAGGACTCACAGGCTTGCATGCATAATCGGAAGCTGAGGATATTCTTTTTGAAGGTTTATCATTGAAGAAGGACCTAAAAGATTGTCATCATTTTGATACACAGAAAAAAATAAGGACAAGAGAAGTTATTCCTTCTCACCAGCAGCTCATTACAGTAATTTTGAAAAGTGTATGCGAGAGAGAAAATTTTGATTCTTTTCATAATAATACCCAGCCTGCTAAAAGTGAGCTTTAGAATTCAAACTAATGTGGCGTTGGGAGGTCAGTCAGCAATATTACACTGGCATTTATTGTTAATCTGGGTTTCTTAACATTTGAGCCCTAACTAAATCTCTGCAAATGCCAACAGAGCATTCACAGTATGCTTTTCAAAGCTGGGCTTTTATTCACAGCCTCCTCAGATTTCTTATCTAAAGTGATGGCTAATATTTTTAAGAAATTAGTAAAATCAAAAGAAAATCTAGGGTAATAATAAGAAAATGTACTAGTTTGCTTTATGGATTACCAGATGAAATATTTACAGCTACTTTTGCACCAAAGTATATATTTTTCACAAGGAATACCTTAGTAATTGTGGCATTAACTGTATTATTAACTGTGCAGTTGTGTGGTAAACAGATACCTTCTCTGATACCTTGGGCTATCCAGGAAGAGGAGAAAGGAGATAGCATAAAAATTAGGCAATCAACTATATGTAAGATAAGGTTTCATATTCACCTATCTCTTAGAAACTCACCTAAAATCTTCATTTGTTCATTTCACCTTGGTTTTTTTTGTTTTTATTTAAATTTAAAATTTAAGTTAAAATTGATTGCACAAACAAATCAAATAGGATAAAAATTTCCAGAAAAATGAAACTTCTTTTGATGGGAAACAGGGAAAAACCAGCCAGGTCAATCTGCTGCCCAGCATGGGACAAACTGAGCAAAGCTTTTACTGATTTTCCAGCCTCCTCAGGATCAAAAGGAATCCTATAATGCAGAAGGTGGAATTTTATTTTTTTTTCCTCATCACCAAAGTACTGTTGCATTAGAAAAAAATGCTGGCATTTAATACTCAAGTTATTATTTGCAAACTAAAACAAATCTAGTTACTTCAACAACATGCCATATGGTCTGTGAATTTGCACTGTGCCAAGTTGGATGAGTATTTTTTTTTATTTCAATGGATGCCAAAAAACTATACAGAGTAGCTCAGTACATGTATTGTTGAAACCGTTCACAGAAGTTTGGATTCACCAGAAGAAATTAATGGAACACAAAGGAAATTATACAGAAGTTAAAAGGAAGGAGAAATGGGAGATGCTCCCAACAGAAAGTGCTCCTTAGTTAGACTTCTGGCAATGAAAGAAAATGGTCCTGCCAGAGTCTGGCTTCAAGTTTCCCCTGGACACCACAGAAAGTGGTATAAAAGAACAGGGCTGAGCTTCCTTGGTACTCCACAGGCAAGTTCCTTCTTCTGCCATAGCATTTGCTCACCCTTGGAACTGCTGGATACAGGTAACCAGGTGTGTGACAGTGATTCTAAGCAGATACCTGGCATTTTCTTCATTGGTTGGAATGCTGGGAGCAACACCTATTTTCTATTTTACATAACATGGATATGGTACAAATAACAAAACAGTAAAAACCCCAAACCCACAACAAACCCACAAACTGCTTGTTCTCCACCTCATTCTCAGAAATTTCACCTTTAAAACGAGTATGATAATTTCTGATCATTTTAAAGCCTATAAATTGTTTTTTTCTTTTTCTTTAGGTTATATTTGACATTCTTACTGAGCTTTACTGAAAGGTAAAGCAGTGTATTACCACAAAGCATTTCAACACTACAGCTTTTTTATGTACTGCTCTGGAAGACAGAGAGAATGCCAAAAAAAATTACTCAAACAGCAATGAGGAGACTGACAGAGGGAGGGAATGACATTGAAAATTGAGGTCTGAGTTTAAAGGTTCATTGAATTTTCCTCAGCAAATAACATTAAACATTTTGTTGGATTTGTTTTTTCTTTTTGGTGATATGAGCAGTTTTTCCAGTAGGAACTGCATAAACTACTACTTCATTTAATCTAACAGCCAAAAAGGGCTTTGAGAGGACAACATGAATCAGATTTAAACTAATGGCCTAGATAAATCTTACTAATCACTGGAGCCACCTAGTTTCAGCAGCCTCATTGAGAAGAAGCTGCTTGCCCTCTCGTCTGAGAATCTTCCTGGACAGCTGGCAAGCATCAAGCTTTATCTGCAAGTCTCAAAAAGTGCACAGCATATTTGTATTTACTGGACATCAGCATTGCTGATAATCAGACTCTGTGGCCTTGCTCTGTGAAGAAATCCCTGAAACTGCTCCTAGTCTCCTTGCCTGTCATATGAGAAATGTTTGCTTTCTTAAAGATAAGGTGGGAAAAGATGTAATGCAATGAATGGGGGGAAAGTACCTATTTCTAGCTATTCAGATAGACTTTGCTAGTTCACCTGAGGGTGACACAAAAGTAATCGAGACTTGATAGGTTTTTGTAACCAAAACACCTGAAACATAAGTACGCAGAGAAGAAAAAGCAAATTAACTGCAAAACCTAATGTAAGGAAGTAAAATTCCTCCTCTAGCACGCTTTTCCAGTGAAAATAAATAGATCAGTAATTTCATATATGAAATGCTGTTTTCTCTTCCAGCTCTAGCAGTAGCTCTTACCTTCAATCTTTCTATTTTCTTAGCAAATGGGGATATGCAGCACTCACACGAAGAAAACGCTTTTGATCCTCAAAGGTGATCAAATTAAGGTCTGGCTAAGA
Source organism: Daphoenositta chrysoptera (assembly GCA_013397915.1). NCBI lineage: Eukaryota > Metazoa > Chordata > Aves > Passeriformes > Daphoenositta > Daphoenositta chrysoptera. Next base: position 264,141 of record VZRO01004946.1, on the reverse strand, counting down.
GGATTTTTAGGATGAACAACACTAAATACCTCACACCAATTATCCATTGTTCTTCCATCTGCTAATGGCCAAGGGAATATGCACTTCTCTAATGACTGTGGACCCAGTCAATCTAATCCATGTACTTATCCTCTCTGTACTTGGGGACTGCATTATAACACATGAGAAGATGAAAGGAGACTTAGAAACAGCTCGAGTTTGTTCCACCCCATTACTTAGAAGCACACAGCCTTCCTATCTCACCACCTGATGACAGCAGACACTATATTGCCTCCCCAATAAGCACTAAATCAATAAAGGCTCACTAGAGCTGGCCCCTTCTGCCGTCAGGATCCTCTCTGACTGAGATACACGCGTCCTAAGCTGCAATCCCCAGAAATAAAATAACAATAAATAACCCGAGATGTAGGAACAAGATGCAGAAATTCCTTGGCAGCGGGGATTGCTGCAAGCTCCACTGGTATTTATGGCTCCAAACCCACAAAAGCCTGGGTATATTCCAGCATCCCTGCTTCAGTAGGACTCCTCTGGGCTCAGGGGGAGTGCCATTATGCAATCAATTTCATGGCTGGAATCTCAATACATATCATTTAAACAAAATAAAATTAAATTCATGGGTCACCAGGTCATTTGGAAAGAATGCTTTCCTGACAATCAGTCCAGGCTGCCTTTTTGCTACTATAATCTCCACCTTGTAAAGCAAAAGAGTTAGAGTCATTATCTTTGTTTGTATTTTATTATGTATGGTCCTGAGTTAACAGTGAATTCTCTTCCTGGGTTATCATAAAATATTACAGTGGTATCTGGTCTTGCTACTGCAGTAAAGTGTCTTATCGTGTTCATTCTTAGTCCCTGATTTCATGGGTTTTGAACTAAAAATAAAAATGAGGTTAGAAGTTAGCAAACCAAACCAGAGACTAAGAGAAATATTTTAAGCTGAGATGATAAAATATAGTTTTTCCCTTTCCCTATTCAGCCCTCTTGTGTATGCATCTGTAGATATGTAGATGAGATGGACCCTTTTTGGCCAGACCCCTTTTATCATGTTATTTTTGGAAGACTGGTTTGCTTTTTGAAAACAAACTGGAAGTGAGATTAGTTTAAAATATGTTAACTAGTTTCAAATGAAAAATAAACTAAGGCAGACAGAAGAGGTATCAAGGATGTTTTAACAAGAGTACGCTCAGCATATTCTACCCAACATATCCATTTATCTGAATTTGTGGCCCTCAGACTCCATATGAAATCTTAGTGACTACAGATTTTTATATCCAAGTCTTAAAAAATTTTTCAAATATGAAAAAAAGCTTATTTCAAGGAAAAGCTTGAGAACACACCACACTCCCAAGTTCTCTGTATGTTCTTATGCAGCACCTAATATTCATGTCATTGTCTACTACGTAACATGAGGTACTTTCCTGTGTTCCCCACCCGCTTAATATCACACATTCCAGGATATTTTAGCAGTAATTAATTTCAAGGGTGCTTCCCTCACCTTGCAAAGAAATACAACGTCAGAGGAAACCATTTTCAAAGAATCCATTTTAAGAACAACATGTTGAGATTAGGTAAAACGTCTCTCATGAATTACGCAATTGAGATCAGAATTTTACATAAATGATGCCAAATAATAGACATGGGTAATAGGTAAGTATTTTTATATATCTAATAAGAAAAGATCAGGTAATAAACAATTGTATCTCACTCTTTCTGGTGTGATACATTTTTCTCTCGGTGGAGAACAGTTGCTCCAAATCATAATGACAGCTTAATATTTCAGCATTGAATTCCTACCCACCTACAGCCTAAGGAGGTAAATTTTCCTGTTTCTCTGATTGACAGCAAAAGGTCTGAACAGACTGAAGCCCAGATTCAACACCTGTCCAAGTAAAGAGAAGGGCTTTCTGATCCCAGCCCCTTCAGACCCAAAAGCTGCCCGAGCGCATTCATTTCTCGTTTTCCTCTGGAACAGGGAACGAAAGAAGCAAACATTCTTGGCAATACAGCCTAACCACTAATTCAAGGCTGAGAAATATCCAAACTGTGAAACATTCCAGACAAACCAAGACCATTAACTAGAATGTCTTATCCATCTCAGTTTCATTTCTATGAATGGCCAAGTCTGGCAATTTTCTTTATGCCCACGCAGAGGATATTTGGGCTGAACTGAGAAACGATTCATACAAAGAAATGATGATTGAGTAAAGAACAATTTCTAGGTTTTTCTGAACTCCTCAATCCTGGGTTAATTATATCCTCAAAAGACTATAAAGAAAACTAACAGCTAGGATCATACTACTTCCAGAAGGCTGAACGTTCAGGCCTCAAGAAGGGGTTTGTCGAAGCAGACTTGGACAAGGTACTACACATCAATAATCACCAAAAGCAACAGTGAAAGCAGCATCAGCAGGAACTAAGAGAACAGTTTAAAATGCACATTTTATAACCTTTTGCAATCTAACTATTTTAATTATTCAATAAGAATTCAAAGTGGGAGGTTAATAAAATTTATCAGTAGGTGTTCTTATCAATGAGCAGAGCTGTGAAGCCTGCATGATGATCTATCAATAAACCAAGAGGGCTGAAATCTTTCATTAAATTGTAAGAAGAAATGTATGTATTTCAATCCAAAATACTTGTATACACTAGGCTGATTTCAAGGACGAACACAGTCGGGGCTGAAAACATTACAAGTGAGAACTAATTTCCAGCAGAAGCCTGTGGTGCAAAGAGAGCCAAAAGTAGAAATTAATCAGTTTTCATGGCAGATAAAAGGTGTCTTCCCAGTCTTCACTAGAGAAATGAGCTAGATGACTCAAAAAACTGGTTTTATTGGCCCAACTGCATACCTCCCATGCAAAGGAAATTAATTTTGCAATGAATTTTGCTCTCACTTACTTGTATATGCTTACGTATTTGTCACTCTGATAAAAGTTCTTGCAATATGATATAAATTATGTGAATATACATATCAAACTTGTAGATAAGTGAGTTGTAGTTCACAGTGTATTCAGAGACCAAATGCATTTCAGCACAAATTGAAGATGCTTCTTAAGTTACAAGTATTGCTCCATGGAAGAGTGAATGTAATTTATTTTTTCATTTTATCTTTTTGCCTCGCTACTTTGTTACAGCATATATTGTACATATCATTTTGTAAATGTGATTGCCACCTTGCATAGGGAATTCATTCAAAATTATAATTTTTTAAAATTAGTATTTAAAATTAGAAATAAGCTCAAAGGCTCATTCAAGTGCTTGGAGTCAGGGTAGAGGAAACATAGTAAAAAAGATTAGTGTTTTTAGCCTTCAGACCTTTTATGTTATATTAATAGTTCTACATTACTAAACCATGACTTGAAGAGATGTTAAATGCTTGTAGAAAACTAAGAAAGACACTTTTTTCTCAGGAGCCAAATACAGTATTAGACAGTGCACTAAGACTTCTCATCATTTATTCCTAGAAATCAGAACAGGAGAGAAATCAGCTCAAAACATCCAGGAAACAAAGCTGAAATTAGTACTATGAGAAAGAGCAGAAACATTCATTTATTGTTCTCTCACTCTTCCCACTTGTTTGTTTTTGGTTTTTTTTTAGGGCTGTTCTTGCTTGTGCCTGCAACTAAGAGTTAACATATATGCCATGAAAGAGCTATATCAAAATATTGCATTAGGATGACATTTCAGATTGCTGTACAGCTCTTCTAAAATGATTAAAGCTAATTCTAAGAAATCAGAGTAATAGCTGCTATTAAAAACCAAACTCAACTCCTGGGCTTCCTGGAAAGTTTGACATGACAGATATCTGCAAGACATTAATAATACAGAATAGAAATTAAGAGACCTTGGATCTGTTCCTGGCTGTGATATAAATTATTGGTGTTCTCTTGGGAGCAGGACTAAACTTCCGTATATTGGGGCAGACCTACATGTAAAGATTCAGACTTCTATGAAAGCCTGGGCAAAGCAAATATCTAAACAAGTTACCTGCTAAGGTAGGTATACACTGGTTTGTTGACCATAAGAATGAGGAAAAGCATTTGCTTCCATGTAACCCACGAAATCTTCCAAAAACATATGCCTATGCCTACATTCAGCCTGCCGAGGATATGTACTCCTGTGAATGCTGCAGCAGGGCTTTCCTTTAAAAACTCACTGCTCCAGTCTGGGAAGACAGCCAAACCTGGAGTAAATATGAACAGTTCAGTGCTGAAAACCAGCTCGTGAGAGAAGTGGAGGAGTGGCTGCCTGCAGCCATCCTTGCAAGATCCACTTTGTCCACAGCCGAAAAATTGTTGATTGGCCATCACAGACATTGCCAAGAACACAGGAATAGAGCAGGGCAGTTTCCAAAACAACACATGAATGCATGCATGTTTTGTCCCCTGCTGAAATGATTATTGCTTGCACATTACATTCATTCTACTTTTTAAAATTTCAGGATATTTATATAGGAAGTAAAGGCCCAGATTGCTAATTTTAAGGAAGTCTTTTCCCATGAAAAGATAATAAAGTTTCATCAAAGTTGTTAAAAAAAATCTTATACCACTTGCTGAAATTATTTTCTTTGCTTTCTTATAAGTGTTGTCCTAAAATTAACAGCCTTTTAACAGATGCATTGGCATTGGATTAGCTCCTTTAAATGTTTCCTTCCAAGCAGCCTCTCCTCCCATCTTTTGATAACCTTATTACTTATTTTGAGTGCGTGATTTTCGCAAACTTCTGCGCCAAGACATGGTTATACCAGAGAAACAACTTTACAGATGGATGTTGTTAGAATAATGGCTGCAGCACGAGTTCTCTGTTTCACTATGAATGCAACCTAATTTGGGGGGAATTCCTGGTTTACCTGCAGAGAAGGCAGAAACCTCATCAGTTCTTGCACCATAACTGTTCTCTGATGCATGCAGCAGGAAATAGTTACAACAGAGAACCAGACAAATGTTGTTCTAATTTTCAGGCAGGTTATCTCTGCATTGCCTATGTATTAGAAAATGGGAATGAAATTTGAGTCATTAACACACACTTACAAGCTGCTTTACACTACCTTATCCTTTCCATATGCAACCATTTACAGTAAGCATTCCTTCAGCAAACCTTCGACAATTTTTGTAAGTTTATACCAGTAAAAACATGAGTGTGACCCATTCCCTGGAAAAGGACTCAAATGTCTCCCAAAGGTATGTAGGTTTAACAAACCACTCCTCCTTATTAGGCAGTCCTTCCTAACCTCCCAAGCAGCATACCAGGGGAACAGTTTCAATCCCTAAATCCTGACTCATTCTATCCCCATTATCACTGGTGGATAGTGAGGACAGTCCTTCTGATAGTGCAAAGGTTTTCAGTATGAAATACAAAGTTAGCAGAGATCCAATGGCTTCAAGCTGGAAAATTAGATAAGCTCAGTTTCTAAAACAGTTAAAATCACAATAAACAATTTCCTAGAGGCATGACAGCAACTGAAATCCCCAGAGTCATTATCTTCTTGTGGATATACTTGGACTACACAGGAAGTTATTGGCTGATGAAAAAATTCCTCTGTGAAATTATATAGCCTCTGCATTGCAGGAAGTTGTCAGCATTATCAAATTGCTCACTCTGACATGAATAATAAATCTATGATTCCACACAACAGTTCAGTAATGTCACTTACATTTTTCTGAGTTTTATGAGGAACAGATTCTCTCTTAGTTTGTGTTATGGTGTAAAATACTCCCTTTATAAGTTCTGCTATAACAAAAACAAGAGTTTTCATTACTATGTTGAAAGTCATATTGTAAGCAAGGAAATCAGCCAACAGACAGATTGCACAATCTATTTCCTCTGAACACAGGAAACATTATCCCTGTTATGGACATAATTTTGGGATAAGGACTCTACCTAAGCAGTGTGGTGTGTTGGGGGCACAGCCACCCAGAGATCTTCCCTAAATAGGGTCTCAGGCTTCCCCATGGCAAAGGAATCCATGGGAACCCAGCATTCGATCCATTTAAAGCAGAACTCATACTGAGTCTTGGGAGCTGTACTGAGCGGGATAGTTTTATTTTAGTCAATGTTTCACATAAGAAACACTTCCATAAAGTTTGTCAAGAAACAGATTGCTAACATGCAAATTAAATCTACCAAATTTCTTGAAGAGCAAAGAGAAAGAACTGATTCTATGGTCCTGACTACTTTCTTTTTTTTGGAAAATGTGAAGTAAACCACAGAAATTTGTAGAATATTTGTGAAAAGAACTATTCTGTATTTGAGAGTGCAAATAAATGGGAGAAACTGTGAGAAGACATTAGGTAGCAAAAAAATTTACTTTGTGTATCTACTTGCAATCTTACTAAAATAAACCCAACTAAACCAAAACCAAATCCTCCTCAGGGACTGATTTTGTGTAGGTATGCCCTCTGAAAAGGCAGGATTTATATCTCATTACACCATTAAGAAGGTTTTCTGAGATTAAAGGAAGCTAATCAGCTTTCAAGTTTCTCCTGAAAACAGAAGTCAGGTCTAAAAGCCATATTGACAATGAACCAGACATTCATTCATAGATAATACAATAAATAACCCAGGTAAGGCAGTAGGGAGGTGGTGGTCACACACCAGTACCACTTTACTGTCAGGAAAGCTTAAAAAAACATCTTTACCCATACTGCCTTTCATGCACTTTAATTCAAGAAGTACCCAAACAGAAATTGCTGGTGAGTTTTTATATCATGATTTCTACAACCTTTATTTACTTCCTGTAAAACTATTGCCAGTTTCTGACTTTCTTCCAAGCTCCAAATTATTTCAGAATGTGGCACTCCCATTCAGAAAGTGATCTTTCATTTCAAGAGCTCCACATGTGCGCAAGCTCACGCAAGCTTAGTGGATCCAGCTTCAAATTCATTTTTCAAAGTGACACAAAAGGATCATGTACGGTTCTTATGGAAAATGAAGGTTTTAAGGGCATTCACCTTCCAAAAATTTTATAAGAAGCAACATTTTCTAAAGATGGCTGTAACATTCTCAGAGTTGCATGACATTACATCCCCTTATCCCTCCTATTAATCATGACTAGCTTCCAACAGTATTTTTAGAGAGTTATGTGGATATACAGGATGCTCCTGGACCATGTTCTCCTCTTCTCTCAGTCACAAATTCTCTTTAAATTTTCAATAGTTTGGGTTTTTGTTCAGAAAAATGCAAAGGAGCTTTCATATCAGCCTAGTTTTATCAGACTCCTAGTTTATTATGACAATGTCTGTATTACATATGTAAAAGAAACAGGACTAAATAGCATTTAGCCTAAGATAGCATTCTTTTGCTTATGCTACACCCTGCAAATAAAGTGTTCTCCCTGTATTGGGCTGTTCAGTCCTGGAGACAATGTTTTAAACCTAAACCCCAGAAGAACTCTCCGATTGGGATTGTAGGTATTCATTGTACTAGATATAATAGATTATCTTTTGTACGTTAACATCACTAGCTTTTAACTGCTAACAGACACCGACTTCTTAATCCTGGTGAGTAGCCTTTATTTATATTTAATTTATAAACGCATAGTATCAGCTAAGATGGATCTCCTTTCCAACCTCTGAAAGGTAATTTGGAGCATCATGGAGATACTAAATGATGACACCTTAATACTTGTCCTTTCTAAAAGAGACTCACCAAAAGTGGAGAAAAAATGTTTAAAATTGCTTAACATCTTCTCTTTAAATTATTGCATGAAGTAGTTTGCTACTCTTTAAGTTCAGCTACCCTCCTGTGCCTTGAAACCCCTTTCAAAAAGAAAAATATTCTGAGCAGAAACATAGTTCGCCAAAACACTCTGGATTTTTTTTTTTGGTGGGGGGAAGAGAAGGGAGGAAAGAGAGGGAAGCGCATGTGTGTACATCATAATAATTCCGGGGGGAGTTGTATTCTTTCTTTAAACTACGGTATAGTAATTTACTTGCCCATCTGTAAACAAGTATCAAAGGACAGGCGAGACAAAGAAACTGAGCAACTTGATTTTATCTGAGGAGTCTGGCTAGTCTTTGAATTAGCAGCCTAATTTATCTGCTAATTCCACTTCTTAATCAAAAAGCTGTCTGGAAGTCAGACATTTGCATATATCATCAGTTTGTCAGCTGGAGAACAAAATAGTAAACCTTGTTTCTCTCATATCACCAATATTAACTGAGCATATAAATCAGAAAATATCTTATAATGTTCAGGAATATGAGAGGAAAAAATGTCATACAGAACAGAGCAAATAACTGAATGCTTGTAGTCACGTGAGAAAAAAGCTATGTTCAGTTCAAAGCAAGGTTCTTATGGTTCATTTTTAAAAATGGAAAGTTTTGAGAGAAGGAATTATTTTTAGGCTTGAAATATATGATAATATTAAATCTGAAAAATACCATAATTAACTCTGTTTTCTTTAGTACTCATGGAGAGGAACTTGATGGAACTAATCTATATTTCCCAAACTGTTCCAGTTTCATCAAAAAGAGGCACCAAATTCTACGACTGCCCTATTTTTTGTTACTTAAAAAAGAACAACAACAACTAGTAATATCTGTGTTCATCACAGTTTCAAGTTGGATTCAGGAACTGTGAGATGGCCTCTTTGGATGCTCTGCATTATTTATTTGGAAGCCAAGAACAAATCACTCATCCAGGCAAGAGCAGATAATAGAGAGCAATAACGTGTTACTAGATATCCATCATGCTTTAGCACTGCTTTTAGTACCTTAGACACTGACACTTGTTGGCCCATCTTCAATATTTTAATCTCAACATGAATACACTGGAAAATGAAAGGAACCGAAATGGGCTCTCTTATTATTACGTTGTCACTGAGAATGTTTGATTAAGTGGCCAGGTGAGGGGCTGCTCTGGCACATCCTGTGAAACCAGCTGCAGGTTTTCCAGGAGTACAACCAGCTGCTGTTATCACCCCACCTTATATAACATTTTTGTGTTTGGAAGAACTAAGCCAGAAAAAAACCCAGCTTGAACACAGAAGTTGCTATTCGTGAAAAATGTCCGCTTTGTAAAAATATATCATCCAACTTCAGTTAATTCTCAGAACTTTAAGCACGTTCTCATTTCTCAAGTCACTTCTCTATTCAACATCTGTCTCGAAAAGGGAAATTGCTTCAAGATTTTCTGTCTCCACGCTGCTCCTTAAAGGCTGAAGAAACTACAGAGAGGTATTTTCAAGATGTAAATGTCATCAACAGGGAAAATGAGAATCTCATCCCAGGACTAATTCAAACTGGCTTCTTTGAATGGATGTTAACTAATGGGAATACTCTTGAAATATTGTTAAAGTTGAAAAAGCTTATGGTCAGAGTTCAGCTCTAATTTTCCTTACAGCACACACTCTTAACAGCAAGATTCCACACACAGCAGATTCCCCCACACTCAGATATATGGTTGAAATTTAGATAACAGCTTTGTTCAAGGTTTACTAAAAAAGTCATGAATGGTCAGGTTAATTTTCAGCTTCAAAACCTGAAATGTGTTTCTGATAACTTCATCAAAAAGTTCCTATATGCAGACCAGTATTTTTAAATTAATCTAGCTCCTACAGGGATTAGTGGTTAGAGTTCTTATCTGAAAATTATTCCTAATAGCCTTGGTTAGAAATTATTGCACTCTGTAAGATCTCCTAAGAAGTCAGCAGTCCTTTGATAGCAGATGGCAAGTCACATAATGAATCTGCAGAGATTCTTCAGATTCTTTATATAGTAACCACAATGTCCTTTCTATAGTAAGTGTCATTTCATACTCCTTTAAACTAAAATCAGTTAAACACGCATTAGAATTCTGGACACATTGCTCAACGTAGTTTTGTTATTTTGTGGTAAAAGTGCTACAAATTTCCTTTAGAAGTCCCAATGCCACACCAACTTATCTTGTATTTACTTTAAAAAAAAGAAAAATGAACTCAATTGCAATGCATTTTTCCATTTAAAGGATTTTTTGTAAGTCTAAAAATGCTTAATTACAACAGGAAAGCTGAGGGGCTTAACAAAACACCTTGAACAAAGCAAACAACTTTCTGAATTAAACACTTCTGGAAACTTTAGCAGCTGCTTATGTGTTGAGAACATGATACCGACCTAAACTCATACACAGTTCCAAGAAAGGTTTTGTTTTGGTTTGGAATTGGGTAGAAAATTCTAATTGAATCAGATTGCAAGCCTTACACTCTAATGTTGAAACACACAGACTCATACTTAATATATTTTTCCCTTAATTTTCCCTTTCTTTTTACTACATATATTTATTTTTGTTTATGCAGACACTCTTCTAAGAACTTTGACTTCAAATAAAAAAAAAAAAAGAAAGGCAAAAAGCACTCCTCAATGCCTACACAAACTATTTAGAACCTATTTATACTTTACTATCACTCTTCTCAACTACTTTTTAGCTTCCACATAGATTAACTTTTAAAAAGTCTCTCTGTAATTATTCCTTTGTTTGTAGTGTTGCCTAGAACTGCGACATCTGCAACAGTAAAACCAAGCATAATATGAAAATGATTTTCAAGTTTAACAAATTGCATTTTAAAGTTTACCTTTATCCTTATAGCACATCACAGATGACCTTTCATGTAATAGAAATAAAAGAACATGAAAAAATCTTACTTGCCTCCTAACAACAAAAGTTTATTCAATTTCTTTCCGTCCTGCCTCCCTACAAGAAAGTAGACAATTAATACGAGCATAGACCTATAGGTATTATTCTATCATGACAACATGGGCTCAATTTGACTTCAGGATCATCAGTAACTGTGTTTCTGGAGTACTGAGACCCTCAGCAGAGCTCATTGATTTTTAAATATCCCTATTGCAAAATAGCATGAGGAATCTTTTATTAATCTTTTTAGCTCTACCTGCTTTGTGATAGGAATGTCCAAGCTATGTGGTTTTTAACCTGTATCTTAAAAAAAAAAAATAAAAATCACTATATTCTCTTAACAGGAGTATTAATGAGATGCAGCTACAAATATCCTGAAGATATTTGTCCAGATTGACAGAATACAAAGCAAATTTTTAGTGGGCATTCCCTGAAAGAATGGATAATGAGCTAGCTTGCTACAGCATGGACAGTGCAATTCCCATGTTAGCCACCTAACAATATTATTGTATCACTCTGAGGCATTACACAGCATTGTATGCCTCTGAAAGTGGGGTTTTACATCGGGTCTTTGTGTTTAAAGAATATTTTTTATTCAGAAAACATTTTAAAAAAGGTGTATTTGCCCAGGTGACACTTGGGGAGGCAGCCAGGGGAAAGGGTGCTGCCTTTCTCCAGACTCCTCAGGCTGGACAGCTCCAGAAAGTAAGGCAGGGGCACCTCTCCCTTCCTCCCAGTGAAACAATTAATTTAGGCTGGAAATGGCAGAAAACAGGGAGGCAAATGGTGTCTCCTGTGCTGCCATTTCCAGAACCCCCGGGAGAGAAAGTCCTTTGTACAAGGGATTTAAAATTTAGCTGTCAAAACAGTGACCAATGTGGGGCCTGGCTAACACTGTTTTTGTGCCCTCTACAGAAAAATTGGTGTAGAAATGAGGTGCCTGTGCCTGAGTGGGTCAGCACTGCTCACTGAAGCCCAGTGTTTCCAAATTAATTCCTGTCCCTGGGTTTTGTTCCCCCATGTATCAATCAGTGATTACTTAGTCTTGGTTGTGTTGAGCCTATGGACAATATCAAACATTTTTTGTGGCTAACACAGGATCAAACATATTCAGATCTTCAATACAACTGATACAATGGTTTCTGCAAGAGGGATCAATGACTTTTGTCAATATTATTTCTGAAAAATGTTAATGATTTGAATGACATTAAGTCAAATTGATCCAAACAAAAATAAGCACTTGGTATTTATATATGGAGTATATTCAGGCCATATTGATGCTACAATAAAGGAAAAAGATCAATTCAAGCATTGCCAAATAATAAGCTGCCAACAATCAAACTAACTAAAAATAGATAAGCATGTATAAGGTGTCCTTTAGCAACTGTTTTGCTTTGGTGAAACACCATGCTGAACGATTTTTATCTTAGTTTTTCAAAATGTAAGAAATTCATTGAACAAACCTAGAAAGATAAATTAAGGAAAAAACCCCAAACAGCTCAAGGCCCTCAAAACATTTTTTTCTCAATCTATTTTTCTAAAATCAACATCCAAGATGCTCTAAAGGGATGGCAAGTTTCCAATATTAAGGAAAATTTTTTTCCTACAGGCACAGTCACTCCACAGGTCTTCCTGGTTGGATGCTTTCGCTCATCACCGAAACTCTTAGAAAGCTTACAAACAGTTAAAAAGGGATGTGAAATGTAGATTTGTGTCTGCTGCATGCTCCAAAATCTGAGCTGGGAGGTTCACAAAGGTCCACATTAAGATGGTGTTGTGACCAAAAGCAGGAGTCAGGAGATCTTAGAGCTGCTCTTGCAAAAAACAAACCTTGAGCTACAGTGAATTTTCTCAATTACTTTCTCCATGAGATCACGAAGGTAAAGTGACAGATTATCTGCTTAATGCTCAAAATGAACTCCAGCATTTTCAGATGAAATAGTCCATAAGGCTGACAAAGCATTACCATCCAAAGGCATTATAAAGTCATCATTATTACTGCTGTACCACAAGATCTCAATAATGAAAAAAGATCTCATTTTACTATGCTAAGATAAACACTGAAACAAAGTAAATGGCAACTAGCATGCAACAGTGCATAATTTATCCACAGTTACTTACACTGGGGTTATTATTACATTACCCAAGAGTCTGAACAAGCACTCCCTACAAACATGACATCTACTGTAATCCAGTCAGAATTTTTTATTTAAAAGTATCATTTGGGGAGCAGGGAAAAAAGCAAATTAATTTTGAACACGTAAATATTCCTAGAAAATGCTGTTATTTCACATCCTACCTCTGTTTTCCTAGGCTTATGTATAGTATTGTGACATTACACATTCAATATTTTTGCTGCAGAAGTACACTACATTAGCATAACCAATCTCAAGCTAACAAAACCCCCCCAAAACACCAAAATTATTTAAAAAAATGAAAGGAAAGCATACCACCGGGAAAGAATAAAAAGCAGAAGACATATTACTATGGTCTGAATAATGTCACATTCCATTATTGATTAAAATGATTTTACCATGACATTTCATTCATCAGATTCCATTTCTCATTACACACAAACCCTTAATATTTATCAAGCTTACACAAGGCTTTTCTTCTCATCAAGCAATGCATTTCCTCTCTCCCCTTTAAAACTAGGTTATATTATGTTGAAGGCTCTACACTGCCTTTGAACTCTCTCCTTCTCGCACTTGACCTCACTACCATCACTTTTTATCTCATTATAGTGGATGTTATTAAGTATTTATGTCTAACAAGGTGATTTCAATGGTTCATCCTTTTTAAACAATCCTGTAATCATTTTCTGTTAGCAGGAAATAAAGACATTTCATTAAATCAAGATCTATCTGTTACCACTCAGAATTAATATTCTTTCTAGTCAGGACATTTAAGACCTTCACCATATACAATTGCAATACATTTTTGATGATTAAGGATGGAATTCTCCAATCCTCAGACATCCAGCATGCATATTAATTTCAAAGAGTGATTTTAGATTTTTACAGAATGTAGGCTCGACACCTTCATTAAAGGAATAGGTTAACCCTGGAATGTATAATACTGTTATTATGGATGTCTAGGGAAAGCAAACTGCAGGTGCATAGGAAGTTCGCTCTAGATTAAATAAGTCTTTGTAATCACCCTTTGAAAATGTATTACATTGAGATATACTCCATATTATTACTTATTATTTCTGGAAAAAATATGTGAAACTAATTAAAAAAGAGATTACTCTGGCAAAAAGTGGTGGAATGTAAAAGGTGATTCTGTGTTCTGCATTAGTAAACCTTCCCCAAAAACTCATAGTGAAAGTCTGCACAATACAAGTAAAAGCATGTAAAACCTTAACTCTGAAATATTGCAGCTAATGAAGAAGCTCGTATTCATTTCATTAACTTTTTGACCAAATTTCATAGGATTAGCAATAAAACCATTTCACCTTATGGAGGTTATCTAGAAGACAAAGTGCTACCTGCTCTTAAAAACAAATACAGTCTTGCTTTATCTCCACATTATTATACACATCACTGGACTTTATCACTACAAACCAGTTGTGTTTGCAGAACTTCGTCAAAAAACCTTCACTTTTTCTTTTCCTAAATAGACTGACAGGCTTATGATCCTCTCAATCCTTAAAACAATTCACAGCTTGGAAACATTCCAATCAAACACAATATACTGACTGGTAGAAAATCTATTGACCAAAGCAAAACAAACAACAGCATCACCACCCCCCCAACCCNTCTTTTGTTAAGGGAAGGTGTGTAGATGAAACTTTAACAGGGCTCAGTCCTTGGCAGTGCTCAGCACTGGCATCACGGTTTGTTACTTTTCTTATTTAGCATTATAACATGGCCATATTGTCTTACATTGGGGCTAAAACACAAAAATGACAGCTGAAAACACAGTCACATAGTCAGTGTCACTGGGGCCAGGCTTTTACTTCTACAGATTGTTATTTCNCCCAAATTTCATCTGTATTATTTCAATGATTAACAATCTGAACTTTCAAAAATACCTTCTTCTTTTTTAAACAAGCTTTTCTCTTTCAAAATTTAAAAATTAAAAAGGCTTTGGTTTTTATTCTAATATTTGTCCAGCTGTGGCAAAGAACAAAACCAAGTTAAAATATTTATGCTTTTTTTATAAATTGCATTTAAAAATCTTGTGAACCTATATATTTTGCTGTGTTTGAGATTGAGAAATAAATTAACATTTGACCAATATCAGAAATTCTCATCACAGTAAGTAATTTTCAACTTTGGCTTCAGAAACACAAGACAGTTAAAATGGTTTGATCATTTCCCATATAGGCTGAACCTTAAAATTTTAAGTTTCAGTGCAGCTGGCCATTTTCTAAGGTTCCCTCCACAAAAAAAAATCATAGCTGGAGAATGATGAAGTATAATACAACATAGAGCAAGCACATGGCATGTAAGCACATGTAAAAGATATTGCACAAGAATTTGACACTAACAGCTACATTACTTCCACTCCCAAGAACTAAAACAATCACTTGTAGGAAACTGGCCACAGTAAAGCAGTGGTCGATAAAAGCAATCATGCCAGCTAAATTGTAGCTGAAGTCAGTGGCAAAATTATTTTTATTTTTAAAGCAGTGACATACCAGTGAAAACATTCCACTGAAGATGAAGAGTCTGGGAAGTATCTATAAAGCAGATCCATCTGGAAGAGCAGCTGAAATAGTGAACAGAATGAATTTCCCACTTTTAGGTGTCTTGCATAATTTCTTAACCCTTGCCCTTAGATTTCAACAGATCTCTCCAGTCTAAGGCTTTCATTATTTAACTACCATCCCCAGATAAATACCTGAAGAAAGGGGCCCAGTTGTCTGAGCCTCTTAGACCTTACTTAGATAAATAAAAGCGAGCCATTTTCCCCACTACAGTACTTCTGTTCTGCTTAATCTTTACCTTTCTCTTTGGCTGTCTTTTAGATTTCATCTGTTGATATTGCACTTTCTGCCTTCAAAATAGAAATTATTTGTGTGTTGGTGCATATTTATGAGAAACAGCAATGTGTAAGAACTCAAGCTGTGAGGAAGTCTTTACTCTGAGATCCCTGTGGTCCCTCAAAACTCTCCTCAGCTGTGGCAAACCCACAGGAGACCTATTTGTTTATGGAAGTATGCCAGGTGTTTCTCTTTCATAAATATTTAATTAATCAATCTTGTGAGGAAAAAATGCAGCCTGCACAACACTCCCGGTAATGAATATGTGTTAGCTGTCTCGATTTTCTCCCCTCAGAAGCTGATTAGTTATGTCATTTGTAAAAGAAAGCAGATCCATTGTGTTTCAAACAGGGAAGCAGAGCACAGTGGTTTTGGGGGAGAAGTTTGTACCAAATAAGACACAGAAAAAGGGGATTAGTAAAAACGATAGCTGTTCTTTTAGCAGAAAGGGGATGCCACAGGCCAGTGAATTTGAAAATAATGCTTTTTATCATGATGAAGAGTCAGTTCAAAGGGATGCACAAAACCCACTCATCCGGGTATATCGGATCACTCTACTGAGTCCTGCTATTATGGCCAGCCAGCCCCTCCTGAGATCTGAGACCCCTTCCCCTCCTTTCACCCATGAGAACCTATGGATCACATCTCAGCGGGTGTAAGCAGCACTAAACGTGTACTCGTTTGTAAAGAAAAGTAAAAGCATATCTGAGGGAATACTGGACACACTGATCTGCAATTAGATCTAAGTAAGTATAGATTATCAAAGACTTTAAATTTCTTTACATTTGCTAGAAGTACAATTTCAAGCATGTAGTTAGGAATATAATACCCTGGTGTAGGAAGACAAAGATACCACCAGACCACAATTCCGAGGACCTGAGATTGATGCATGACTCTGCATGGCAAAAAATCTACTTAAATGGCAACAAAGAGCTCGCTCTGTCACACATCTGCCATGCTCAGGGTTTGCCTGGGGTTGGCTTTGCCTGGGGTTGTGCTAAAACTAAATTAAATTCAAAGAACTAAATTAAAGCTGAATAAATGTACTCAAGCTTTAACTGCACACAGGATTGAAAAACATGGAAAAGTCAAAAGGAACTTTAAGATCTGGCCAATGATAAACAATACAGTGACTATCACAAAGCAGAAGAAATCTCAAATGGTCTCTATTTTGTGTTTTGCACTCGTCTTTGGGCCTACTTTCTACCTGGGTAGCACGGAAGAGCTTTTTATATATANCTTTTCTTATTTAGCATTATAACATGGCCATATTGTCTTACATTGGGGCTAAAACACAAAAATGACAGCTGAAAACACAGTCACGTAGTCAGTGTCACTGGGGCCAGGCTTTTACTTCTACAGATTGTTATTTAGGAATTAATTAAAAAGAAAAAAAAAACAAACCATAAACAAAAAACCATGTATTTTGGATTTTGCAAAAGGAGGTATTTTAGCTCATCATCTAATAAGGCCATATTTTATACCAATTCTCACAGGAAGTAAGATAATAGTGACAAAAAAGCTCTAAAATAAGGAAGTATTAATTCCTGTACTTAGACATTTACTCATAAGCATGGCATTTGTACTGATGATGGTTAACATTATTTAACTATTGTTAATTATATTTTAAGATCTGTGGTGGGGACTGAACTAGTGCTGTCTGGCGACAAAATATTTCAGTTTGCTGCATATTTCGCAGATATGGCTCAACAAATACTATTAATCTGGCTCATGCTGAGGCTATTCTACTTGTAAAAACTTGAATCCAAGAACTTCTTGGCTCTGGATAGTTGCACAAAATTTACATCAATTCAGGCTGGAATTTCTCCTCACAACCTTTCAGTTACATGAAAAGAGCAAAATTTTCTATTTTAATTTAAACGCCACAAGTCGTTCTATGACATTTAGGAGTTCTCAACCCTACATTAGCAGATTTCTCCTTTTCTGGATTCCTTGGCTTTACACACATCATTCTTTTCCCCTTCTTTGTTTTCTTGGCACATCTCCCTCTCTAAATTATAAATGAAGGAGTACACATTTCTTCTCATTTTTCTCCATTCAGAGCCCATAAAAAGTAAACATGCTGAGCCAAAGTTGTACACATGAAAAAACAATGTCTGTCACCTAAAACACATCTAATTTTAAACAATGAAATATGACAATAAAACTATTTCATAATCCCCCTCTGCTTTATAAAGTCAGAGTCAGTATATGTTACAAAACTCTGCCTTATATAACACAGATACCTATTAAAAAGACACACTTGGCACTTTAAAGCACACTGTTCATTAGGTGATTTCAGGGTTTCCTCAAGTGATTATTTAAAGGACCATCGAATACAAAATGACGGTGGCAGAATAATATGAAGTAGCATAAAAAGCTTACAACTGGTGACATCTTTGACTTGAAACACTTGACTGTGCAAAATATCTTCCTTTTCACATAAATGTTTCTTGCATCTACATAACTCAAATAGAAATGCAAAATAAACCGCACAAAAATACCTTACGAATTATCTGTACAAGCCTTTTTTCATTTGAAAGTATGTTTCACCTTTACACCCTTGTACTTTGGGCAAAATATAAACAAATTCAATTTGTGGTGAGAAAATGTTTAACAAAAATGAAAGGAGAAATCATAAATGAGGTATCATCTTAGAAAAAAAAAAGGCAACCCTCCCCAAAATGACAGTATGTAGAGCTTTATGGCATTGATAATATCTAAACTGATTTGTACTCTTTGGGTTATCATGTTTCTGAAGTTTTGTGAGAGATATTGATTGAGACATTTTTGAAGAACTGCCCCAGAAACCTGAAACTTCCTGCTTATTTATGTATCTATGCTGCAAACCACCATTCTTCACCACACTCCTCCCCCCTGCATCTCTTCCAGAATATTTTTGGAATCGAGTCTAGGCTAAACACAAAGGCTGACAGGCTTTTCCAGAGGCAGACAAAGCAGTATTCAGTTCTGAGTGAATTCACAGACATAAAGGGTACCTGTAGTGCCACAAACCTTCAAAAAGATCATCAGTCTTACCAGAAAACCACGGGCATGTTTAGGTTCACGTCTGACCATGTTAATTTGAAGGAGTCACTTAAGAAGAGGAAAGGTTATTTGGTGACATACGGGATCAGTTTCCTTGTTATTCCCTCTTTTACTTTATGCATCTTGACCTTTTCCAGCTATCCCAAGAGGAAACTAATGTGATCTCAAAGAAATATGCAGGCATTGGTGTATCACTGCTCTGTAGCTGAACTGCACAAGGATTCAGTTACCATACTTATGTGAATGAGGTTTCTTAAGGGAACTTCTGTGGCTCAATATGACTTTTGCAGAAGTTTGTTAATATTGTTAACAGAAATGTAGCCTGGGAATACTATATTAAAATATCAATTCCTTCTCAGAAAAGAATCAGATAAATGCCTGTCCAACAGTACTACAGCAATAATTGTAATCTCAAAGGGTGTAGTTGGGTTATCGAGCTCCCCAGCGGATAAATTGCAAGGTCAGTTTTAGTGAGAAAACTTATCTGCTATTGAAAAATAACACAGCACTAGTTTTGATGCAGCGTGCCCTAGCATTCTTATGCAGTTGAGGTTTTCTTTCCACTTTAATCACTTTAGATAAATTTAAGACTTGACAAAGAAAAACACCATCACTGCCAGCAATGACATGCAAGAAGAAAAGACATGGAATACAACAGGACAGATTGGGAAGGAGATTATAAAAAATAGTGAAACGCACAGCAATGCATCCTACACACACACACACACACACAAACCCTCAACAAAACAACAAACAAACAACACCAAAATAAAATGAGGTAGATATATAATGAAATTTAATGCATAAATCCCTCATAAATCCCTCATAAATCTCTCATAAATCCCCAGGTAGATCACACAGCCAGTGACAGCCCAGGTCCAGAAAGTCATGTAGCACCTTTTATGAGAGCACCAGCAAATCTGCTTTTCACTAGCAGCAGCAAACAGTGATCCTGGTGATGCAGTGAGTCAGACTTGGTGCTTCACTCACTTCAGCCAAGAGCCTGTGGAGGTTGCTCCACCTCCCTGCTTGTCCTGCCTACATCCCAGTGGAGCTCACAGGGACCCCAAGGCTTCTTCAGAGCTCTAGTTTTTATTCTTATAGAAAGGTAGAGAAAATTTANACCTCCCTGCTTGTCCTGCCTACAGGAGGAGGAGCTCACTGGGACCCCAAGTGGAGCTTGAGCTCCCCAGTGGAGCTCACTGGGACCCCAAGGCTTCTTCACAGCTCTAGTTTTATAGAAAGGTAGAGAAAATTTGATGATCAGTGAAAATGCTGGAGGAACCTGACATGGAGAAAACTGGTTCCCTGGCAGTTACAGAGTGTGGTGACATTCACCAGCACATGACAGATCAAGTATTCCAAAGAAAGGGCCTTCTCCCTGGCAGGGCATTCTTGATCCCTTTTCTCCTCAGGGCACCAACAAAATGCTCCCAGTATTGTCCCTCTTCACTGGAGGTCTATCCACTGCTCAGATGATTTTCTTACAAAATGCAATTTTTTAAGATACACTTTTGACCTCACTGATACATATGAACGCACTGAGTTCTAAAACACATATTTCTTTAAAGTTTTTCTCCCTCTGTTAAATGGGACATTGCAAATTAATAGAGCCTGGATATGGATTGAGAGAAAGGACTGCATTCTGGCAGTCTTACACAGCTTGTGTAAGACTCTTTCCTTGGGAAAGAGGCTTAACAGTACTTAGAGACAGGTCAGGAAGGATAACACATAAAGTTTGGTACAGACAAGGCCCAGAAGGACCAATGGCTTCTTAGTGGAAAGCTCATGCCAGCCAGAACTGAGTAAAGAAATCAGACAAAGCCTTGTCTTTGCTGGAATCACAGGAGAGAGGAAGTGTCCCCTGGATTAATTTTAGGTGAGCTCAGCACCTGTAGGCTGGCCAGTGTTGGCAACAGGTCACTAATACTGGCTGCCTCTTAGGGCAAATTCTGCAACCCGTGCTGGGCATAATGCTACAATGCAACAGAACTCACCTAAAATCTGTTTCTATGATTGTCAATATTGCATTTCCTGAAATATAAGGTGTGAGTGACCAAAACAGAAAACAAGACATTCATAGTTTGGAAGGAAGCCCTTGGTGATCTGTGTATCTACACTCATGGATCTTTTATTTGTGGCTCTGATTCATACCAACCTGTTGCTTTATGTCACCTTACGCTGAACTAACAAAGAAGAAATTCCTCCATAGTGGGGGAGTACAGAAAGTGGTAAAAATGGAAGAAACGCACTATTGGGTGCCACGGTACAAGAAAGATACAGAGCTATCAGAGAGTATCCAAAGGAGGGCTACAAAGAGGGTGAAGGGACTTGAGGGGAAGTTTGTGAGGAGTGACTGGAGTTCACTTGGTCTGTTCAGCCTGGAGAAGAGAAGACTGAGGGGAGACATCCTTGTGGTCTTCAACACCATCAGGAGGGGAAGTGGAGAGGCAGGCACTGATCTCTTCTCTCTGGTGACCAGTGACAGGACCCGAGGGAACGGCCTGAAGCTGTATTGTGGGAGATTTGGGCTGGATATTCCGAAAAGGTTCTTCTCCCACAGGGTGGCTGGGCACTGGAACAGGCTCACAGGGAAGTGGTCACAGCACCAGCCTGACAGAGCTCAAGAAGTGTTTGGAAAACGCTCTCAAGCACATGGTGTGACTCTTGGGGTGTCCTGTGCTGGGCCAGGAATTGC
This sequence comes from Daphoenositta chrysoptera, assembly GCA_013397915.1. Lineage (NCBI taxonomy): Eukaryota > Metazoa > Chordata > Aves > Passeriformes > Daphoenositta > Daphoenositta chrysoptera. Next base: position 242,794 of record VZRO01004946.1, on the reverse strand, counting down.
ACTTCAATGATACATGTGGATTCCTTCCAACTCAGGATAATCTATGACACCTTAATTTTCCTCTGAGTGTGACAAACACTACCAAAAAAAGTCCCATCATACCCAAAAAATGTGGTGTAAAAGAACAATAATGAACAGGACACTATGGTCTACATTGTCATTACTCTTTATAACTATCAAAAAACCTTATGCTCTAAAATGATTGGCTTCAGAATAAATTTTATTCTCAAATGAGCTTTTCTTTGTAACTGGAACATCAAACATTTATTTTGTTTTATTAGGAAAAGTTGATTTGCTTTTTTTCCCAGAAGTTGATCAAATCTGAGTGGTTCACTTTCCTGGTACACCAAGAACATTTAAATAAGGCTATAGTAAGAAAGCTAACAATATAGTTATAGAATGGATATTTTTTAATCTTTGTGAAAGATTAATGATAGTTATAAAAAGCAAAGCTTACTGATCTGTTATATGACAGACAGCAGCAAATAAAAAAGCAGATTCAGGACTATTAACAAGTATAATTATATTCAGTCATTCCTTTTAAAATTGCTTAAAGCTCAGCTGGATTTAATATTTCCTTCAATCAACAACATGCAGGATGTGCGGAAGAATAAATTATGATTAAAATACAGACAATATGAAGCAAGGAGATGTAGACCATTAATTTAATTCATGACATTTTCAACACCACTTTTATGAAAGTCATGGATTTTATTCAAATGGACTTTATAGAGCTTTTGAAGTAAGCAGTCTTTGAAGTTCCTCCTTTATTTGTTGTTACACTTATCATGAAATGTCAAAGAAAAATGGTTTATTACTATCAGAGGTGCTTTATTACTCATTTTAGGGGGATTATCAAAATGAGAATCTCCATCCAAGGACAGATTTATCAGGTCATAAATTTTGCACATTATTTTGATAATAAAAATTGGCATTGTAATTATCCATTTCCCCCAGATACTTCCTCTGGAGGAATAAAAGCTGAAAAAAACTCCACCACCTTATGAAAGTTTGACTCAGCCTACACTCATTTTTCCTGCATAATGAGGCAGGAAAATAAATTTTTTAAACATAAATAGTTAAAAATAAAGCTTGATATTCACATATTCAGTATCTATGAACTAGTCTCTGTTATTATATGTTTCAGTAAATTTAAAGAAACATTTTGAATTCTAATCTTGAATAAAGATTTTTCTTGCTTACTATCATTGTTAAGAGGGCTTTGAATTGTTTTAGAGTATGATAGCTATGAGTCAGTAGGGGTGGACCACAAAAATTAAAAAACCAAAATTTAGATAATTATCTCTTTCAGCAAAATTGATCCATTTAGGTTTAGGAGAGGAAATATGAGAAGGAAAGAAGATACCACTATTATCAGAAGGCTGTTTTATTTCTCACTTTTGATTCAGTGTCAAATGACAGGGATGTAGAATTCTATAAATTTCTGTCAGAGGCTGATATATCATTACTAGGACAGAAAAATAAGGAAGATGCACATGAATTTGCCCAGCATTCTCATTTGGGATTAAAAACTGAATTCTGAAGCTCTTAATAATCTAGAAATTATTACCTTTTAAGTGAAATTCTGCTTCTGAAAAAGTCTTTTGCCATTCTTGGATAGGAGCTTGAGTATGAGAGGTTCAGAAGTGAAAAGCAAGTGCAGAACTTAAAATTTCTTGAAGAAGTAAAACTTTTAGACAGGAAAACACAAAACATTCAGGAAACCAGGCCTCTTGAATCCTGTCAAAATTTTGAATCTCAATACTTAGAAAACTTTGTGGGCAAGAAGAAAAAATATTATGGTCTTCCAAGTCTTTGGTAATTCAAGATTTTTCTTTAAATAATGGCTCATTGAAAATCTGCTTATATCAGTCAGGTGCTTTATAAATATCTACCACTGATTTCAGTTATTAAAAGAAATACTACATTGCATAAACTGAATTCAGAAAGTAGATATTTCACTCTCCTACACCAAATGGATGCCAGTCATTGTGAGCAACAGATCAGTGGCCTCTTTTGGCTCTAAATAAAAGAAACATTGTGGAGTTGTTTCTAATTAGGACCCCATACATTAAATGCACAGCTGAAAGTCAGTCTCGGAGATTTACAAGGCCTTTCATACTGAGAATGATGATGAAGGTGCAGAAAAGTATGTGTTACAGCAAAACCAGTCCATAGGACTTTTTAAATGGGCAGAAATTAAACTCTTCTGTAGGAAAATATTCTGTCTAGGTTTACGATGGCATTGCAAAAGTCCCAGTGAAATCAACAGAAACATTTCTGCTGTAGAATTCTGCACAGAAAGAAACCTACCAAGTTGCCTTAATTAGATGTTTGAAAAACAAGCACAAGGATGTGTGAGTGAGTGTATACGTATTTTGTGTTGTAAAACTCAGATCTTGATTTGGATCAGGGCTTTGATCTCTGTAGTTTCAGATGGTTCATTATAAAGTCATAGCAAAATCAGCACAGATTCTCCAAACAAGACATGGTAAGCAATCCGGGTCCAAATCTCTGACCTGCTTTATGTTTAGTCCTGATCTTCAGACAAACAATTCTCTTCTCACCACTGCCTGAAATTTCTCTGGGGACGGGGAATAGGAAGGAAAGCAAACATCCCAAATGTGAAGTCACAAAGGCCTCAACAGACTCCCAGTTGAAACTTTAGCAAGCATGTTGTTGGCAAACATTTACTTTTAGCAGTATGCAAAAGTGTTAGGTTTTGGTATATGGATTCTGAAACTAAAAATTGACCTGAAATGTGAGTAAATGGAATTTTAGATCATGTTTGTTATCCGCTAAATAATTCATTGTTCCATTTTATACATGCAGCCTTTAATTAACTTACTGACTCAGACGCATGATACTACTAATCCATTCATTTCCCCAAGCCCACTGAAAAGTATAAAACATGTGTGGGCACAGGCAAAAGACTGGGAGATTATTAAGAAGGAATTTTTAATCAGAAAACCTCAGACAGCTGGATCCTCTTCTCGCAGCCATGAAGACCAGATTGAGGACTGATTGATAACACCTGTTAACTACTGTCTTTTTCCTGAAGCTGTTGAGTCGTAAGCCTGTACAACTATTTTTTCCTGAAATACTGGTCACAATAGCACAAACCAGTTAATAATAATTCTGAAGAAAATGTTTAAGTATCTGCATGTACCAAGCACCCAATTTCTGCCTGACTGGAAAATATATTTAGTAAAATAGCCTTCAATGACAAGCAGAACTTGGATAATTTGGATAAAATGCATATGTATGTGTTTATATAAACAAATACATCTGAAGAGGATATATTCTCGTTACAAACTAATTCTGCCTTAAATATCTGCAAAAATATCCAGCCTCTTTTCTTAGACCAACATTTAATTTCTAAATGTGCTATTTTGTCTTTGCAGATGCCTTTGTACCTTCTTCTTCAGGGAAGAACAGATTTTTTTTCACCAATGAAATACAAAACAAGGGGTTCCAATAGCATCCAACTATATGATAACACCACATAAAAATGATACACTAAGTGAAGTATTTGAAATAAAAAAAAGAACTATTACAACAAAATTCCAGTAGCTAATAATTTTCCTTTTCTCTGTTTCAGATAAGGTAGTTCATTTTGCTTGAAGAGCTCTTTTCACCATATTACACAGACCTAAATATCATTCCAGCCTGTGTTGCTTTTGCAAGGCTTTTAATAGAAATGTATCAATAACTGTTTTCTGTGGACATACGCTATAGGAGTGAGAGAGAGATGTAATTCCTCCATTCCTCTCCCTTGATCCTAGTCTACATAATTAAGTATCAGACTAGATAATCCCTTAGGTCCGTTCATTATTCCAGTCTATTTAATACCAGCATATCACTCTGGGATAGGTTACAGTGCTCTTACAGGCCCTAAAATGTATAGGTTAAAAGATTTACAAGGTAACTGAAGTTGTGACCTCCTTCTTGGGGGAAGGGAAGAGGCATTAAAGGAAGGATAACTCAGAGAAATGTGACTTAAGTGCTGCACTAGAGCTATAACCCCACAAGTTATTTAAACCTTTGTCTTTTACTACATAGTCCCTGCTGGGTGAAATCTCCAGTTGGCCTAAAAGACTTAATCACCTCTGGCTGGATGAGTATTAGCAGTTCATTTGCATAAGTACTTGTCATTATCATTAAGTGTGTTTGCTTTCAGATATATTTAAGTCCATATTAACTCCTTCTTGCTTGACATCAGGATCTCTCAAATTGGCAGTGGCTGCATTGTATTTCCCCTGAACCAGTCTCCTACTTAAGACATATCTAGGACAGCTGTATTCTTTAAATACTCATCAAAGGGAAACGATTCCATCTACTGCATGAAAAATTTAAGACACAATTTCTGTACAGAGTCAAGATGTGGTCACAGAGAAATGAAAATACAGGCTCTAAAGCATAAAACAGTACAGTAAATGGAGTAGAGTAACCCCATTGCCAGAACACCTCCCCATGGGAAGCAGAAATCTGTAATCGTAGCTCTACACAGACCACTGCAACAAGCAAAATTTTAAGTGTCTGCAACTCGATGTAAAGCCAAACCCCAGGGTTAAGCATCCAGTCACTGTGTCAGAGACACAGATTTACCAGGAAATCTCAGGAAGCTTACATTCCTCTGCCATACATTCTGGGAAAACAGCTGGACATGCTTGCTTTTGTTCTTCATTGTGTTGGCTGCATGCACCCCATTACAGAAAAAAATTAGGAAAATATTCTTTACTATGAGGGTGGTGGGGCACTGGCACAGGTTTCCCAGAGAAGCTGTGGCTGCCCCATCCCTGGAAGTGTTCAAGGCCAGGTTGGATTGGGCTCTGAGCAAGCTGGTGTGGTGGAAAACTGTCCCTGCCCATGGCAAGGGGGTTGGAACTAAATCATCTTTAAGGTCCCTTCCAACGCAGGCCATTTTATGAATCTGTGGACATTGTGAGGAGGTGACACCTCAGGAAGAAGAACCAAAGAGCTTTCAGCAGAATCACAGCTCTGCTGTTTTGGGGCTGGCAATCCCACCCCTTCCCAAAGTCTGAGCAACTCTGTGGTAATCCTGGGCATGGACCTTTTCAAGGATCTCTCTCCTTTTGTCCCAGAAGATGAACATTTTGGACTTTCTAAGACAAAGACAACTGCCCTTGTGAGATGAGGGCACTGAAACCTAGGGAATGAAGGGACACAAGACAGGGAGAGACATTATTTACCTGCTGGTTGTGGTAAAAACTAGGAAGAGAGACCTGCCTCCAAGGCTTACTTTCTGAACTTCTATACATTTTAAATTGGTGAAAACAGATGCAAACTTGAGATCTAGAATGAACTGACAAATGTCTGATGAACACGAAAAATCTAATAAGCTAAAGAATCACATCCTTTTCACTTGGTCTCCTTCAGGGCATATGAGTCCTAAGAGGCTCTTTTTCTACCTAATTTTGGAGAGCATCCATCTTGAAAAACTTATTACTCTGGATAGAGCACATTTTCAGAATGAGACGAGTTTTAACTGAAAGTAAAACCAAACCTTGGTGTTCCACTGCCTAGTAAAGCAGCCTAACAATTAAGCTACTGCTACAGAAGTTAAGGACTACGTAACAGTGGCTTTATTCGAAGAGCATTTTAACATAGTCTTAAAACAAAATATTTAAAAATTACTTAAAATAAATATCTTATAAACATTTTTTTATAGGAGACTAATTTCATCTGACATGTTCCAGAAATGTTCAGAGTTTACAGACTGGATGGGTATTTAGGCATGAAACTGTGTAGTTTCTGACTTAGTTTTGCAGAAACAGAGACCGGGTCAGTTCTAAGCCTGCCACATGACATTTAACTTATTAACTGACAAGAACTTAAAAGAAACTTAAAAGAGAGCTTCTCAGGAAGATTAGACAGCTCTAAACATTTCGTCTCAACATCTGAGCAGGTTTTAGGGACCATAATTTTTACTTCAGATGTCAGATCCCCAGTTCATGTTTCCAAAATAATTCACATTTCCTTGCTCTCCTCTGACAATGAACAGATTAGTGCAGAGTCTGTTCTTCTAATGTACACAAAGTAATATTTCAGAACATTTCCTCATACCTCCTTAAGTCAGTGGTAAAAATATTCCCTACTGATTCCCGAAAACCTGGGTTACAAAAACCCCTTCTGCTGCAGTGACAAAACATGTGGTAATGACAGCCTCGGGCTTCCCCACGTAAAAGTTAGGCTACAAACATCTTGAAAACCTTTCTTGCATTTTCATAGCATGAAACTTTAGGCAAAAAGACTAATATAATCTGCTGCTATATCAAACTAACATATTATATATTCAGGTCACATTAATAATTAATTTCTTACATATGGTATAAAATACACATTTTTACATCTATTATTTTTCTTGAGAATAACATGTGAACTGTATTTTGCATATAGCTTTATTTATATTTGTGGTAAACTATGTATAAACACGTGTTTATGCACTCAGAATGGATGTTTTTAATAAAAGTTAGTCACAGTCAGGATTCTTAACTCATTGTTTTCCACAATCTCACTATCAGAAGTCTTTTGGGAAAAGAGGAACCACACCCCTTAATAATCTGTTGCTTTATTTTTTTAATATCTCCTGTGCTGAAACATTAATCACAGAAACTTAAGTTGGAGGGCAAAGGAAAACAGACTTGTTTAGAAATCTTAAATGGGTAAAGTAAACAAGGTGAATATCATTTGGTAGAAATCTATGAAGTAGAATTATAATCTTTGGAGGAGTTTTATCAGTGTCTGAGTTGGGTGCAACATTCCTTGGCAAGTTTTCATACTTGTTTCCAAAATGGATGTGTACAGTCCTCACCTCATGCAATATTTTCCTACAAGCAGAAAGCCTGAATTGCTGTTTACATTAATGTGCACTGGGTCATGCCTGCTTTCAACAATTCATATTAAATCCACGTTATCTCTGCATGTACTTGTGATAAGCTTGTAAACCTGTAAACAGGATTCATCAGTATATTCACAGCTGAAATTAATTTTGCATCTTTTCCACTAACCCTCTCTTTCAAGGGTCTTGTAGAAATAATTTCCTGATAACGTAGAAATGTCACTCATATTTTCCAAATTTTAATGTCAGGAATAGTCACCTCACTTCCTGAAAATATCACCAAATACATTTTTAAAGCAAACAGGATTGAATATTTATAAATCTAACAAGAACGTAATGAAAAATAACTCTAGGACAAACAAATTGCCAGCCCTGACCAACTTTGGGAACTGAGGTACCGTGACTATTTCTACTTCCACTCCTGTTCACAACACAAACAGACCCCTGAACTGAGGCCTGTGCAATACTGACACAAGAACAGAACCTTATGAAGCATTTCCTACTTAGGAATTGGAAGCAATTTTTCTTTTAAACATTTGTTTCTAAAGCTCTAGCTGAGAATGGACAAGGTATGATAACATAGCATGTCTTCCATTCTTGATATGCTCTAAACTAGTCGAATGGATCAAATATAACTATAAATGTGTGATCCATAAAAGATTTCCCATTGAAATAGTTTTTCTATTTTAAAAGAGAAAAGAAAATATTTACATTTTTTCTGCTGTAACTATGAAGAGCAGGTTTGTTCAATACAAGTCTGTCTGAAAGGCAGCAGTTTATTTGAAACCATGATATTCTGAAAAGAAGGTAGGTAATATTTTTTTTTTTCATAATTTAATTTATTTTATTTTACAGTTAAGAGATTTGGTCCTGGTACTAGTACAGAAATTCCCATTTGGGAGCCAGGCACTTTGCTTGTTTGAGACAATTCTTGTTCTATTTCCTGCAGATCAGACTGATAAAAGACTGATAACACTAAAAAATGTACATCATCACAAGTATATTTTTCTTGAACTCAATATCACCTCAACCTACAGCTCACTATATACAGGTAAACACAAAGCAGAAGACAGTGTAATATTACAGTACATTTTTTGCCTTATCTCTATAGTCATTAGGCTAAGTGTCTTGGAAAGGAAAACTATGAAGTGTATTAATTACCAATAGGTTTCTCCCCAGAATGCTTATGCACTTCAGTCTCTTCACATGTTAAGCGCTTCAGGATAATAATTTTAAAAAGCTATTTTCTAGACTACAATACTAAAATAAAAATAAAAACAAAGCACCATTAAGTAAATGGGTTTTTGCTTAATGGCAGTTAACTTCAGTCATTAGGTAAACTATATTAATGCACATCACTCCTTATGTCAATAATTTAATATTCCCCAAAATAATTTACACAAACACAGATAAGGATTTAAGAAAATAGAAAGAGGAATTAATCTAATGCTCCCTGAGTCAATAAAGGAGTCCTGTGAAGGCAGTTCCAGTTGTTACTCACACAACACAAGGGAGATGGGCTGGGATAGTCATGCACGGATTTCCAGAGGGAGAAGGGATCTTTAGGTCTCCATAATTGGAATCACCAAGTGTCACAAATCATAGTGACAACTGCCAAGTTTATGAATTAGGACCTGGAATTAAGTCTCCTAAATTTGGATCTTGCTGCCATTAAATAGAAAATTTAGACTCTTAAGTACTGATGATATGTGCCATCAGATATCATGTTTAGATTCATCAATGCTAATGACCGACGTGGAATAATTAATACCAGTAAAAGACCAGGTCTGTAAACCTTGCCACGCTGCCTACAAAAAGTCTTAGAATAAATGAAAATTAATTCTGTGTTCTCCATTTTCTGATGCACAGTGTGGTATGACAATGGCTTTTACTCTGACTTAAAAAGTTCACTCCAGGACAACAGAGGATGGAATGATCCTGCAGCTGTAAATTACCATAGTTACGGTATTTCTAAGTTAAAGTGATAGCTGTATTACAATATATTTACAAAACCATGATATAGTTATCAAGAGAACAATGAAGAGAAATGCCACAATTGTAGCTAGTGCAGGACTGGATAATCTCCTGAAGAAACTGGCTGCTCATGGCTTGGATAGGTGTTGTCTTCACTGGGTAAACACTGGCTGGATGGTCGAGCCTAGAGTGGTGGTGAATGGAGTTACATCCACCTGGGATAAGTCAGTCGTGGTGTTCCACAGAGCTCAGTTTTGGGAATATGCTGATTAATAATTTTATAAATGGTCAAGTGCCCTCTCATTCATTTTGTAGAGGACACCAGTTTGGGTGGGAATGTTGATCAGCTGTAGGGCAGGAAGGCCCTATGGAGGGATCTGCACAGGCTGGATCCATGGGAGGAGGTTCAACAAGGCCACGTGCCCGGTGCTGCACTTGGGTCACAACAACCCCCTGCAGCCCTGCAAGGCTGGGGCAGAGTGGCTGGAAAGTGGCCCATCATGAAAAGACCTGGGGGGGGCTGGTCAGCAGTGGCTGAACATGAGCCAGCTGTGCCCATTTGGCCAAGAAGGTTTGGGCATCCTGGCCTGTATCAGCAATGCTGTGGCAGCAGGAACAGGGCAGGGATCGTCTCCTGCACTCAGCACTGCTGAGGTCACACCTCGAATCCTGTGTTCAGATTTTCACTCCTCTCTACAAGAGAGACACTGAGGGGCTGGAGCGAGTCCAGAGAAGGGAAATGGAGCTGGGGAAGGGTCTGGAGCACAAGTCTGGTGAGGAACAGCTGAGGGAGCTGGGGGTGTTTGGCCTGGAGAAAAGGAGGCTCAGGGGACATCTTATTGCTCTCTACAACTCCCTGAAAGGAGAGGTTAGCCTGGTGGGCATTGGCCTCTTCTCCCCGGTAACACACAATCAAATGAGAGGAAATGGCCTCAGACTGCAACAAAGGAGGTTTGGAATGGATATTAGGAAAATTTCGGCATGGAAATTACTGTAAATCTGGTCCAATGAACAGGGTGCCCAGGAGAGTGGAGTCAACATCCCTGGAGGCATTTAAAATGGATGCAGAGGTGTCCCCCACTGAGGGACATGGTTTAGTGGTGAACTTGGTGGCACTGTTTTTATGGTTGGACTCAATAATCTTAGAAGTATTTGTCAGCCTGAAAGATCTTATGCTTCTATTCTAATTTTCATTCTATTTTAACCTAAGGAAAAAGATCATATCACAATTCCTGCAAATACCTAGTCTCTTTAATATCATTCAGAATACACAAGCTTAAACTGAACCTTTGGTAGTTTTTATTGAGGCTCCCATGAAGAAATGGTATGCACTGACCCTTTCATTTTGACTCACACCCAAATGTTGTAAATGACCACACCAGGAAAACACTACCAAAAACCTGTACTTTTCCTTTCCACTAGAAAACTTTTGCAAAGGTGTGCAATTCCTTGGGTTTCTTTAATTAAAAGGCTCTGTTAATCATACTAACACTATAACCCTCACTTTGCCAGACTCCTGCATTTCAACAATTAGGTTTAATTTTTTTTCAAAAAAATGCTTTAGTATGCATTAAGGTACAAATAAATTTTCTTATGCAGCAGGAACTTTTCCATTGCAATGTCATTAATGTTTTTTAAATTATTCTTTTAAGGTCATTTAATAGTCAGTGCAACCAGAAGGCCACTTTTCATCCCTTTATTTTATGTCTCTGCATCATTTATTAGTATAAAATAGAGAATTAGGGTATTGTTGCCCAAGCATGATCTAAATGTCTGTTTATTCTTATTCTTTCTTTAAAACAACTTTAATTTCTTTGTCTTCCAACCTTAGGCAAGTTCCAAATAATGCATGTCTTGGTAACCTCTCAAGTTCTCCACCCAGTAATTAAAGTTTTGGCTTTTAAAGTAACGGATCATGCTGTGCAGAGTCGACATAGAGTGCAATAGCCAGCTTTTAACACAAAAGGGAACGGCACCATATTGATCATAAAAGGTGGTTCTTTCACTCCTTTTTACTGGTAGAAAAAAACAACACAACATTAAGTTGTCTTCTGACCTACTTTTGACTTTCCCTGTGAAACTTGTAAATGAAAGAAGACATAATTTCTCTGATGCAAAACAGACATTGTGATGTTTGAATCAGAGGGACTGGAAGAATAAATACAGGTGTGTATTAAAATTCAGAGAAATGTCCTTGTCTGCGAGCCTACTTCTTCCACTTTCTTAGTGCTACATCTTGCACTCAGCTCTGAATGTCAGATTTTCCACAGCACAATGACACTTCAAAGCAGCACTTGTCTCTGCTCAAGTAATGTGATGGCAGAATTAAAGGGACGATCCACAATCTGGTGTAAACTACAGCTCATTAAAAATAAGAACATTCTCCATAAATTTAAGGTGAAAAGATATCTTTTATCAGGCTTTAAAATTTGCATTAGTTTTGCAGGAAGGCAGCATCTGAGCTGTTAAGCAAGATGGCAGCTGTTTGGATATGCATGATAACGTTGTCTGACCCTGCTTCCAGTAACGCATGTGGGACCATGTGTACGGCCCTGCCTCAATCTCATGGCAATATTGAGAAAATAGCCCCAAAAAAATGGATGATCGTCACAAGAGGTGGTGGTAGGGAACTTAAAATTGTGTCCAAGGTGATTGCCTCTAAGAGAACTGGTAAAAGAAACCACAAAGGGAAAAGCAAATCTTGTGGTTCTGAGCAAGGCACAGCACCTGTGGCTGAAGATGAACTACTGCTATCTTTAAAGAAGTGAGCAAGCAAAAAATTCATGATAGTATACTAAAAGTCAAAGAATCTGAAGAACATAAGAGTAAGGAATCTTGTCAAAACTAAATTGAAAAAGCTAATTAGACAAGACCCTTGTAAAGAGCATGGAGTCTATCTGAAAATGGCACATTATAGGTTCATGGTGCACTAGGTATTAACCACTAAAATCAGTCTATGAAAACCCAACAAAAAAAAATCAAACCCCAAAATCTAACCCAAAGAAAAACCTAGAATAACCAAAAACAGTGCCTAGTAAAAGTAACACACGCTTCTGGTTTAAGAGCTTAGAAATCAAAAGCAAGGAGAACAAAGAATGCATAGTATTGGGCAAGTTAGATTTCAAATCAAAGGCAGACCAAAAAGGTTTGAGAAATAATTTGCTAAGCTCATTAAAAATGCCTATAAAAGTCTGTTCTAATACATTAGGAGCAGTAAGGAGGCAAAGGCCTGTAAGGTTGAGAGATGACAGAAAAAAAATAAAATAACCTCTTTGTGCCCCTCACCACAGAAAAACAGATATATTTTCATAATTACATCTTTCTTAATATAGGAAAATTTGAATAAATGGTCTCAAACAGAAGTGTCAATAAAAGTGGCTTTAGATAAAATGGAAAACAAAATAACTAGTTGTATGGACTCAATGGTGCTCATTGACTATTTCTAAGGGAACTTTAACATGGTTTTAGAACTCCTGTGTGAAGCATTTCACCACTTTTAAAATCACAGCCTTGCACAGAACAGCTGTGTGATGAAAGCACCTCTGGAGATCACTCAGTGATCTGTGCCAAAAGCCTCAGTAAAGTCCAGATAAACAACATCCACTTCTCTGCCCTCATCACCTCAGTCAGCTGACACAGTCTGGAGAGCTGTCGGGTTGGGGAGGCATCAACTCAGACTGGGGGCTCCCAGTCCTTGAGCCTTAAGAAGGGTCCTGTGGTTGCTAAGGCCAAGTGGCTGCTGAAAATTTCAGCTGCCCATTAGGTGTTGACCTGGGAGGTGCATCCACTTCCCTCCTCAAGCCTTCCCTCCCAGGGACAGGGCTGGAGCCAAAACCCCTGGCTGCCTTGCCCTACACCTTCTCCCCAAGACTGATCACACTTGACATGCCTTGGCTCTTTCCTGGCTGTGGGGGAACCATCCCAGGGATGGATAAACCCCAGCCTTTTTCCACCACGTCCAGGCTCTGAGCTCCCAGCAAGCAGCAATCCTTCCTGGGCAGCAGCTCAGCTTGGCAGGCAGGGGCCTCCACCCTCTGCCTCAGGGAGTCTCACACCATGCTGCTTCATCACTTCTCCCAGTGCTGCTCTGTGGCTCAGGATCTTGGCTGGATGCAGGTCCTGGTACCTCCTTCTGCATCTCAGGTGACCTGATCTTCCTTCTGTGGCCAAAGCCCTCCAGCCTTTACTCTCAGGAGTTGGATCCCTACTTCAGAGCCCCATGAGCACAAAACCTGCCTGCTCCCCCTTGGGTACTCCTGGGGACTGAGGCTCCCCTTCTTTCTGGCATCCCAGAGAAGCCCCATCTATCTCCTTGTCACCTGCAGTGCCCCTCTTCCACAGCCCTGCTGCTTATTCCCTGTGCCAGAGTCAAGAAGAATGGGGAAGTAACAACAGATCGTGAGAAGGGCTTTAGCAATGCCTGAACATTGTACATGTCCTCACTTCCATACCAGGGAGATCAATAAAAAGCATTGGAAAAGATTACATTTACTGGATGAAAAAATAAATCTAATATATTAGGGACACAATAACCACCAGCTTTTATGGAAGGAAATAAATCTTTAAAAATCTACTAGAATTCTTTGGGGAAAGTAACTGTGAATAGATGAGTGTGATGAGGGCAATATAGACCACATGGATTTCCACATCACTTTTGACAAAGTCCCTCACTAAAAATTCCTCTAGAAAATAAACTACAAAAGACATAAGAGGTATGACCAGGTCATGAACTAATAGAGGTTTAAGAACAAGAAACAAAATAGCCATTATTTACTGTGAAGATAAGTTCTCAACTGGAAGAGCTCTGCAGAGCTGTTATATAAAAGGCATCTTAATGTTCAGCATGCTCATAAATAATCTGTGAAGGAGAGTGGATATGGAGATGAACAAGCTGGTTCTTATTAATGGTGGATTGAAACTGAAATGGGCTATCAAAAGCCACAAAATGTTCTCATGATACTGGATGTCTAAATAATATATTTGTAAGAGGGAAATAGGTGCAGGGAAAACACAAAGTTTCCACGTCCCAAAATAGAGGTTTTGAAGATCTTGTGGATATTTCGCCATACTTACCAATTTACTGTTCAGCTGCAGTCTGAAGAAGAGTTAATATCAGGAGAGTAGAGAACAAATTAAAAAAAATAAGTGCATTCCAATGGATAAATCTCTTAAACATATGACTTTTGAATGCTGCATATTACTCTGGTAGCCCAATTAAGGAAAAAAAAATGACACAGAACTAACACAAGAACTAGAAAGAAGGGCTATATAAAAGGAAAAAGAAGTTAAATTTTTTTAATCTTTTAACACTTTTCAGAAAGAGATAACTTTGGGAGAAAGAGCAAGACATGTCTGGTTGAACTGCCATAATTTCAAAAAAATTGGTAAAATTTATAAGGTGAATAAATACGAAAGATTTTATCTTCCTTAGAATGCAACAACTAGAGGCATCAACTTAAGTTATCAAAGATCTGTTTGGAAAAGAGCAAGGATAGTTTTTTTTTTTTTGTTCCACAGGGTAAGTAATTAAGCTGTGGAACCTTTTAGCACAGGATGTATATGTCAGAAACTTGATGTGTTCAAAAGCAGTTAAAGGAATTCACAGAAAGGTTTGTGAATTGTATAAAACACAGAAATAGATACTTGCACGTCAAATATGAACCTCTGCTTCAGAAAAGGCTGTAGCTTCCAAAATCAGAATGTTATGGCACAGGAAATATAATTCTGGTTTTATACTCTTTCCCTAATCATCTGCTAATGGCAATGTGCAAAACAGAAAGCCAGAATAACTGCACCTTCAGCTGGAGCCAGGATAGCTGTTCGTATTTTCTTCAAATTTAGAAATGAATTATTTCCCTACAGTTTGAAATCCTTTATCCTTCCAAAGTTCTCACTGAGGTAGTTCATTATGAATTAGCTTGATGAGTAAAGAGAATAAAGTTTAACAACAATTCTGTGGTAACAAGAACACTTTAGGTATTTCTAAAGAAGAAAAAAACCTACTTTTAATTAGTAGCAGCAGGAGAATTTAGATGTAAATTGCAGTCTATTTCTTTTTTTTTTTTTCCCTGAAGAAGAACTGGGAATTTAAAAAGCCAAACAATTGATTTATTCCGATCTGTACTTCTATTTGAAAACTATGAAACTCTCCTGGCAGCTTTCCATCCATCATTGCATTCCTAATTATCAAGGTGAACATTTAAATTTGCTTTATCTACTCTTTACCTTTAATACAGCATTTTCTCCCTGGATTTCAGCTAAACACAGCTGGAAACTCTAGATAAACGTAGCCATTTCTGGTGGAGACCAAAGTGTCTCTCAGATGTTCCCTCAAATGTGCTAAAAAAGCTACAAACTGAGTCACTTCCACAGTAATGGGATTAGAAACAGCCTGCAGGGAAGCATGTGCCAAATGGTGCCAGCTAGCAAGGATTATAACAAAAAACTGTGACATTATAAAAATACCTCAGAGTGAGGCTCTGGGTGGTGGAATTGCAACTTGCCAGCTCAAAAGAATGTGCCTCATTAAAATGACGGGAGAATGCCGAAGCAGTGATTTGTGCAGAAACACGATCCTCCTGATAGCTGAGTAGCTAATTTTTTTCAAAAACCTTGTCACTTGACCATCAAATTCATAAATGTCAATTAGAGCTAAAAAGAAAAAAAAGGTGAGAGGGCATACTGGGGCAAAGGAGGGAGGGAATGGGAGGGAATTTTGGGGAGGGATCAAGCCTTAGAAGTTTGGGGTTTTTAAAAATTTCAGATATAAGGCAAAAAGAAGAAATACATAGCAATATAACACAAAGATTAAGGGCAAGCAAACTTTTTCACCCTGTATTGTGGAAAACATCTGAAGACAAAATGTCCAAATTAGCTCTTAAGCTTCCACAGAATTTCAAAGGCGATGGAAGTCCCTGTCTGATGAAGATTAGAGGGTGCTCAGCATTTCTGAATAGTTCGTTTGGCACATAAAGCCAGAGAACACTTCTTAGGTCACTGTTCTCCTAAGCCACCTTACCTATGAATTAAAGCTATGTAAGAGTGTGACTCCCTCTTCAGAAAGGTTTGTATCCTGCAAAATAGCATTATTCCAACAACTTAAACCATACATGCCACTAAGGTCTTGAAATCTGAAAACTGTGTTCAGGCATCAAATAGTGCCTGGAAAAGTAATTGACACAATCCTCCCCTGTGGAAAGGGAAAATTTACTAGCAGGTTTAGTAGCAGAGCCTTTGGATGAGCAGCTACTCTTTTCCCACATGGGAGAAGGCAGATTGAGTACTAGTAGGAAGAGGCTGTCCCTTACCAGGCAAATCTATGTAAGAACACTCAGCTTTGAAGTACCTGGGTCCAATCCTCCCCATCCTTGGACAGGAGAAAGGCTGAATGAAAAGAATATTTTCATTTCAGCAAACTATTTTCCTCCCTAAAAAAAGAGGGGATGTATCTTGGTTCCATTAACCGTATCGCATAACATGAGGAAGAGGGAAGAAGAGAGGTAAATTGAAAAAAACAGGCAAGAATTGTAGTTCACACCAAGCAGCTTTATGATATCCCTGTTGCATTTACATGAAAATATCTGATGTAGGATGACCAGTGTTCTTTTCTCACAAGTCACCATATTGTATTTCCTGAACTAAAAAAGGAATGACACCGTCTCATCTTTTTCTCTTCAGCTATAAAAATACTTTGGAAAAAAATCTGAGAATCCCAGAATCACATAATCAGTGAAGTCATCTAGTCCAACCTCCCTGCTCAAGCATGGTCACCCAGAACCAGTGGCCCAGGACCATGTCCAGGTGGGTTTTGAATGCCTCCAAGGATGAAGTGTCCACAAACTCTCTGGGTGAGCTGTGCCAGTGATGCCATAATGATTTCTTTTGCCTTTTCTTTTATACCTCTTTTGTATGCCTTTGTGGCCTTTTGTATTCTTGGTGTTTCTTTTAGCCTACATTCCTAGACTTAATGTTTTGTTGAGTTAGGAGACTAAACATCTTGGAGGCCTCAGACACCAAGGTCCTCTCTGGAACATGTTTTGTAAACTAAAAGATATATCTGTCCAGGGGAGGGTTCCAGGGGGAGGGAGGGGGTAGACTGGAGCTATAATTCTATAGCCCATCTATCGTGTGGGGGCATTTTGGGTGTGCATTTGGGGTGGGCATTTCGATGTGCATTTTCGGCATGTTCCACCTGCACAGAGTGAACCAGGGATCCTTGAAATAAATACCGAGGTAAAAAACCCCTTTTTCCCTTCTAACTGTGTTTGGCTCTGATTTTAAGAACAGGGATAAGGCATCACCGGTGCTCTGTCAGCCTCACAGTAATGCAGTGTTTTTTGGTGTTCAGAAGGAACCTCCTGTGTGGAGCAGTGTGTGAGCAGTGTGTGCTCATTGCCTCAGTGATCCTGGGAGCCACTGAAAAGTTCCTGGGTCTCTCCACTTTGCCCCTTCCTTTCAGGTATTTGTACACATTAATACATTTCCCTCTGAGCCTTCTCTACTCCAGGCTGAACAGTCCCAGCTCCTCTCAGCTTTTCCTCCTGTGTCAGAGGCTCCAGTCTCTTGATGGCCTTTCCCTGAACTCACTCCAGTATATTCACATCTGTCTCGTGCTGGGGAGCCCAGCACTGGTCCCAGTACTCCAGATGTGTCTCACCAGTGCTGAGCAGCGGGGAAGGATCACCCCCCTCAACTTGCTGGCAATACTTTTCCTAAAGCCACCCAGCATACCATTGGCCTGCTTTGTAGTGAGGGCACGTTGGTCACTGGTGCCCTGTCTTGCAGTTTGCATCAGGAACAATATTAGGCAGCTCGGATTATTTCAATCCTTTTTGTCCTTGATTCAAATGAAATTTAAACCAAAAGTGATTAAATACAGAGAGTCAAAATGTAAGCTAAGTCTCTAAGATCTTAACAAGAAAACAATGTGGAGCCTAAGCTGAGGTCAACAGGCAGCTAAGTATAAATGAATATAATTAATTTTCCATTCCTAGAATACAGTTAGAACCTGCCAATGTATTTTGGTTTGTTTTTAAATATCTAAATATTTAAATTCTGATTAATGTATGTTACAGCATTAGTTTTTTAAAATTTCTTCTGGGTTTGCTTTTCCTTTAGTTAATCTTACCAGAAAAGTCAAGCTCAATTATTAGCTCTGGGAATTAAAAAAAATATTGAGGTGCCTAAATTTATCAAAATACTATATGGACTACTCACTATACTTTTTTTAAAAAAGCTAAACAACAGTTCCCTTTCATAAAAGCTCTTCAGCATTTTTCTGCTTGTTTACTTGAAAGTTTCAGCTCAGTGTGTGTAACATGGAATACTGCATATTCTATCTGCCAGCAAGTAAGTGCCCTAAAATTAAAATAAGGTGCTGTTCCTTTAGCTGCAGAAACACAGGTGATACTCTGCATGCAGCTGAACTCCAGTGCACTGCAGTTCCTTCAGAGAACATTCTCAGTGAGCACATTGTGTTAAAGGCAGTCAACTGCATTAGTGCCCTGCTCCCATTCATTTCAAAGTCATCTGTTCCTTAATGTACTTTGTCTAAATATTTTATGAAATAGATGTCAGGCATCTTAACTGGCTTCAGCTCTCCCTGTTGTCCTGTGATTAAATACTTCCTCAGTAAACTCCAAGGGGAAATAAGCCTTTAAATTTATGATTGAGATAAAGAAATAAACTTTGAGTGTGAGTCACTTGCCACTCTTCCGTTCAGGTGCTTCAAGGCTTATCCTGTGCATTATTATGTAGGAAATTCAGGGCACTGACTGACTTCAGCAGAGCTATGGAAGTTTATATCAGCCTCCCATGAAGAATGGCAAATAGTGATTTCAAAAGTATTTTATTTTGAAATATTCACGAGCTTTAGTTATGCTTATCTAGACCTTTTCATCCTCAGGTTGTAAAGCATCTAAAAAATTCTGTCTTATTTTTACATAATAAATATAATGAAGTGGGTTTGTACTAAAAATGGAATATTTTTTTAACTTTACTTGTGTAAAAGGGGTAAGAATCCTTGAAAAAGTTGAGATTGGCTCTGCAGATTCAGCATGTACAAGGTGGGGAATGGATGATGGGAAGCACCCAACACTGATTCCCTTATTAGCTAATATTTAAGGTCATCTAATTTTCCACATCAGAATATTAATACCCCAAATTATTGCTTTGTTCCACCTGATCTCTAGTCTTTCTGACTTTTGAGTCACCAAATCTGTTACGTTACAGTGGGTCATTTCCAAAATCAGGAGTAAATAAGAGGAAAAGCATTTAGAGGTCAGATGTGTCCTGTAACAGTACATTTAATATCCGTAGTTATCCCAAAGTCCTAAGACTTTCTTATCTGTCCATTCCTGCCTGAGTGTTTGCACAGCAAGCACAGCTCATCATAACTCTTGTCTTGGCCATTCCAATACAGCCACTGCACTAAACTTTGTCAGTGAGTAACATTTTAAAAGCAATTCCCACTGATCTTTTGAAAAACACACCAAACCCCCTGATATGGTGGACAGCACCAATAAAATTACATTATAGAGCTTCTCTAAAGGCATGAATTTTAAGATATGTACATCTTAGAAGCAAGGCTGTCTCAAATGAGTGTACAAGCAGGTACTTTTCCTCTGCTGCAAAACAACAGGACAGGTTTTCTGTCTTTTGGGTCAAGCCCAAGTGGAAACAAATACTAGGTTGTAAGCTGTGCCATTTTTGAGTCTTGCTAGGTCTATGAAAAGCAAATAATTATGTTATTGCAATGAAGATAATGAAAACTCACAAACATCAATTCCAAAAGTGCCAGTGCAGGACACCAGGGGATGTTATGAGTGTTGGAGTCACTGAACACGCTGTGGTTTGAGGGTCTGTCTCCTTTCTCTGCTACCAAACAGGTTGCTGAACTCCTGAAAGTTGAGTGCTCAGGATGAGTGCTCAGGAAATTACATTACCAGAGTGCTATAAAGGTCAAGGTAATACTATATTCCATTTTTCTTTTCTCCATGTTGTATGATGGATTAAGAACTTCATTCTCTTTATAAGATACAGGAAAAGAACAAATATATGCTGGGCCAGATACTCCCTGATCTAAAAATGGCACTGCTTCAATTGCCTGCTGTGAAGCCAGAGCACCACATATCACTTGATGAGCCAGTCCTACATATCTGGTGTGATAAAATACAAAAATAATTGTGCAACTACTCAAATGCTGCTCCTTTGACATGGAAAATATTTTCTTTGATCTATAATACCAATTCAGTTTAAAAAATCCGGTTACACTTATTCCACATATAAATGTATTTCACATATAAAATGCGATCAGTAGTTTTAATTAGGACTCTATGAAATTTTGATGTATGTATATTTATCAGATAAATTATCAAACTATTACTCCTCAACAACATTTGGAATCCCACTAATATCCAGCAAGTTGCAACATACAGGTATAGAAAGGCACATAAACCAAGGATGTAGTGGGCTGTAACTGTGAAATATTGCTGCTTGTTTCTGCCTCACGGATTTTAGATTAGCCCTTGCTGTCCAGAAGCACTGTTGAATAATATGCTACCACGAAGTACTAGGGATTGAATTCTTACTTTACAAATTTGTCCAGTATGGTAAATAATAGATCATCTCATCTCTCCACTCTGCTTTTCTCTTTAGTCTTTCAGATATTATTCTATCTCTGCTTGCATATATATAAAATATCCAGATTCATCACTTAATTGAGGATGCACTCACTATAACATGAAATGAATAAAAAATTCACTAAGACTTTCGGATCGATAAACACAATAGTTCATCTGGCACATCTAATTTCTTCAGCTGCAGATAATAATAATAATAATAATAATAATAATAATAATAATAATAATGATAATCATCCTACAACCTCAACAGAGTTTTTTATGAATATAGGACACATACCCAGCTCCCATAACAGCACTGGCTTCTCAAACACCCTTCTTGCCATACTTCTAAACTGCAGTTTGAAGAAGCCCCCCTCCTGCTCTCCCTGGCTGACCCTGCAGTGCTGACAGTACAATCAGAGTTAGGCATTAGCATCTCTTCTGGTACAACCTCTGCCAAAGCCCGAGTGCCCTTTCCCTGCTGTAAACACCTTTTAGATAGGGAGTCAGGCCAGAGATCTGAAAATATCCTTGGGGAAAACTAGCATGTATCATCTTGTCCGCAGTAAAGTGAGAAGGTTATTCAGCTGTTATTGTAGTCCTGAATCTGCTAAACTGCTCTTGGCATATGGAAACACATTCAGTTCACTCAGTCTGAAAGATTTCACGGATAATGGAGAGATCAACTCAATTTTTAAAAGGGGGAACTCTAACCATATCTGAAATTGATAAATGGACTTATCTAGATAGCAATCGCTGCCTACAAATGTACTGGGTTTTCTCCCTCTCAGACCAGGGATTTAGAGTTTTAAAAATGCATCATTTAAAACAACCTTGGTGTAAAAATATTTTCATGTCTAGCTTAAACTGTTTATCAGAAATGTCACAAGCTCTGGTCATGAGTAGGCAACATGAGTATAAAGCTGGTGAATCCTGCATTTTTTCTTTTCCCCCTCTGGAGCATAGAGCACCAAAGAAAAAATGTAAAAATATCTCTAGGTTTTAGGGTTTCATGTTAAATCTACTGTAAACTTAGCAAGCAGAGCTCTACTACTATGAGTAGTAATGAGAGAAAATTTTCACATCCCACATAATTGGAGCAGAGACGTGAGGTCTTGGAGACACTGCCATTCACAGCCTCTCCACTGACTCCTGACAAATTGTTCCCAAAGTTCAGAATTCATACACTTTTCATATGATGTTAGACAGGTTTGAGCCTCTTGCCTGATCATGTCAATAACCTTGATCTGAGAAGCCTTTTGTACTTAAAATTAAAACAGCCACAATGGAGCTACTGCTTTTTTATACGATGGCTATGCAAATCCAATATTTACCTAAAAATTGTTGTAATCTGTAATTTGGATAATATTGCTCTGTATTTGGGTACCCTTCCTTTTTTACTTTCAGGATGAAGTTATACAGAAGTGTCTCTACTTTCAAGCTCTATTTTTCTTGCCAAGTGAAAAAACTCTTAGTATTTCAAAATCTGTGGAGTGGGATTTTAAAAAGGTTGCAAAGACAACCTCTCATGCTGTGCAGAAAACAAACCAGCAAAGCATATAATCTTGCAGGTCAGAGGAAAACATATTCTTTATCTGGTCATTGATATTGATTAACTCTGTAAAAGTCATAAAGCATCTCAGGAAACCATGTAAAAAAGAAATATCATACCCCTTGTGAGACATTTATATTCACAAGCAAAATGTACTATGTACATACTTAAAGTAAAATAATCCATATCAACACTAAAAAAAACCCCAAACCAGCAACAAATTTTCTTTTGTGAGATTTAGCTTGTTTCCTGGCAATGCCTGAATGCTACAAAATCAACAAAAATTTGTGCCAAGGGATTGGGGTTTCTACTTTTGTGTCACACGCTCATGGCATATAACTTCGTTTAACATTACACTCTAAATTTCACACTGGTTAAACCTGGATTATGCAAAAGGAGCACAATGGATTCCTCTAAGTGAAAATGTCGCTAGACTATATAGGTGTGGGTTTTTTTCTCCTTAAATATAGTGTCATAGCCTTCTTTCTAATGAAAATGCATTTAAAAAGAAGAAACAAACCAAAGCAAACCAAAAAGATGTATGACATTTTTTAGAAAAGATAAGAAACAATTTTGTCATGTTTATAAAACCAATCAACACAAATAAAAAATTTTCAATTTCTTTTTTTCCTGATTTCACCAGGCTTTGTGTTACACAAGCAAGGCAAAACTTCATACGTCCAGTTGTTCCTGGTAAATTTACTTATCCTTTTACAATCCTTACTTGTTTTCTCTGTGGATACTCTGTCAATGCATGTATTCATGCAAGGTCTTCTGTCTTGATATGCTAAAAACAAATTTATAACACACTAAGTCTGCGCTGTGAAGTTTCTGACATTATCTACAGCAATGCTAGTGTTGAATGGCAGCAAAGGCCTTCTCAAAAAATCATTAAAAGCTACAAAGGCACTACAAATAACACTAAAGAACTCCTGATCTAGTTTCAGCACAAACATGTTCTTCTAGCCTCTTGAATTGTCACTTGACAACTAATCATATTCTGACCTGAGGACTGTATTTAATTAGAGGACAGAGACATACAGCGTTTGCAATATATGCATGTAGGCATTATGTCAGTAGCCATTTTTCCTACGTTACAGTGTTCACAATCCTGACAACATCACTTCCTAATGTGCTAATTAGAGCAGGGTGACTAAGAGAAATTATTTGCCTGGTCTGGCGTACAAAATAATTTATGAAATTCATCAAATAGTCAATATAGTTTTGAAAAATAAACTACTAAAATGAAGATATGTGTAAAGCAAGAAACAATGGAAGTTATGTAAAATAATTAAAAATATAAATAGAGTGAAAATGATCCAGCTGGATAGTCTGATTATATGGTCTCTACTTCTTGCACATTTCCTAATTTTGAAAAATCAGCAATTATTGTAAAGTATGTGAGAGAGATGAATGTTTCTGTTTCTTCTGGATTTTACATTACCTGAATCAATACTCTGTGGAACCAAAAGATTTATTTACACCAGCTGAGAATATGTTCCATAAGATAAAAATTTGCATCTAGGAATTTGTCTAGCATGATAAATTATCTGACAGCAACCGTTCAACATTTCTAGCTTTCTAAATTGAATTGTATACATATATATATGAATATATATGTAGCATAGAGTCAGCAGAGCAGTTCAGAATTCCTGAAATATTATGAAATACCAGATTTTACTTCCTATCTATCATCCTGATTCAATGGCTATTTAATTCGAAAACAGTTCAATGCATCTCCATATTAAGTACCAGCCCTGCTAGAGTTACTCAGAAGTCACAGGGAATCTGCACTAATGAATAGCCATCTTCAGGGATCCTTCTGAAAAGAGTCCCAACACTTTATAATTTAAATTCTGCTGTTATAAGCAGGAATGGGTACCCCACTCAGCTAAATGATTAAACTGTGGCAAATGTAAGGCAGCTCACTGATCCAAACAGGAAAAGCTAAAGCTTAACTTGGTACTATACATGGAAACCTAATAATAGCCTTTATTTTTTTAGGGAACTGACTTCTAGGATACAAATATGAGTGAGGAAAGGAGAAAAAGCTTTCTGGCAAAAAGAGCAGCATGGCCACAGTTCTGGCTAAGAAGAAAGGTACGGTTGCTTTCATATTCCCAAGGCAGCTACTGAAGTCATGAGATCGTTGCCCTGGCTTTCATTCGTCTTTGTTAGGGGCTCATGTTTTCCCCTCTCCATCCCAGGCAGGCTCCTTAGGGGGTGCTGCTGTTCGGGGTGTGAGGGTGAGGTGACCACGCTGGTCACCGCTCAGGAGGGACAGGGCCCAGAGCAGTGGCTGCCCCTGGCTCAGCGCTGCCTCAGTGGCCACTTGTGCCTGGGGTGGGCTCCTAAACCAAAGTTCCTTGCTCACAGCCTCACGTGAAACGTGTAGCAGAAATAACTCTGCTGCTCACTGGAGAAAGGCTTGGCTTAGCTTACTTCATAATCCCCTGATTTTATTTCTGATAAGGCCTTAATAGTTGGCAGGTTTATGAACCTTAATCTGCTCGATTTACCTCCAGTGCAAAAACCATGGCCTCCTTGAATGGTAATTTGCAGCATTTTTCTTCAACTGGTAGAAGCTCCAGAAAGAAATCTGCCTTTTTTTTACTGCTTGCATAAATATGGACTTCAAGGAGATGTCTCTGAAATTTGTATTAAATTTCTTCACAAGCTAAAATTTGCTGTTTCTAGGGACTGCCTGTTGAAGAAAAAACTCTGCCACTGATCTTGTTATTTTTAAAAAGACAAAACTTTCCTTTTTTTTTTTTTTTTTCATAAAGCACTTTCAAAGGTATACTCCATAAATGCTTGTTCCAAATAAATCCCCTTAGAAAGATAAAATGCAGACCCTTCTGGGTTGCTGCAAGATAGAAAGAATCTCAGCATCCATTTTAAACTCTTCTTATTGTCAATCATCTTCGCAATGCAGGCAGAGAATAAAGGAATTTCCAACCCAATCAAAAAACCGAAACAGGTGTGCATGAAAAACTTTAACTAAAGTTTTTGAATACAAAATTTACTCCTTGAAATTTATACTCATAACTTAAACTGTGATAGTTAAAGTACCCTTTGAGATTTGCTTCAAAAACACAAGACAGAAGTCAACGAACCAGCAAGAACTATGCTAATCAAATGAAGAGGATGTTTAAGAATAAATAATGCAAAAGGGATTAAGCAGACACAGGAAGGTTGAGCATTTAAAATGAACATTATGATGTTTCTGTTGAGCTGGTATCACACAGCTCTGTGTATCATAAAACATAAGAGACATAAAAGACCAAGGAAATCAAGATTTACCTGAATGTACTACTTATGACTAATGATGAGCACTAAGATGAAAGAAAAATTGAAATACGTTTGATGACTTTCCAGTTCTGTGTCTATGTACTTTAGGGACAATTAGGAACCAGAAAGTTCTGACAAAGAGGCAAAGGAGGAAATGATGAGGAAGCACTAATGGAATGCAGGGAAAACTTTATTTAGTAAAACTCTTCAATCATTAGGAAACAGCTAGAACAAAGAAATGAAGACATGAACCAGGATCCTAAACTGAGAAAACATACATTGAATTCTTAAATTTGGATGCTGTGGTTCAAATGTGTCTGCTCCATTATCCGGGTCTCAAAACCAAAATTCAAAAGTACAAAGCAATTTCTATTGAAAATAGAAACTAAGTCCCCAGTTTTCCAAACTACAAAGTCTACAGAGCTGTGTGGTAACGAAAATTACTAGTTAAAAAACCAAACTAAACCAAAGAACTTCATGTGGGTTCAAAAAGCCAGTCACTAACTCCAGAGCTGGGGGTCTAAACCTCAGTGTTTTATATTTCATATAATGTGTCTTCATGTTCAAATTAACAAAAACTTTGAAGTAAAGACAGTTTCCTCGAAGTTAGGAAATGTTTCAATTTTAATCCACCTTCTCTATACACACATATTTTACACTGAGATACTACATTTTCTTGTCACTGGAAATTATGGATAGCCTGGGCTTAAATTAGAAATATCTAGTTGTAGTACTTCTCAGCTGGTCTTATCCAATGATTTGAAAAACCTGGGATATGATTTCATACATGAAGATGAAATCTGTTGGAAACCCAAACATGAATTTTCCGTACAGAATGGGAAAACATCTGTAACAGTCCCCATCTGAAATTGTCAAAATAACATGACTTAATCTGAATGGCATAGGTAAATACTTCTTTTTTTTTTTTTTTTTCCCTCAAAACATAGAAAATAGATTTAGGCAATCTTATAGTTTGAGGAAAAAAAAAATTTAGAGATAAAGTTGCAGAAAGCAACTGGAGCTACAACGTTGGGTTTTTTGTTTGGTTGGTTTTGGTTTTTTGTTTGTTTGGGTTGGTTTTGTTTGTTTGGTTTTTTGTTTGTTTGTTTTTGTTTTGTGGGGTTTTTTGTTATGCCCAGGAGGTAGAGTGGCAATTTTAGGAGAAGAAAGCAACTCCTGGTAAGGCAGATTTGTCTCAGGGCTCTCATCTCTGCCCGAGTGAAGAAGGCAGAGACTCAGTCCTGAGTCCTCTGAATATTCCTTTGTAGACACACAGAAGAGTGGCCAAGGGCCACAGAAGTGCACCCAGGTATTTACATGTTCTCATATGAACTGTGGCTTTTAGCACAGGGTTTCTGATGAAAAATAAAGGGACACAGAATATTTTTAGAATGTGGGAAAACTTTGCTAGAGCAGGTTTGATCATTACTAGCTGTGATAAAAGAAAACAGACAGGGGTTCCTGTTGTGGTTTCACTCCCTCAGGACAAAGAGCAGTTATAGTTTTCAAAATGACCTAGAAAAACCTGTACCAAAGAAATAAAGAGAATAACCAAAGGTTTTTCAGATGACATTTCAAATAAAATCTGACTAAATAATTAAACCTGAAATTATAATTGCAGGGACTACAGCTGGAGACATGACATGGAGGGATGTTTACTTCAAGGAGGACGTTCCTTATTGCAACATAAAAACAAATTAACAGAAACAATGAAAACGAGAAGAATGGTCTAAGCTAGGCAAAAGGAACAAGATCTCAGGCTGCTGCTTCCTCCTCCTCCAGACTCTCTGAATGAAGATATGGAAAAGACAGAAGTAATATTCTCCTTACTCAGTTTATTTGTGCATGGGCCACCTCAGTTTGCAGCACCAGATTCCATGAGTGCTCTGGAAAACCTGCCCAAGCCTTTTGTCCAGAGCATGCCCAGCAGAAAAAACATGTATTAAATACATGTATTTTATTCAACACATCTTTTAAACTTCAGTTCTCGGTGAGCTTCTGCTGATCATATCCAAACAAACATTCTTCAAGCTTTAGTTTGTCAAAGCCAGCTGATTTCTTCCCCCATGGCCCAAACTAGGATAACATCACAGTGATATATTTGCAATCAGAGCCAACCCTTAACCAGAATTCAGCCACTTGTTTCACAGCATGTAACACAGTCGAATCATTGCACAACATTTCTGAAATTTTCATTTACTAATTATTTAAGTATGCTTGCTTGAATTTCACCAAACAAATTGCCTGTGGGAGATACTTTAGAAAAGCTTAGTCTGAGCAGTTAAGCCTTGGATATGCAAATGCAATTAAAACCAGGAGGAGAGAATGTTTCCATTAGTGGCCTTCCAGAGAAGATTCCAGTAACTGTGAAATTTGTTTGTACTGTAACAGACTGATTTTAAAATCAGAGACTCACATGGAATGTGAGGGCACACCTGGAGATCAGCTATAGCAGGTTGCTCAGAGCTGTGTCCAGTTGGGTTTTGAATGTCCCTGAGGATGGAGACTCCAACAGCTGTCCCCAGGCACCTCTGAGAAGAGTCTGGCTCTGTCTCCTTTATTCACTGCCATCAGGCAGACATGCACAGGGACACCGTGACAGGATAAGAGGCAGCAGAAGATTCAAGTTTTATCAAGAGAATTAGATATTACAGAAGAGAAATATCCGTGAGGGTGGCTGGCACTGGGACCAGTGTCCAGAGCAGCCAGGGAGTCTCCATTCACAGTGAACAAGGCCTTAGCAACCTGGCCTTGGCCTGCTTTGAATAGGGGTTGGGCCAGATGAACCAGAGATCCTCATTTATTCTGTGATTCTCAATCCATTTTAAGAACAGAAAGGAGGAGTGTTGTTAAGGAATCTTCCCAGTGTGATCATTCATCAGACTCCCTGGCAGCCATAATCCCAGTGTCACAGACTGTCACTGCTGGGACCAAGGGCCCCTCGCAGGGGTGGCTCCAGTGACCTGGCAAGTCCCTGCTGGACTCCCTGCACACCCACTCACAGCCAGACAAGGTTTTCTCATCACCTCTGTCCCCAGGATCTCCATGGCAGTCTCAGATGTCTGGTTTTGAGGAAAACCCCCCGTGGCTTTTATCCCCTCACAGTCCAAGAGCACCAAAGTCTCCCTGTTCCTCCTGAGCCATTTGGTCCTGCCATATCTCTCAGTGTCCCTCCCCTGGCTGTGCCACAGGTCCCTGTGCCCTTTGTTGTACAAAGGGTGGCAATTCATGGCCTCTTGTCTTGGGTTCCCACCCAGAGCTCAACCTGCAGCTCCATCTGCAGCTGCACCCCGAGCTCCCTGCACCGAATGTGTTCCTCATCAAGTTTAGAGCACATGCCTGAATATGCCAAGTGGGCAAGGATAAATTACTTTTTTTCTAATATTTCATTTAAGCACCTGAATTAGCATATTTCGCTGCTTCAGGATTATCATGTTATCATTTAGATTGCACTGTTTTGTCAAAATGTTCTGTTGTCCAGATTTTCTGCCTTCTAGATTTGGGGATTACCTTAAAGCCACATGAACTAATAGTTGAGCTGGTGTTCTCTTCTTAGTTTTCCTTTTTTTTTTTCCTGTTTTTTTTCTCCCAGTGTTCTTTAAACTAATGATGGCAATGCTTTTCATGATATCTTCCTGATGGTACCTTAATTCCCCAGGTGGTCATTTCAGCCATGCAAAGAATTTTAACTAGACTAATTTACCACAGGATAACAAAATCTCTCATCCTATGTTCCTCATTGTGTGTGACTGGGCTCCTTTTCTAAAGTTGCTTTCAGGCTCAAAGTAGATAATTGTTCCAGTGAATCAGAACTGTCTTTATTTTGATGTTTTGACAAGCTGTTTTAATGTTACTGTCATACATGTCTTATGTAATTACAAGATCTTTTCAAAAGCAGGATTATTTATTTACTGATTATTTCACTCTTGTTTGTCATTGTTGATTTCTGTAATTTATTATGTTATGTATGTTTTTGTTGCTTATATGGGCTTCAAAATATCTGGGGGCGGGGGAAACTTTTTTGTGTTGAATAATATTGTGCATTTATTCCAACTCATTATACACAATGATACAATACTTTGTTGCAGAGCTTAAGGCAAACTTCCAAGAATGGCTCATTGACTAAAATCTGACAGCAAAGAAACCCAGTCATCAAACTGAAATATAAAATATTAACTCCTGTGTCCCGAAGGAAAAATATGTTATAATTAATTGGGGAAAACAGAACTCTGTGCTGTGTACAGATATGAATCAACACAGACCATCACTGTATCTGAATTCTCATCATCATTTTAGCTACTTGTGGCATTCAATCTATTGAGTTCTGGTTAGGAGGAAATGCAGTGAGCTCTGCAATTCCATGAAGAACAGGGAAGAAATGGCAGCTGTGTGAGAAATCCTCGTTCCTGTCTTTTAGCTCTGCAAATGTTTCTGTATTATTTCAGCCACTAACTAGGAAGAACATCTGTTTTAGACAAGCCCACTAGCCTGACTCTGCCTGTGATGCAGAAACAGGACAGAATCATCCCTCTGATTGCTTCTAGTTGTCCAGACTACAAACAAAAGCAGACCATGGGGCAGCTAGAAAGGCTGGCTAGTAAAAAAAAGACAGTAAAGGAGTTAGTGATCCACTGCACACCCTTGTATTTGTCTGCCTAAGTAAAGTAAGCCAGCACTAACTCTTTAGTCTTTACTAAGAATTTTTGTCTGGTTTTCTATAAGCAAACTAGTTACATATATTTCCACTGAAATTTAAAATCAGCTGTATGTCTAATTCAGTCAAATTTCAGAGAGGAATAGGAATTTCAGGAGATAGCCATTAGAATAAGCAGCTGGCTAGGGTAGTATCAAAGAAAGGCAAGAAGACTTCAGCCTTCATGTATTCCCCTTTTTTTTTGTAAACAAGTTTTCACATTCCTAAAAAAAAAATATTACCATGGCAATATTGATAATTCATAATGACCTAAGATGCCAGAATACTATTAGTGACCTCTAATACTCACCACTCATGATGAGCAGCCTCTGTCTAAGAATTTTATGGTCTTTTGAGGCCAATTCTATGTACCATGTGGAAAGACTTTTCTCTGGTGTATCAGATTTTGACTAATGTGAACAAGGGATAAAGAATAAGTTTAATATCTAAGAAAAGCTGCATGTTCAGAATAGAACATGCTCAAGCTTATTTTCCTATTGAAATTCCCCAGAATTTGGATGTGAATGGGAGAGAAGATATGATTTTGGGGATCGTTTGTATGGTAAATAATAACATGCATTTTATAACACAACTGTCTTTGAGGATCCTGAAGTATTTTAAAAGCATCTTGAGACTCAATCTATTGCTATACAAAAAAACCTAGAAAGTAATGTTGATCCACTGACAACCTGCTGTTCTCTCTTAGTTTCTTAATCCCATTTTTCTGCAAAGCATAATTATGTTATAGTATTTAGTGTACTTCAGTGCTTTAGTCCTTAAACTTATATAAGGCCCTACTCAGCTTACTAATAGTAAGTCTGAGCTATATAAATGAAAAATTATGTCATTCTGATCTGATTGAAGACCAGCAGGCTTCTGTGGGATTTTCTAAACTGGGAATTAGTACTAGAAGAAGCTGATCAGAGATGGATGTGGGTGAGCCCCCAGGTAAATACTGAGTGTGGTGGCAGGAAAATTCAGAACCTGGTAGAAAAAATTCAGAAACAATCAAACAGCTATTTTGAAGCAAACAGGATGAAGAGTGTTAGGAACACATGTATATCTGCCAGAGATGGAGGGGAAGTGGTGGTGAATGCAATTAACACACTTGAAAAAAGGGATGTTCTGAAAAAAGACAAGACTAACTTTCTCAGCTCTGTGTATGAGAGTCAAACTGGTTGCAGCTGTACTGGAAAAAAACCCTAACAACAACAACAAAACCTAATGTAAATGTCTAAAAACTGTTTGTAGGCATGAGCCAGAGAACTGTGTGTTGAAGTATCACTATGAACTTGTAACTTTATTATGAATAGAAGATAAAATGATAAAATTAGATTATTCTTTTAAAATATATTGAAGTGCAAGGAATTACATCTCATGCATTCTGAGAGACACTCTTTGGTTACCTCATTTATTCATTCTTGCTAGTTCACGTTATCCCCCTTCCTGCTTGGCTATCTGGGGACCTGTTCAGGTTTCACGTTGAAGGATCAATTCACACAGCAATGAAATACCACTGCCTCTTGGGGGGAGGATGGCATCTGTTAAATAGCACCCAGCAACACTACACAACAGTTTATAGCATCAAATGCAGAACAATTATGAATTTAATTAGAATCAGAGTGGGATTTTAATGAGAAAAAATGCAATTATGCATGATGAAAATATAGGGCTAAGCTCCTTTATACTCACCCTGAGTTCCCTTACTATATAAGTATTTCCAAGGATTTTACTACCAGCAAGGGGATATAACCTGCCCCTAAGCAGTTAAGGACCCAACCTCCCATTTGCCAGAAAAGAACTGTGTTCTCTTTGTGCTACCAGCATGTTATAGAGATTAACAAGCTTCACACTCAAACACCATCAGCTGAGCAAATCTTTCACATTTTTCCCCCCTCTAATACTGCAAATATCTATTCCTCACATGTTTAGTTGAATGGGCTACATCTCATCAGCAAAATGGCACATGGACTTGGATACAAAATGATAAATGGTGTTGGCTTGGAACCTAACTAATACTGTAAAACAACATAGATCAGCCAGATCTCTGAGTGCCTGTGACAGAGGTCTACAGGAGGGAGAGTTTTAATGCCTGTACACAAAATAATAATAACTAGCTGGAGGAGAGGGAAATAAATTAATTTTATTTTCTCCTATAGTGCTGTAGGTGATTGCCTGCATAACTGCTTGTGAATAACTATGAATCACTGTAATATTATGACAATTGTTTTTAAAGTTGACAACAGAGAAATTATGGTATTGCCATATTGATAAATATTACTGTATCTAATTGCAAGTTGGCATTAAAATCTAATTGGAAACAGTTTGAACCAAGTTATAAGGATTTTTATGTGTGACTGAGAAACTTTTTATCAAGCATTGTACAAGCACATAAAATGGAAAAGGTCTATCTTAATTTAATGGCATGGAAAATCTCTGTCCTACAAGACGTTAACTCTTGGGTAACCTGAGTTACTTTCCTCCTTCAGAAATATACCTTCAATGCATTGGATCTACTTGTTACAATTTAAATCCCAATATGAGGAGCAGTAGGAAGAAAATAAAATATATGAAACTGATAAACTCAGGAAATCAGTATTAAAAAAAAAAAAAAATAGGCAAAAGCTAAGTAACAAGGCTAGAAAATTTTCATTGCACTGCAGTGACCATTTTGTCTCTTTCATGGTTTTTTTTTGAGGCACAGGCTTAGAATAACCAATGTTTCCATGAAGGAAAAAAAAGTAAGGCTATAAGGCTCTGGAACAGTGTATTGGCATTCACTTCCCAAAAGCTGAAAGGCAACTGCCTAACCCTTCCCTCTAGCTGCAAGAAGGCTTTGCAATTACAAAAGAAGAATGATGATTGCTACTCTTCCTCCTCCTTGGAAAAAGGATAGACCAGCCAAAGGGCAACAATACTTTTAAATCCTATGCCACAATTTTCCTCTCATACCCATGATTTAATCTGTAGTACTCAAACACTCCAATGTAACTCTAAAATATCATTTTATGGGAGTGGAAATGGCTAGATGCACTTTAATGCAAACTTGCTCAGAGTTGTCATGGATTCCATGTTAAAATTCATACTTGGAAAAAATCATAAACTATAAAAAAAATGAATACAGACAACTGTTTATCACTGTAATATTTGCCTGTCAGTGAGCAAAAGTGAAATTTGCATAATGACATCCTCAGCCTTCTCTGTGAAGTCAAGCTTTTCAGTTTTTCTTTCTCAGGCTATAGGAAGATTTGCCTGGAATAATATTTGCTTGTTTTTCTTGAATTTATTTTGTTTATGGTCAAGGGGTAAATTCAATATTATCACCCCCTCATAAAGACCTGTTAGGATAGTTCATGTAAAAATGTTAAACAATAAAAAAGACAATACATAATGTCAACGTTTTCCACTATAGGTTGTTTTGATCCTTACTGTGATAACAAAAAATATAAACAAATGTAGATTTTCTTTCTACATTTCAACAAACAGTTGCGGATTTATTCCATCATGTTACAGGAATCTGATCATGCTCGACTGAGTCTTCTGGATTTAAGTTAAATTTTATATCGAGTATCATATAAAAATAAATACATGTCCAAGCAGCCTGATGATAGGATATATATGTTTTATGAAAAAGGAAATAAAATGTGCAAGGCAGTCTCTTTTAGCTCTTAGGGAAAGCTGGACCCTACACCGGTGTTGCTGCTTTGCTGGTGTACCTGCCAACCTAAATTTTGTTTCCGTCTGATGTTTCCCAAAATAGTATCTCTTACAGCAAATGGATCTAGCTCCCTCTCCTCTACCTAAGAGATATAAAATACTCATCCTATCTTACAGAAAAGCTAGTAATGTCATGACCCAATCCAGCACAAGCAAAACTATAATATCTCCATTTCTGATGTTGAATAATACAGACATTCCCTAGCTGCTGTGGTTTTTCTTACACATAAAGATACAAATAAATTCATACTGAGTTAATAGTATTTTTTGTAGATCACTGAATGTGACATGGCAAAAAGAAATCCACAACCCTACATGCTCTTTTTCTGAAGGGGAATGAAACTCAACCACATTCTAAAGAATTTAGTACCAAGTAGCTTCTGGGAAAAGATGAATTAATGTTAGACCAGTCTGGCAGCCTGCAGACATTAATTGTCTGTGTTAACTTATCCGCATGGCTTCAATTTTTGTCCTGTCAATGTGTAAGCTGGGATGGATAAAATAAGATCATTCACCTCATTCAAACCACTCCTTACTTGAGATATGTGAGAAAGCAAAATATTTTTTTTCTTTTTTTTTTTTTTTTTTTTTCGATATTCAGGAAAAATTCTCCTAGCCCTACATTTGTCTTTTGAATTTCTGGAAGATACCCTGCATAATTTCCTTTTCCTTCCCAAGAGGGCCAGGAGCAGCACCTCCACAATACCCTTACCAAAATGTCTCCTCCTGCGATTTCCAGGACAATTTTACAGAATCAGTAAATCCAGCAAAGAGTGCTGTCTGATGAACCTCAGGTGTATACAAGATTTCAGGCTTTCAAGGTTCATACCTCACTGGTCTCAAAGGATCCTTGCCTGGAGAGAGCACAGGCAGGGCAGTCAGCCTTAAAGACCAAGGGAGAGCAAGGGAGAATTATCCACAATACTGAAGAAATACTCCTCAGGATATGCTAGGGGAGCAACCAGTACATAATGACAGTGAGTTAAGGGTGAAGAAAAGGAGGGATAAAATGTCTTTAGAGTACAAAACAACTACAGCAATTCCGAACATGCAAAGCACTCCTTTTGGTGATAAGGAAAAAAGTGATAAAAGAAACTGTATGCTGTATGTTGGCAAGCTCCCTTAATTCACTAGCTTCTGAACACTCAATTACTGTGCTTATTCTTAATGCCAGATAGCACTCATCTGAAAAGAAAGACTAAGGAAAAACAAAAGGAAAGAATTTTGGCACTAAGACACTCTCCAAATGTGAGAATTGCAGCTAAGAAAATGAAGCACTTGGATTATGTTTTTTCATTAAGGCCTCTGTCGTTGCTTTTGAATGTGAAGTGAAATCAAAGTCAGGAGATTTGTTATGGGTCAGCAAGAAGGAAGGAAAGGAGGTGGGAGTAGGGCTTTGTGCCAAGAACATCTTTAAATGCATGATCCTCTTTCTAAGAACATGGGTTATTAACAAAAGGGAAAGAAAGGCATGGCTTAAACAACATAACGATTTTAGAGGAAATCCTACAAACACAGATAATTATATACTTGATTTAGTTCTCGAAGCTGCAATTTTAGTACTTTTATTATTCTAAAGTACAATACATCATCAGATACTTTCCACATTGTAGACATTTAATGTCTCCAAATTACAGTCTGCAAGCCAGAACTGGGGATTTGGTCTAAGTAACAGAGTGGTAACTGCAGGAAATGTTGTGATGGATGTCAAGTCTTACAAGGTTCACTTTGCTGAACTAGAGCACACCAAGAGAGATGTTGTTACAGTTCTAAAAGTTTAATCTATCCACCTCCTACTGTTTGGATGTGAACAACCTTTTGAATTTTATGGTAATAATAGGATTGAATTTTTTTTTTTTCCTCCCTTTGCTTTCCTCCCTTTTTCACCTCCTCTCTCTTTTTTTCTTTAACAAAGCCTGGGTACCAGCTGGGTGGCAGGTTATTTTCTTAGAAGTGGAGTTGGCCAAAGATTCGATAAAGACCTGGTGGAATGCTTTAATCAGCTGAGCTTGGGCCTCCAGTTACAGAGGAGGTAATATTTCTAGTTGTTCTTACAGCTCAGTGTCCTTTATTAGGAATGTCTCACTATGTCATGCTAGTCTTAAAGTTAGTATTTGGCTGCAGGCTGAATCAAGCCCACATCTCAGTCTCTCTAAATAATGCACAACCCATGTGTTCTCAACCCTGAAATGTCACCACATCTGTGAGAGGCACAGGGTTACTTGACAGAGAACAAGTTCCTTTAAAGAGGACAGAGACAGGAGCTACTGCACCCTCACCCAGGATGCAACAAGACCTTCAGAGAAAAGGTAATGAACCAAATTTCTCTCACACAAGAGAAATCTCTCACACAGAAATAATAAATGAGCACAAACACATAAGCAGAAAGCTTCTCTCAAAAATATACGTGGCTTCTGATGACAAAAACAATGTAGGAAGGAAAAGTTTGCTCTTGCCAGAAGCAGGAGGCTGCAATCCCTGATCAGGAGATTTCTAAAAACCCAGAAAGATTTAAATATATTTCCCTTCCTCCTCTTTCATAAAAATTGGGCACAATTTTGGAAGGTTTCTAACTCAAATGCAGAAACAGAATTCATCCACATCCACCCCAAACCCCCCACCAAATTGTTGAATCCAGCAAAGTGGCAGTTAAACAAAGATGTTGAATGAGAAACCTGGAAAGGGAAGATGAAGAAAACTGCCCTGGAAATAGAAAGAATCCCAGTTCTTATATACTAAGTAGAGACAAACAGCTTGAGTCCCTTCTGCTCACTGCAGTAGGAATGTCACACCAAGCACTAATGACTGCTCTGCTCTACAAGAGAATGTCTCTGGGATGTGGCATTTCAAGTGTCAACTACAGCACTGCAGACATTCAGGCTTTGCCCTCAAAATATAAAATTGCTGGTACAAGTACTGTATTTGAAACGTTCCCTGTGAAGAAAAATGAAAGGCAACCATTTACATCCGTGGCTTTTCACCTGTTAATATCCCATCATATAATTTGCTTTCTCATCATTGGCCTGTGCTGAAACCACTGGGAACTTTTGGATGAGATCATGCTGGAGCAGGCACACTGCAAAAGGGCCACAGCCTGTGGATGACACATCCAAGATTGCAGGAAGAATAAGAAACGAGGAGTGGGCAGAGAGAAATCACCACCCACCTCCTGGACTGCTTGTAGGCTCAGTGGAGGGACTGAGAGTAATCTCCCTCTAATAAGGTTGTGAAGTAATGAAGCAGGTTCTAGAAAAGAAGAAGGACAGGAGTCTGGAGTGAAGTGGAAGCTGTAAATGTGGGAGGAAAGGTGTTTCAATGTTTGTCTCATTTGTTTCCCAATACTGGAATAGGTAATTAAATATTTATGCCAACTGGCAAAACCAATTAAGTTAAATTCCCGGAGTCAAGTCAGTTTTGGCTGCTGCAGCACTTTGTAGGTGATTTCCTAGCCTGTATTTTGACCCAGGAGTTTTCCTGCTCCCATTCCTCCTGTTTTCTCCCCTGTCCCACTGGGAGGCATACCAAGTGACTGGTTGCATGGGTGCTTGTTTAGTTGCTGGGCAAATCCACCTTGGATATCAGCCATGGAGCTGTGCTGTGGCCCAAAATATCAGCTGGCTGGCTCACCCTTGAGTTAAAATACTTCCATAACTCTTCTAAGGAGGCACCTGAACTGCTCCAGCAACTTGTCCTTACTGGAGGAGA
Source organism: Daphoenositta chrysoptera (assembly GCA_013397915.1). NCBI lineage: Eukaryota > Metazoa > Chordata > Aves > Passeriformes > Daphoenositta > Daphoenositta chrysoptera. The sequence goes on along the minus strand of VZRO01004946.1, from coordinate 205,379 downwards.
AAGCAGAAATATATTTAACAGTAAGGGAAGTTTTCACTAGTGAATCTTTGCTGTATTAACTCAGTACCATTAATTTCAACAATCCTCTTATACTACTCGAAATCAAAATCCCAGCTAACTTGTTTTATCCTTTTGCTGTCATTGCAAGAGATAGTGTTTGAATAATGTGGCTTTTTCACTCCAGTCAAGCTTTTCATTTGGTTTTATCCTGCTGAAAAGCTAAACTCCTGTGCTTCTGACAACTATTTTGCTGTTAAAATGACTGCTGAAGATTGAGCACTGCAAGATGGAAAAGTGGAATTCAAGCAGAGATAAACAGGAAGACCAGAAGTAAGCAGGGTTCAAACCATAGCCACCTTCAAAAGCTAGTAAATATGGGGGGAAAAAACATGTCTGTGACTTCAAACCTAGCTTGAAAGCCAGTAAATTTTAGAAAGGAGTATGTTAGAAGGAAAAATCCTTCGGTAAGTGTGAGCTGAACAAAGCAATCAAAGTAATAACAACTCGTTTTTGTTTCGGGAGTGGGTATCACTGATGGCTCTTTCAGATTCTTTGCCAGAGTCTACAAACTCCCAAAGCAGACAGTCTCCTGGCAAAAAAGAATCTTCAACTCTTCCTCTTGTGTTGCTGGGTAGAAACTCTGGGAAAACACACTCATTCATTTTTTAAAAGCAGTACTTTGTTCAATGAAAAAAGAGAAATGACAACAGCCATTTTGAGAATATCTGCCACATTCTGACAGATCAGGATATGCAGAAAAATATTATGATTATTTAAATGCTTTCTGGAATTTCTGACCTCGTTACAGACAATAAACATATTCACCAATCACACTGAAATTTTTCTGTGTTGAATTTCCAGTCTTTTGATTTTAGCACATGATCACATCTAGTGGCTCTAGAGAGAATATTTTTTTACGTTCTTCTTTTTTTGTGTTCTACCACAAGTTCTGCTCTTATGACACTAAATAATCTTAGTATGTACAGTTTGTTCACATAAAATGGAGCCAGTTTCACTGGGTTTGGGGACACTGGTAATTCAATAAAAATACGTGATGCTTCTTCACAAACCCAACCCCCACAGTGCTCAGAACAAAGGAGGTAAATAATGACCACCAAATAGAGGCCTGCATGGTGCTGAAATATCCTTTTTAAAATTAATATTTTGTGTTCTAATGTCCCAACCAAACTACATTCCACAAACCAAGCCTTTTATTTATTTTTCTAGTGTTTTTTTTTTTTTTTTTGAGAAAGCAGAGACATAAATACCTATCCCTCAACACTCAGCCCACTATGATCCACACAGCATAACCAAATGAAAATTTCAAGAATGAAGAAAAAGGGCAGGGCTGGCTCAGACCAATTACATTGCACTGCTAGAGGAGATTTCCCAGATTTTCAGAGGACTGTGTGGGAAACTGCTTTTAAAACCAGTTCAAGATTGTCCAAGCTCACAAGAAGTAAACAATTTCTTTTGCAGCTTTAGCACAGTTAAGTGTTTTTCATAACAAATTTGGGTGATACCTGAATTGTTCAGCCTAAAACTGAAAAATCTACATCCCAACACCAATCTCACAGACTATGAGGACTAAGAGCTCAATCTGACTGACACAGCAGGGAAAAAAAAGAATCATCAAATCTGCTCAGATTACAGCCTATCAAATTTTCTAAACTAAGAAACTGCATTTGAACTGTATTACTAATCACATCTACTTTTATTAAACTTGAAATCCTGTAGGCACTGGAGGCAGTGGTATGTGAAGTTTTAAAATCTGCTCAGAGATTGTCTGATAGGGGGAAGCAACACTCAGAAAACCAAGGAATTTTAGCTTAAATTATGGAACAGCAATTTTACTCTAACTGAACTGAGCTGCCAAACTTTCATTTTTACATAAAAAATTCATGTTACTAAGTTCCGTGTTTTTTATTTTCAAGGAAAACATATTATAAAAACATATGAACTTAGAACAAAAAGAATACTTTGAAAAGTTTTCTCTTTATTTTATTCAAAATTGAAAGGAAATTCTACTGAGATTCCACAATATCTGTCCTGGATGCAGCTTTATGAGCTACTTTCCATTACAATTGAGAGATTTCTGGATATGCCTAGTTCACAAGCACTCTGGATAACTGAAATAAATAAGGTGGAATTCAACAACAGCAAATGCATGAAGTACCATTCATAGGAAAGACAAAGTTAAATGCACAAATACAAAAGGACTAAAATGGGAACACGGAGCATTCTTGCAGAAAAGAGTCTGGACAAATGGCAGATCCATTAGGAACCCTCAATGCAATGTTTGGGGAGAGGGGGAAGCAGTTCTTCTATTAGGTCATATTGATAGGAATAGTTTGGGGAACATGCTGAGGTGGTGATTCCATCACTGAGACCTCAGCATGAGAACTGTGTTGAGTTTCTAGCACTCCCTCAGGAAAGCTGGAAAAAGTCAGTCCAGAGACCAGCAATAAGGATAACAAATTGTTTAGAAAACATAATGCACAAAAAGGATGAAAGATTGAGGTTGTTTAGTCTAGGAAACAGTATATTTAGAGGAAAAACAAAGCAGTTCTGAAACAACTAAAATAATTTTCCATATGGACAAGGAGAAAGGAAGCAATTGGCTTGATCTGCAATGTAAGTAAGAAAATGCACTCCTTAGCTGTAAAAGACAGTGAAGTCCAGGAAAGGGCTGTCAGGGAAAGGTTTTGAGAATCTTTGAAGAGTTTAGGAACAAAAGTCAGTGTTGATATCAAGACAAAAGATATCAACATTGCCACTGACTGGCCTCCTTGATCACAATTGCTGAACTCTCAGTATCTAGCATTGCTTTCCCTTAATTCTCTGTATTTTTTGCACTGCTCTCACACTTTTTTTATTTTTTTTGTTGAGAAGGTGAAAAACATGATCTGATTACCAGGAACAGGTATTCCTGAGTGCTTGCTTCCAAGTCTGCATTGTGTTTGGAGAGGATGGAGATACTTCTGCAGAATCCAGCCCTGAGCTTTGTTACACAGCACAAAGGCAAAGCTATTCCACTCTCCTGCTTACAGCTGCAAGCAAGGCCCAAATTCAGCCCTCTCAACACTGAGTAATTGGCTGTGAACTCAGATGAGGAAGTGGTTTGTTCACAAGGGTCTGATTCTGGCAAAACCACCTTTCTGCTTCTCCAGATTTTTTTTTTTAATTTCAATTTTTTTTTTTTTTCCTGGGGGAAATTCATAAAAAACCACTGAATTATGTAAAGGCCTCCTGGAAATGTTTAACTACAAATCAAAAAACCCAAAATAGAAAAAAAAAGAGGAGAAAAAAAACCCCTTCAACAAAATAAGAAGCACGTGCTGGGATTCAGGTGTGATTTTCTTTCTTTAGAAACATAAACCTGTTGTTGGCACGTGCATGCACAAATCATAGGTAAATTGCTGTTAATAATGAAATGCTCTGCAAAAGTACAATGGTTCCAGTAAATGTCAGAACACATCTGCTCTAATTAAAAATTAACCGTGTCATTAAAGTTATATTAGTAGTTAATTTCTGAAAATGTTTAATTATTAGAGAGTTATCCTTCCAGCTTCCAGGGAAGAATTAGAAATATTGCACTTCTGTGTTTAAATCTTCCTCTGCCAAGCACTTTAAAGTTTTAAGAGGAATATATTTTAAGGTATTTGGGAGCTATAAGGGCTTTGATCATTACACTATAAAGTCAATGAACCTTGTGTCATGGCAGATTTTACCCACTCTTTGAAAGTGTCTTGAAACAGATTCTTTTTTCTCCCACTTTCTCTGGGAGTTGACAGTAAGGGAAAGATGCCACTTGTGAAAGCAAATCTGGCCCAGAGCCTTCCTCCAGGGGAGCCTTTTCTTTGGCTTCATCCTCCTCCATATCGTGTGTCAGCTCAGGCATCAGCTCAGTGTGACAAGCAACTTATAAGTTAGAAATTATTAACACAGCCAGACCAACCTGAATTTAGCCTTATTACCTGATCTTAAATGCTTTCAGATTTAAGTTATGTGAGGTTTCAGTTCGTTATAACTGCCTATGGTTTAATTTGAGTGATTCTCAAACATTCAAGGGTCAAAGCTGGAAGTGTTAGAGGCAAGAACTTACAGGTGTTTCTGTGAGCTTTGCTGAATGATTTCCTATAAACATTCCTTTAATAAGTCTCCAGTCCACAACATGGGATTTTTTTCCAAAAGACTTGCATATCTGCAGATGCAATATGATCATTGTATAGAGTTAGAGCAACCTTAATCCAAGTCAATCAAGCCCTTTTACAGCCAGCCAGGTATTATAGTAAAATTTTGCTTGGCTATCTGTACAAATACATTCAAGCAGTTAATTGCCTAATTTAATGCACATAGTAAACAGACATTACTTGCAACTGACAGCACCAGGTGGACTGAACATTTCTCATTCAAACCAGACATACAGCATGAAACTGAAATACAGAAATAAACGTAAGAGCAGAGATAGCGCAGAGGAAAAAATGCATCTTAATTATGGGGTGTCCACTTTCTGTAACAGATTGTCCTCCTAATTCACCCCATCTTAATCAACCTGCCAACTTGCTTGGGAAACAAACCAGCAGCTGCACACCCAGAGCTCTGCTTATCAGGCCTACAGGTGTCCTTGTTTGCATGTTGTAGTGATCCCAAGGTTCACTCTGGTGTTAGGATTTGCACTGGAGGAGCATAAAAAATCCTCATTACCCAGAAAGAAAATACCCAGTTTGCTGTCAAGAATGACTGCAGCCTCAGGTCAAAGGAATAGGGCATGCTTTAAACAGCATCCAATCCTGTTATGCAGCTGGTACTGTACTGGCTGGGATGGTGCATTTTGAGGTACAGTGGAAGAAGAAAATCAGGTCCTGTGGTTGTGTAGGCAGGAGAAGGTAACAGCCCCTTCTGAACATCCCCAAAACGCGTGGGGAGACTGAGACATGCGTGTAAATATGGGGCATCAGTAAAATTGTAACCACCAGGAAACCGTGGGTAAGGTAACAGGGATAATTCCTAGCTCAGCAAAGAGCAGTAACTATTTACTATAAAGGCTGTAGAAACAGATACTGCCTGGAAACAGAGCTAAACTCTCATGAGCCCGAAAGAGTTTTAAATACTCAGAACTCAGCTTAATCCAACCCACAGAAATAGCTCAGCAAATGTTTAAATTCAAGGATGGCAGTTGGACTACTGCCATAAATCTCATATATCTGTTAGAGAGGGAAACAAAGTGTTGGTTAACTTGAGATAATAAACTTAGATTTACATGAGCTCACCAAAAGAAAGAAGATGGCCTCAAGATTAGGGACTTAAACAGCTCATCCTCTGAGATACAGCTGGAAAACAAACTTTCATTTGGTCTTGTTAAAAGTGAATAGGATGTTTTGCCAGAGTTCCTATGAAGCTATTTTGGTGTAGGATATATTAGAGGGGGTTTAATGAAATCTACTCTTCTTTATTTTTCCAGCTTAGGTTTTGAAAGACACAGTTAGCTTTCTTTACAGCAAATGAAATTACAAGTACTTGAAGAACAAAAAAATCAATTCATTTTCAAAAATAATTACAATAAAATAAAGAGTTCTTAGTAAAAAATCAATGACCAAATATTCCTTGAAGTATTACATGCAGCTAAATTAATAGATTTCTAAGGCATAAAATTAAACCTTCATAATCTTAGAGTCATTCACATGTTCGACAGACTTTTCTAATTTAATGGAGATAAATATGAGTTTAGAAGAAAAAGTCTCTTATATTTTCAAGTTCAAAATCAATAAAACGTCTAACAGAAGTTATTCTGGTACTTAGGTCCACCTTTTCAGAACTTATTTGAGTGCTCTGCTGGAGGAAGTGAGATGCACAGGCACTTTCTGGACAATCTTGAGTAGGAAAAACAGGTGACATGGGAGTGAATTAAAAAGCTTTACTAAAGAACCCCTTGGAGGAAATAGGTTTGCCACATGGCATAGGCTGAGGGTGTAAAATGGGTATAGCAAACAGAATTATGCTGGGAGAACAAAGCCCCTTCACAAAGTAACATGCTTCTAAAACTGCAAAAGGGAAGCAGGCATTGATTTCAATAGAAAATTGAAGGGATCATAAAGGAAAAGAAGGGCAGGGCAACAATTTTGAAAGGATTTTAAAAATTTTTTGGAGACTAATAGAGAAAAAAATCAAAACAGCTTGATTTGTACAAAGCTGATATCCTGGAAAAAATGTAATCCTTCATCTAGATGAGGACTTGTGCTCTAAAATCAGAGTATTTAAGTTTGTACAGCAGAGTAGAGAATGAGGTCATCTTGGCATATTCAGTAGCAATCTGGCTCGTAGGCAGACACAGCAGTTTGGAGAAAGCTATTCTGAACCTACTTTAGTTTAAAACTCAACTTTAATCCCCTTGTTTCTAAGACAAGACCCAAACTCTCTTACTTCATTTCTAACCCAAGCCCCAGAGCTGTTCAGCCAGTACAAGGAGTGCTAGGAAAAGGCTGATTTGTATTCAGGTTTTCCTGCATACCTGCCAGGGTGGTGATAAAACATTCCCATGCACATGCACACGTGCAGATACCCAGTGTTTGTACACAGGCATATGGGCTCCGTGTCTGTGCAGCTGTGCACACACACACATCTCCCAGGAACACTCTCCGTGCTCAACAATGGCTCTGCAGTTTGGCTCTTTAGTTCCTTAGCTACCCTGAAAGCTATTTTTTCCTTATTTAAAGTTTTATTTGGCATGTAAGTCCGCTATAAAAAGTGAAGTGTTACTAGAAAGCGATCATTTGGGAATTTTTCTCTGTCTTTTCATGACTTTTTCTTTGTACTGTTTGATTAACTTGCAATTTTACTTGACCTGAAATCAAATATTTGCCTAACTCTGAGAATGAAAAAACCCAAACCTATTTTATAATTGAAATTCATCTTATATTCTGTACATTTTCTTCACAAGTTCAGTGACTTGCTGGAAAACTCTAGCCTAAAAGGGATCCTGTATCAGGCCAAAACTACAACATACGTGATATCTGTCATGGTTGATAGCTAAAGGTTGGGTTCTAGAGGTTAAATATTGTTTGGCATGCCCTAGGTGGGAAGGAATAAGCAAAAAGAAGCAGCAAAAATATTCTCTTCTGTTTGTTCAGCTCATACAGTATTGCATTTCCAGACTGTAAACTAAGGAGAAAAAGATTGGTTTTACTGAATATATGATTTAACCATAGTCAATATAAAGGAAATAGAGCAAAAAATCTTGAAGGTTTTTTTGTTTTTTCTTTGGGATAATGGGGCAAAATGCTATTTGAACAGAATCAATGTGTTAAAGATGGCTTCTGCTCTTCCAGAGTGCATAGCCAAGCCCACACATCCTTCCCTCTTCTGTGCTGGGATAAACTTAAGAGAAAATGTAAGTACCTTTCTAGTTAAAACCACTCTGTCCTCTGTAAAGATAAATTTATTTTAACAAAGGCTTCTTTCAGTAATATAAATAATGATAAAAATAATGGGGTTGCCAATGTTGACTTGGTTCAATATCTGGGACAAGTATCCCCTCAGGTAAAGCCGGTAAGCCTTCTGAAGTCAGCTATTACATTATTAATCCTATCACTCCTGAAATGCTTTATTCCATTTATTACCTGTGTCAGCATGCAGCCCACCTTCACACCTCAAACTGGTGATCCAGCATCAGGCATTTCCTAATGGTGTTTAAGTGCAAGGGATTTAGTTTGCTTTACTTAGCCTGTCAGAGTCTTCTACACGATTTCCCATCCTCAGCTGCTGAAAGCCCTTCCATATGGCTTGGAGAATAAACTGTTATCTTTGTACTTCCCAATATGCCACTTGAGAATATCTTGGTTTTAAAGTTGTAGCTTCTAAAGAAGTTTTGGTTTTTTGTTTTTTTTTTTTTTTTTTTTTCTCTAAAGAAGGCTGACTTTATATAAAAGCTTTCTTTTTCTGGGGTGACATGGTGCCTTGCCATTCTGAGAATACAGCACCAAACTGAGAGAATTTGTCCTGAGAAAGAATATTTGGAAAGAAATCACTCTATCTAGTTTTCTTTTTCTGATACAGACCTAGGGATATTTCTTTTCTAAACCTTAAGTCAAACAGGTGTTTTGCACTGAGCATGAGTTTGGGTGGAGCTCTGTGACTCTTTCTAGATAGTAATTAACCAGAATAAATCTATTCCTTTAGGGGGAGATATATTAGGTGAGCCACTCTATGGAACATCTGCTCTCAGTCTCTTGACAGAAAAAAGGCTCAGAGAATTGGGTTTGCTCATCCTGGAAAAGAAAAGGCTTAGGAATGACCTAATTGTGGCCTTCCAGCATCTCAAGGGAGCCCACAAGAAAGATGGAGAGAGACTATTTCCAAGAGCATGGAATGACAGGATGAGGGGGAATGGCTTCACACTGGCAGAGAGTAGGTTTAGATTAGATATTAGGAAAAAATATTGTGAAAGTGGTAAGGCACTGGCACAGGTTGTCCAGAGAAGCTGTGGATACCCCATCCCTGGAAGACTTCAAGACCAGTTTAGATGGGCTTCTGAACAACCTGGTCTAGTGGCCTATGGCGGGGAGCTTGGAATGAGATGAGCTTTATGGTCCCTTCCAACCCAAAACCATTCCATGATTCCCTCAAACCTTGTTTGATTCCCCTCCATGCAGCTCTGTTCCTGAGAGAAAGGACAAGTGTTTCAGGCCAGCAAGGTTATCCATAAATGTCCTTCCTTGTGCTAACACTGATGGATCACCACCCAAAGGTTATGGTGGGATTTATGACAGAGTTATTATGACAGGGAATCACTGTGAGCAGAAGCAGCCACGAGTGCACCCATTCTCTTCCTTTGTTCTGCTTAACTCCAGGCTCACCACATGACATATTTTAGAAACCATACTTCAATGGGAATCAAAAATGGGTGGCAAATGACAGTAATTATTTTGTGGTAATCATTAAATTCTTAGCCATAAAGGAAGTGGTGAGACAATGAGATGTTTTCAAAGAAAGAATGTGGATGCACTGGTCTGTGAAACTTGCAGAAAGGAATGTTCAGCCCAAAGCCAGTGTTTGGTTTAATAAACTCACGTATGATTTGCAGGCAAAACTGCTGCTCCCTAAATGTGCAAGAACAGAATGTCTACAGCCACTATCTGGTTTAAGACAATGCCAGCAGGGACTGTGCTTATCATGGTATTTTTTTTTTTTCCAGAAAGTTAGTAGTCCTAATATGCATCCTGTGAAGGTTTGAAGCAGAGGATAAGTTTGGTTAAAATGAGACTTTCTCAAATCTGTTACAGTGGCAAAGACAATGAAATTAAAGCGGGCTTGCAAGTGTTTCATTTGGCACTCAAGGTGGAATATTTTATTACAATTCCAATTATGTTCCAAGGTTTAAAAGACTGTTAAAATATGCTAATTGAGACATTCAGGATGACAAAGTTTCAATTGTGAAATCTCCTCTTTCTTTGAAAACTACTTAGAGTAAAGCAATATTTAGTTTCTCCTGATGTGGCTTTAGCTAGTTAATATCAAATGCTAAATTAAACGTCAATAATCCTTAAGGAGCCTATCTTAGTCACACTTTTTTAATCAAAGTTTCCAATGTGATCTTAAGGTCCATTTGTTCCCAGAATATAATGAGAATTGTACAAATCTCATGCATTGCCAGGCAGAGTTCAACACTGGGGTTTCATTTATGGTTATTTAAGCTACATTTTAAATGTTTCATGTGAAAGTTTTGATTCCAACAAAAGCTATAGAAGAAATAAGGGACTGCAAGCCAATGGTTTTTTAGTTGTAGGTTTCAGAAAAATGAAGAAAGAAAACCTCATGAAAAACACCTCGCAAGCTAAAAAAAATCACCAGTACATATTTTAAAATATTTTCTACTAAAATAGCAGAAAGGCAAATGCAGGGGTTTTTTTATGGAAGATGTAAATCAGTTAATGATCAATGTTTTAAACAGAATATCCCTATCGGATGATGATTCATTAGTGTTATCTCAGAGAAGGAGGTTATTGATAATTTGATACCTCATATCCACTATCCTAATCATTATTGTCAGAAAGTCTATTAAAGATCATAGGTCATGGATCTAAAATTAAGTATGCCACAAAAAAAAAATTGAGCAAGGGAAAAGGACAGACATTCTTATAGATTAAGAATCACATTAAAATTCATTGTATCAATTAATTTTGCTAAATTATTATTTGATAAAATAAAACTACAGTCTTCAGTGAAACATTTCCCATTTAAAATCAACTGGAGGTAGAAATCGGAATATTAAAACCCCCGCTACTCTGACTGGCTTTTTATCCTGCTGTACGTGGATCTGCCTTCAAAACGTATTTCTAATACAGATTATGCTGGAGTACTCAATAAAGTAACAAGATACATTGTAGAGCTTTTTTTTCTCTTTTGCTCTTGAAGCATTCTAATTTTTTGACAACTCCACTCACTTTTCTCAGTATTCTGCTAAATGAGAAGTTCAGAAGTGCCTAGGTCCCCATGCTCATATCTAACACACTTACACTTAATATAAACTAGGTTAAAGGCAAAAATAAAAATAAAGTATTACCATTTCCTTTTAAACAAAATAAAACATAGAAACAATACCAGTATGATGTCTTTGGGTGTCTGTTAAGACCGAGATGGTGAAGAAAAGAAAATCATGCTTAATTTCAGTCTAAAACAGAGATCACCCTCTTCATCTTTATATTCCAGCCATTAACCTGTATCACTTAAAAAGCCCCCTTAGAGTGGGAATCAAACTCACAGCACGTCATTCTCCACAAGCTGAGCTCACAGAGGACAACATTTTCTACCACTGCTGCTAGGACAGCTTTTTTACTGGGATTGCCCATGGATTCCTTTTGGCTCTGAATCTCCTCTAATCCCTCCTCTCCACTGATCCCTGTTTCCTGATTTCTAACATTCAGAAAGAGATCTGAGCCCTCCTCTCATTCCCCAGTGGCCGGCTCTTTTGGAAAAGCCTGGATGATGCCTGTCCTGAGAGAACAAGGAAATGCAAGCCTAAGCCAGGCTTGGCCAGGCTGTGACCCGTGTGCCCCTTTGGAGGCTGAGGGACCTGAAGCAGTGACACGGCACCAACCTGGCATTTTCACATGACAGCCCTGAGCTTCTGCATGAGCATGTACAGATTACAGATGTCACACAGGCTCACAGCTGGCATTAGAGACAGCAGCTGCTGTCTGAGTGCAGGCATGAACTAATTCAGTCTTTGAAGGGAACTGTGACAACTTTCAACCAGAGAAGAGGCTTAACCACAAAAAATTAAATAAGATCTAGTGTATTCCAGCGTGCAGCGCTTTCCAAAGTGTGTCATAGCTCTCCAGTTTTCTGTTTGGGGAGAGGAAATAGCCCGAGTGCCTGCCAAAAGCCAGCAGCAAAGGTGACGGGAGTTGTGGGTGCAGGAGCAGAAGAAGCACAGGGAGATTTAAGCACATGCTGAAGAAAGAGCTGGGGAAATTGAAGTAATGGGAAAACTAGAATTTTCCCTTTTAGTAACAATGATGAAATCAAACCTAGGTGGCTGGATTTGCATCTTAGGGGCTGACGTGACATCTCCATCTTGTGTGGCTCTGTACTGGAGTCATCAGATGCCAGAGTTTGGGTGACCGTCACTGTCACCTGTTTGGCTAAGGAGCTACAGGCTATGACATCAGGAAATTTTCATTTGAGTCCCACAGGGTCAGTTTTGCAGAGGTCTGGGTGCTACCTGATGGTGGTGACAGGAGCTGAACTCCACAGACACTGTGGATCTGGGGGATATTAGAAACCCAAAAAGCAGAGTGTTCAGATGAGGCTGGACCTGCATGTGTAAATCATGCAAGGTTGAACTGCTTTTTCCTCCTACTAATGTGATTTAGAAGCACTTTAGAAACTAAGCTATGGTCTCTGCTGTTTCCTCCCACAAAGGTTTATGTTCTTCAACAGGATGGTTGCCTCCAGCACCAACTCAGGAATGCCAACTGTAATTAAAGACTTGGAAAAAACAATGCATTTAATGGCTTATTCAGGTTGACAAGTGTTGTCCTACCTTGGGAATGTCTATAAGCCTGATAGGTGTAGCTTTCCATTTGAATTTTCTTGCTGCATCATTTGATATTAGCTTTCTTTTTGCAGGTTTTTGAGACCTATGTTTAAGAGATGCACTTGGTAATCTTGTATTGAAAGCATAATAAAATGTCACACTAATTTATTCATTGGGAATATTTTGCCAGCTTCTTGTATTAATTTCCCTCAAAGCTAATTTAGATGCTTGTTGTCTGTGTATTCCACATCTGTCTGTATTAATAATTGTGCAAGTGTCTGAACAAATTAAGATATTTTACAGCATTTAAACATCCCAAAGATCTTACATTTCCTGTGAAAGTGGAGAGGTTGTACTATAATTTATGGACATTTTCCCATTAATCTCCGAATTGTTTTGGCAGCTACTGCCTAAAAGCAGCAGCTACCTGGCAAGGACAGAATATCTGTCAGACCACGAAGGGTGCCTGCATTCACTGGAGAGATAAATGGGAACACTGAAATAGAGTTAAGCCCAGAGAAGGAAGCTCATCCTCAGACAGACTTGCCAAGCCTGTTTCATTATAGCTTATAGCTTTCATTGTGGCTTAGCGAATGCTGTTAAGTATTCTGTCAAAGTAAACTTACTTTTCCAGACAAGTAGCTCTGCAAAGCCCTAAGGTGCCACTGCTAATACTTGAACTTGTTTACTGTGGGGTTTTTTTGACGAATACTTATAGGTACTGTAATAAAAAGTCCAAGATTGCTTAAAATGTGTTTTCTAATCCAAAACATCTCAGAAAGTTTTTAATTTTTACCTTTTCTGTTCAGATGTAATGAAAAGACAGATTGTTTCTTAACGTCTGTCATTTACAAAGAAGCATTTTTTCCCATGTACTTTGAGGGCAGAAAAGTATGTGTCTTTCAAGTTCCTATGGATGCAATAATGTTACTCTATAAAATTGTAATTTATACTCATCACTGGGGACACATATCATGGAAGGCCTTTCTGCAACTTAAGCTACAACTTTTTTAACATCTAGAACACATTATTATGGTATTTCAGCTTCTTTGAGGAGAAAATAATTTCAGGAGAAATAAAATTTCAGATTTTGTGTGCCTACTTATTTAAAATATTCTTTTAGGTTCTTACCTAGTCACTTAAAGTATGCTCTACTGGTTAACTAACTCCTGTTCAAGCCAGAAGTTCCAATCGATCTTATAGCATAACTAGGAAAAAAGTAATCAGTTGAAATAAAGAAGCATAAAACTTAAAGGAATTTTAAGAAATATTTTTTACAGAGAAAGGAGGAAAATGAATACCAAAACCATGACTGTAAAGTTGTTTATTATAGCTTTTCTTTTCTTTCAACAGATTTTTGAAATTTGATATAAAATAAGGAAACTTTCCAACTCTGTTATACTTTAGCTAAGAAGTGACTTAAAAACATTCAGTTATAGTTCAACTGAAGACAATATAACACCTGCAAAGCTTCAAGATGTCTTGTATCATGCTGGATAGATTTATTTAGTCCTAATTGGAACTAAGGAAGCAGGTTTTCTGTTATTTTTTGCTAATCCTATCATGATTTATAACCAAGTGAAAATAAGATCACAGGTTCTACATAGGAGTCTTTGCCACTGTGCAAATTTACAGTGATATTTTCCCAATCATAGTTAACTGGGCTCTAAATGCTATATAATGCACTGAGAACAGCTGCTTTAAGAGACTCCTTCCCATACTCATGTATTTACAATCCATATGCTTAAGTGGATTTCACTTAACAACTGTATTAATGGACTTAGTTACTAAACATTTGTGGATCATGTAACTGTTATGTCATTATATGCTAAATGAAGCTTAGTTGTAAACCTCAGATCTTTAATCCAAGATCAACTCTTCCAGCTCCACAGAGGTGTTATTTGCATTATTTTCCATTTGGATCAGCCTGTGATCTGACTACAGAGTTAACAAGCCTTTGCCCTTAATTATTCTCCCTCCTCACTTCCAAGAGATTATGAATGCTTTTTTTCAGTCACCACAAGGCACTGAAAATTTTGTTTCTTAGAGCACATTCACCAGCAATATCTACTAATAGGCAGGCCCAGTGTTGCCTTTTCCCTAATACAGGTTTGCAACATTAATGTGGCCTTTTGTACTGATGAAGAGGCAGAGAAGGAACTAGTTGACCTAAGAGATCTCTTTCACCTCTAATTTCTACAGGGAAAAAAAATACAAAAAGTTCACTGACCTCATTTGCAATGTTTGCTGTCAAATAATGATTCTGTTATGAGGTTATTGAAGAAAATATTGAGATGCATTGCAATTCTGCTTCGAAAATTATGCAATAAGCTCTTTGCATTTGCAAGTTCTCTAGAACTGTAAATGTATGGAAATATTTGTATTTAAACTGTTCATTCAAGAAGGCACTATGAACATACTGAGTACTTTGAAAGCCATTACAAAAATCCCTCTCATTACGTACCATGTAGCAACCTCAGACCTACCAAAATCAAGCACATGCTTTTTCCCAAAGTGATCATAAACAAAAGTATAGAATATCACTGAAGCTTATTTTAGTCAATATTTTGGGTATAAAAAAGGAAAAAAAAAAAAAAAAAAGAGCCCTATATGGATCAAACAATGGTCCTTAAAAGAAAAATAAAAAAGCAATCATTGAATTGCATCCCATGAGAGGAAATTGGGCCAAAATTGATCTGGATAGCCAAATTTATTATTACATGAAGTGAATGTACAATGAAATTTGATTAGAGCAAGTGTGCCATCGTTCCCTCTTGCAAGATTGAGCACAGAACAGCACAGCCTTGATGAAAGGGATCGATAGCATTGAAAGCAAAATTGGAGGGCTGTCAAATCATCTTAATTCCTATTTTCTGAATGAGTGCAGTGAGATTGCTTGATGCACATGCTAATAACCAAATTAGTGTGCTTTTGACTCAGTGCAGAGTAAAGCCACTATAAAACTTAAATAATATTGCTAAAAGGAAGGAAAAAACCCTCAAACCCACATGAAGCAGAGGTACTACAAAATAAGTTTCACTTTGAAATTTTAATTAACAGAGCTGCATTTCTTTCAGTTTTGTAGACATTAGGATATGTAAACTGCAACTTCACATCTGTTAATAGACATGTTGACTAGCAATCTTTCTTCTCCCATGGCTGGAAAGATAATCTACTCAACGGGCACACACACATATATGCACAACACACATAATCGACCTGTGAGTTTCTTTGAAATCCATCACTCAGAAGTGCATAGTAGAGAATTTCTTTGAGGTGTTTCTCATGAAATTTCCTCAGAAAGGTTTGAGGGTGCTTTCAAGGTCAGCTGAAGGCATCCTAAAACTGAATTGCCTTCAAATCCTGCCTCCCAACATCCCCCTCCCATTTCCTCTCAGCCTCCTTCATGCACAGCAAGGCAGCTGTTGATGTGGCCAGAAGTGTGGGGACAAGGAGGCAAGGGGACAAGGTGGTAAAGGTCGTGTGGCTGTGTGTCACCCACCACACCTAGGGAAAAATTCAAGACACACTCATAAATCTACGGACTCTTCTGCAGCAACCTGAGTTCTGTTTTGATTATACTTGTATTTGTAACATCTTTCTGGTGCCTCCCCCAGCAGATGTTTCTTTTCACACCCTGTGCATGCAGGACCCCCTGGAAGATCAGCCTGGGGAAACTCAGAGTGTCTCAGCAGCTACAGATTAACGATGTTCAAACTTCCCTCTGACGTTCTTAAAAGCATATTTGAAATTACATATTTCTCTTCCCAGTTTTGAGTAGTGCTATACTTTCACAAGTACAAGGTTTGAGAAACATATTCTTTAAGTATAAAAAAAGAATCTGTGGTTGCAGCACAGAGAAGACTCAGGGCAAAAACTAAGAAAGAGCATCTCAGCAGGGATTTTCTGCATCTCTATTTGCCTTAGAACATGAACATCAGAATTGTCACCCAGCACCAACACTGCATTATCCCCCACCCTTAAACAAACAAATACATCACACTGTTACAAGGGCACAGCAGTAAAGGGAGATTTTTAGGTACTCTGCTTATATAATTAGTAAAAAGGTTGCAGATAAACTAAATGGCTGAGGACAATGACATAATACTAAACCCTAATTCAGGGCTTTCATAACAGGTAGATCTAGGAATGTGATGGATTGCACAATGTCATGCTCTATGCTTAAGCCAGATCTTGAAGAATGTGAGGCTAAAAGTAAATTTATTACTATATCACAGACATCTAATACAGAAAAAACTCATATTGCACTTAGTAAGTAGGTTCAAAACAGGTGACATTTTACAATAGTCCATAAGACAGCAAAAGGACCTTTTATGTACAGTTGCAGAAGACAACAAGGACTCTCAATTCTCCTTTTTGAAAAATTAATGGTGGGCTATACTCAAATCTAAGAGTTTTAACTGCATGTTTTTTGTATTTTTTGCTATTTCTTTTACTTTTTTTTCTTTTTATCTGAGCTTGGGGAAAACATACTGATGGACTTACACAATACCTCTTAATCAGGACATTGACTCTTGTAGAATTAAAAAAAAATAAACCTTATCTGTTAATTCTACCCATATGACAGAGGAGTAAGGTAAGAACACTAAGCATAATAACAATACAGCACAGGTGGACAAGACAAAGCTTTCCTCATGCTGAATCCAGTAAATGAAGAGATTATATTGTAATTTATGGGACATTGCTGCTGCACTGCAAACCAGAAAGTTATAAAAACCATATGGAGCACCTTCAGCTTTAACATTTGGATTTGGCCACAAGCATGATGTCCTCAATGGTTTTTGTGAGCCAGGCACATTTTTTAATTTTTGGTTCCTCTTTAATAAAAGATTGCTGAGAATGGTTAATAATATGGAGCATTAGCTTAAAAGTCTGTCAGCTGACTGAACATGGTCTTTGGATTCTTAGGCTGTCAGGAAGTAAAGCAATGTATTTATTATTTATTTTAAAATAAGACATGGAAGAAAGCAGCCTGACATTTTTTGCATTTAAAATACAGCAATGCACTTGTGACCTGTTCAGCTGCCTCTATGTGGGTGTCTAGGGACAATACCAGCTTGTCAACCATCACGAGTTCAGGATGCACTTTGTACTCGTTTTCATACGTACAGGAGAATTATCCTGTATAGCATTAGGCACGTGCATTCCCACCCATACAATTCCTTTCATAATAATGTTATAAAATGGTGGGGATACATATATAACCCTGCACAAAACAAGCTCGTTTCACTTGTAGTTGGTACAGAAGCAGATATTTCTTTGTCTCATTGCAATACAGTGCAAATTGCTCCTCCAAAGACTCGGGGTGATGAGACTCTAAATGTGAGCTATTAATGACCATTGTTGGTGACACAGGTTCTGTGAGTATTTGGGAAGGCTCTAACCAGCTCCAAAACTACTGTCTGGGGTTTCACTGTCTTCTCATGGATGGACTTACACATATTAGCTAGGAAAACATTTTTTTACATCACAATGAGAAAAAACCAAAAGAAAACAAAACCCTGTGTAATTCTAAAAGTTCCTTGGGCAAGGGTCTTTGATAACTGAATTGTCCCAGAGGATCGAACCTAAACCTGCTAGAGAGTTCACGTGAAAAGAAAAGAATACCTCTCCTGCTGGTGATATCAAATATACGTGGAGAGCTATTTAAAATACAAAATCACTGCTCGGATACTCTGGTTACTGAAGAACTATGGACACTAGCCTTACAAAACAGGTGAGCTCCCTATAGCACAATTTCAAGTGTAAGAGTTTATCATGACCATTATCTGGCATCTGTTAGGCTTCTGTGTCACTTATTAAGATGATTTTTAATTTAATATATCTATAATCAGTAGAAGAACCCTTTTTACCATAAAGTTGTACAAGTATTTAGACATATGAGCAGATAACTTTTAACTAAAATTATGTCCTTTTGCTCCCTTAAGTTCAGTTAGAAATTACTTTTGCCAGTATTGTCATTAATTGCATTAGACCCATGAAGTCATTTGGTGTCTTTATTAATTTAATTATAATGTACTTCTCTAAACTCTAGTTTTAGAGCATTTCTCAATGAAAGTGATGGGTGGAGCAATGCCTTTTGTACAAGTCAAATTTTAATCTTGCAGTCAAACCTTTTTCCTGTATCAAATACATCAGTGCTTGCATCTCTTGCAAGAGCTGAAATGAAGGGCAGCCTTTTAGTGATCATGGATGGTACAGAAGTGATTATATGGATGTTGCTGACTGAGACTGGTGCCTGCAGAAGCAGTGATGTTCACAAAATACATCTCAATGCACACACAAGGTAATAATATCCATACTTGCATATTGGCAATAGCAAACTGAAATGTTTCCTCTCACTAGCTCATGAGATATAGCTTGGGCTCAGTAGAAGGAAATTCACTGAAAGACTGAAAATCAACAGATACAGGTAACAGAGGTTGTAGAACCCCCATCCAATTCAGTGGTGTTTGGCTATTCTGCTGGTAGGTCAGAAATGGAAATACTATAAAGTTTTGCAAGCTCACTGTGTTCTCATCCACTGGCAAAACATGCTACTCTGGGAAAGCAACTTCAAGTTGCAGTTGTTTACACGGAGCATTGTTAGAGCCCTAAGGAAAAGGTTCATTTTCTGGAGGTAGCTTGAAAGGAATCTCAGCAAAGCCTGCAATGATTTGCAGCATTCCATGTTCTATGATGGCAGAGGTGCAGTTTCATCTCATGGCCTCGTGTTTGCAATTGTATACTTTTTCTGTGGTGGTGGTACAAACTATGTTTATGCTTACATAGCTTCAGCAATGCCCACAGTGCTCTGATTTATCTTCTTTTTTTCCTAAAAAGCTGGAGTGACTCAGTCCAGTTTGACTAGCTGTAATACTAGCTTCTGTAATACTATGCCTGACTGAAGCAGCAATCCCCCTCTGAGCATAGAAGTTGTTTCATTTGAGTTCTGATACCTAATAATTTCTTCTGCTGTACTTTTAAACTTACACGACAACTGATTATTTTAAAGCAGCTACCTATTATTTTGTTAGTTTGAAGTTTTTGTAGTCACTTAACCAGTTCTGCTATACAGACAAAACTGTTGACATTCAGCTACACTTTTCTTAGGCCCCCCCAAAAAAGTTCTGAGCTGGGAACAAGGCTCTGCCTTGCATATCCGTGTGGAGAATTATTTCAAATTCATACTGGTGTTCAGTTGTAGAGTCTTTTCTTCTCTTATAAAACTCATTAATTGTGGGCATAGAATTTAAAAAAAAAAAATTATTCACAAAGTTACATAATGGACCTCAGGCTTACTCAGGGTTTGGAAAAGCATGCAGAGAAGTCCAGGCTTGGAAGAAACACCCTCATTACCAGTCAAGTGCACACGGACAGGAAACAAGTACTCAGAACATTTAATGACAGAGAAGCAGGAAGGGCAGAGTAAGCAGCCACTACAGGCACAGCAAAATCAATTCCTAGATCAGGATTTCTGATTCTCTCTTTCTTACAGAGCATCCAAGCAGCATTTTCAGTTATCCAGAGCCAATAATAGACTCTAGTGCACACTGTGTTTAAGCAACTGGAGTTTGTAGTCCTAAGGGTCAGGCAAAAACTAAAATCAGGACCCTGGATTTTAGGAAAGCAAACTTCCAGCTCTTCAAGGAGACACAGTACGATCCCTTGAGAAACAACCTTCAGGGACAAGGGAGCAGAAGAGAGCTGGCAAAACTCTAAGGCATTTTCCATAGAGTGCAAGAGCTCTCAATCCCCTGGTGTAAGAAATCAGGGAAGGAAGACAAGAGACCAGTATGGATGAATCAAAACTTCTTGGTCAAACTAAGGGGCAAAAAGGAAGTGCACAGGCAGTGGAAGCAGGAACATCATAAAAAGAGTGTAGGGGCGCAGCCCAGTTGTGCAAGGATGGGATCAAGAAAGCCAAAGTATGGATGGAGCTGAACTTGCAATAGATGCAAAGAATAATGAAAAGAGCTTCCATAGGTGTGTGAGCCGAAAGGGAAGGTCAGAGAAGGTGTACTCCTTGGATGAGGAAGGCTGGCAAACTGGTAAATACAGATGAGGAGGAAACTGAGTTACTCAACTACTTTTTTCCCCTCAATCCTCACTGTCAACCTCTATTTAAAAAATACCATTCAGGTGAAGTCCCCATTGACTAGAAAAAGTAAAATATTGTACCCATTTTAGAAAAAGATTAAAAAGGAGGACTCTGGGAACTACTGACTTTTCAGCCTCATCTCTATGCCAGAGAAGGTCATGGAACAGATCCTCCTAGGAGCTGTGCTGAGGCACGTGGAGGAGAGGGAGGTGATTCAAGACAGCCAGCACAGTTTTACCAAGGCCAAGTCCCACCTGACCAATTTAGTGGTCAAGGCTCAGTGGCTCAGTGGACAAGGGAAGAGCTATGGATGTAATTTATCTCTACCTCTATAAAGCCTTTGACATGGTCCTCCACAACATCTAAATTGGAGGGACATGGATTTTATGGATGAACTGTTTGGTGGATGATGGTTGCATTCAGAGGGTAGTGGTCAATGGCTCAATGTCTAGCTGCAAATGGGTAACAAGTGGTGACCCTCAGGGGTCCAGACTGGGACCAGTACTCTTTAATATCTTTATCAGTGACATAGACAGTGGGATGAAGTGCACCCTCAGAAAGTCTGCAGGTGACACGAAGCTGAGCAGTGCAGTTGACATGACAGGGATGAGATGCCATCCAGAAGCTCTAGAAGTGGGCACCCATGGAACCTTGGAAATTCAACAAGGCCAAGTGCAGTGTGCTGCCCCTGGGACTGGGCAATCCAAAGAACAAACACAGGCTGGGCACAGAATGGATGGAGAGAAGCCCTGAGGAAAAAGAGCTGGGGTGTTGGCTGACAAGTAGGAATATATGCTTGCATCCCATTTGTTATGCACAATTATTTATTTGTCCTTGCATATTAGGTAGTTTTACTCAAGCTCGTTGATGATTAATTGTTTTATTGCCCAGTTGATTGAGTGTTGAAAGTTACCTAATTAAAAGTTTTTGTATATGCCCCAGTTCAAACAAGTTAATCCCAGTTAAAAGCCATATTTTTCTTAAAATACCCCTGTTGTGTCCCTGTTAAATGTTGTTCCCCAATTCTGTCACTTTACCAAGTATTTATGATGTTATTGAAGTTGTTGTGTGTTCATTAAGCGTTTATAATGTTATTTGTTAGATGTTTTATGATTTTAGATTATTCACTTTGTTATTTCCGAGTTTTATTATTTTTATCAAGCATCTGTGATGTTGTTAAGTGATGTTTTGTTGGTATGTATTGTTTTCTGAGATTATTTGTTGAATATTTTATGGTTTTGGTTGTCCATTGGAGAGGGAGCCACCCCAGCTAAGGGCGAATATTAACAGGCACAATCCTGCCCTGTAACTTGCATCCATGACAACCGTGCATACTAATGAGGCTTTTTCCCGCCACCCGAGCCATCTGACATCTACCCCTAGGCAACAGCAGCCCATTGGCGAGCTCAGGTCTGCTCATCACCAGAACATCACCAATTAACCGATGATATGGGCGGACTGATGGGCGGACTTGTGGGCGGTGACGGGCGGAGCCACGACCTGATAAAAGCAGCTGCACAGCCCTGAGGAGCTGCTTTTTGCCCCTGGACTAGCCTGGGCAGAGCCCGTTGCTGGCGCTGGCCTCATTTCCATTGGAAACTGTGTAATTCACTGGCTTTAGGCTAGCTAAAGCCAAATCCAGCAACGCAGGAGTCCCACCCTGGGGACATAGAGCCTTATCTTAGGCTAAAAGAGTCTCCTATCCCTGCGTTCCCGGTTTTCTTTTCTTTCTTTTAATCCGGATCCCGGATTTTTAATTTTTTTTGCTACCGAATTTTAATTAATTAATTTTAATTAATTTCTTAATTAATAAATACTTTATTTTTATATAAAAATAGAAGCTGTCTTCTGTTTTTGACACCAGAAAACCAACTCTGTCCTTGGATTCACCCAAAGAAGGGAGTCCAGCATGTTGTGGGAGGTTGCAATAACAATAAGTCAGAATACTGGTAGGAAAAAATTCATAATGGCTGCATTTAAAGTTTTAATATTTCCATAGGATGAGTTGATAATCAAAACCCCACAAATTAAGTATTTATGAAAAAAACACAGAAATGTAGATTTTTGCAAGATCTGTGGATCGGAGTTTGTTGTCATTTCATTTCCTATTAATTAGCTCTACCTCAAATTACTTCTCCCTTCCACCACCTGAAAAAGCTTTAGGAAGTCCCAGTTTTCTGTTGTCACCAAGCTTGTCCACCTACCTGTGCACTGTAACAAGTCTTTATTAAAAAAATATGGGTTTACCCTGGTAAAATTTTTAATCTAAGTAATCCATGGAATTCTCAGCCAGAAAAGATCTCAAATACGTGCACATTTTGCATTTTTTCAGTCAGCATTTTGGATTGCTTTCATTGCCACACCTGTCTGATGTCTTGTGAAGCTTTGCTCCATTGCTGGAGTTTATTGTCACAGGGAGTATATGTAGGTATTACAGTGACAATACCCAAAGTTAAATGATCACTTACATTGTCATTCCAAGAGACTGAAAAGCAACAGAAATTATCCTGATTTTCTTTTGTACTTATTCTTCAGTAGCATGCTCCTGACATAATACAACTCTTTAAATGAGGCCCTTGGTAATGCATACATCTATAAATATCATTATTCTCTGAAGCTCCTTTGCTTCATCAACAGAACACAGTAAAGAGTCTAACTTCTCTTCCTTGGAAATTTCATGGAAGATTTGAATTACACGAAGTACACTGGCAAAAGAAAGCTAATTTGAAGCAACTGAAGAAATGGACTTGGCTTTCATAGTCAAGATCTAACTTCATGAATTGAGAGTGCTAAAAATATCATGTGCTTTTCATTTTTGCCATTATTTAAGGTAGATATTATGGAAATCTTGACAGACATTGTAATTTCATTATCTACAGTCTCATGTGTGTGAGCCAGCTGCCTTGCTATTTAAGTTAAGCTTACATAACTGAGAAAGCAGCTATTCACAAATGATAATATTTATTTTCACTGTTCTTTTCCCTTGTATTTATCATCATAATATTATTTTTCTTTCCTGCCTGCTCTTAACCTCAGTGGTTGCACTTGGGATTTGAAAGTAAGGGATGCATCAGGACAGAGATTGGGTTTATATGTAGTGAGTTTGGGCAATAACAAGTTCTCCAGATCAGTAATGCTCTGATGCTGTTTCAGTAGATCTTTTCTTTGGTTCTCCTGTAGTAGCCAGGTCAAACTAAGATTAGACAATCTTAAGAAAAACAAGGGGTCTTTGTCTCCACGAGCACCCTCACCTAGAGTAGTTCATAACTTAATCCTACTGTTAATTGGTGAACATTCTAAAATATGTCAGGACAAGTTTAAATAGGAGGCATTAATTGGGATTTGTCCCATATGGGAGTCATCTTGGGCCTGCATAAACAGAGATGAATGAAAAGGCTTCTCTCCCGTTCGAAACGTGACCTCTCTGGGCTTATTTGGGCTCCTGATATAACAGGCACTGAAACAGCTAATTAGCTTGGCACTGTTTCAGACAGCTGGATTAGAGTCAGTGATAAAATGCAGCAGAAGGCACCTCTTGGCACAGGTCCCTGTAACTCATCCCGCCAGCCTGGAAATCCAGTGGAGTAGAGGGGTCCGCCAGGCTGGGGCTGGAGGCTCCTTCCGAGCCCAGAGAAACCAAGTCATTTGTCAAAGCCACATTTAACTGTACTTGCTTATACTGCAAGCACAGAGCAATATATCTACTGTAAATCAGCCCCAGGACCGGGCCAAGCTGCTGTGAGCTCCTCCCCTGCGAGCAAACACTCTGCCACTCTTTGTAGAAGAGACAGAGTTCCACAAACTCAAAGCTGCATTACAATCCCTGGGCACAGTAGCAACTCATACCCTTTTAACAAGGAGCTCTCACCAGATACGCTTACTTTACTCCAGGGAGCATGAATTTTGTATCAAAGTGCTTTAAACTACTTTGGAAAGACACTTAACATTTTATGCTCCTGAAGTGGTATGGGTTGCCAGCACGACAGGGAAATGTTTCAAAACAAAGGCAATACACTTATTGGGTAAAACACCAGCACGAGATGTCTCTACATCAGATAAGAACAAACAACATCAGTGTTCAGAAAACAGTTTGGGGTTAAAAGAAAATTTTCAATGACCATCATCTCTGCTGACTTCACTGTTGTGTGCTACCTCACCGGGACAAAATTTGAGAGAGTATTTTTTGAACAATGGTTTAAATTTGACTACAGAAAGCCATTCAGCTAAGCAGCAGCTACATGCAGTATCCTTCTGTGTTTTACAAGATTTTTATTAATTTAAAACTTATGAATGTAATTGGAGAAACATGATACCATACCAACACAGTAGGAAGGAGCTTATTCAGTGATTCCATATGACCGAGTCTGCTTTGACATTCTCATGTTCGTATATTCTAATAAAGCCTGAGCAGCTTTTTATTCCTGTTTTCTCTTTTGTACCCTTCCTAATCTACACCCTCCTTTGGAAAAGTGGTATTAGTATGACACAATATATTTGCACATTTTGTGCATACAAATAGCAAGAACGTTGAGGAACGTATTCCTACAGCAAGCGACATGGGTTTTCACCTAACTTTGATATTATATGGTCCCTGAAATATATGAAGAGATTTAAAACATTCATCTTGGAGTTCAGCTATGGCAGGCTCGCATCGTTTCCCATCCACATTACATTCCGTGTGATGTGAAGGGATTCACGGAGCTTTCTTTTCTGCTCTCATTACAATCTTTGTCACTAGGAATGAAGTATCCAAATTTTAATGCCTCATATATTTTGTCAGCTCTAGTGGTGTGCTATACTACTCTGACCTTTTTGATTGGCTTGCCATTTCAGTTCTCCCTATTTACAGCTTCATTAACCTGTGGGGGAGAGGTGGACTGGCTACCAATCAAGGGACCATCTACTGAAAAGGTCAGTGTAGTCCAGCATATTTACAATCCCTCCACAAACCAAGTTTGTGCAAGTTGTAGATGTTGAGTTCCCCATCTGGGACAGCAAAGTTGCAGCAGTAGGAAAAAATGAAGTGACATGAATACAGCCCGAATTCCAGACATTGAGAAAATGAAAGGAAGCAGCAAAATGCCTCCAACTCAGTTTCAGTGAAATACCACATTTGTTAACCCGCAGTTCTTAACAGAAAACATTTGATCTCAACTGGATGACATTACCCAGATAAGTGAAATCTACAATTATTACTATTTTGAATTGGTTTTGAAGTCAACTCTAAGAAACATATTGTCTGTTTAATATAATCCTGGGAAGCAAGAATAAAAACTGAGCAAGCTCTTTTGTACAGAGAGCTTTTTAAACAGGAAATATCTGAAGTTTGCCAACATTCTTTGCTATAGACTTCATTAAACATCATCTTCCATATGAGAAAACATCAGTAATAGTTATGCAATTAGTGCCATTTTAAGATAATTCAAAACTGGTTCATAAAACAAACTTCTATTTAGACCACAAAGAGATAGCACAAAACTTAGACTAAACATGGGGTTTGATAGCAGAGGGCAGTGTGCTATAGGAGGTTCTGTCTTTCAGATAAGAAGAAAAGCTAAACTAATGACCACTTATGATCACTGAGGTTGTTTAGCCATGTTAATCTGACTGACCTGGCCAGACTCCAGCTTCTGTAATTACAGGCCTCTCAGAAAATAATAATTTTCCCTAAATGTAAGTGTTTTGTGGTGGCAGTGGGGCAGAGGGAAAGAATCTCCTTTGCTAAGTACCTGAGCATTCCTGCATAAGGCGGAACAGAAGTTCTGGAGTGAAAACACAAGAAAAAAATTAAATGCAGAGGTTTGAACTGGTTGTGAAATTACCTGGGAAAGTAAGATACAGGGAAGAAATTTTAAAAAGCAGAATTTCCCCACAGTCATCACAATGAATAAATAATGCCAGGTCCAACTAGTGTTTAATCTGTCTTTGTTGCAAGACACTACTTTTCTCCAGAATTAGAAAAAACCTGATTCATTAAAGAAATTGATGAAATAGGGATTAATTCAACTGTTTTGGTCCATAAGGATGCCACTGTGTAAGGTTTTACTTCTCTTATCCATTTTAAACCTTTCTCTACACTTTCATTCACATCAGCTTCCCACAATCATTACTAGTACATATCCAGGCCTGTTGTAATTTACTTCTTT
This sequence comes from Daphoenositta chrysoptera, assembly GCA_013397915.1. Taxonomy (NCBI): domain Eukaryota; kingdom Metazoa; phylum Chordata; class Aves; order Passeriformes; genus Daphoenositta; species Daphoenositta chrysoptera. Next base: position 179,095 of record VZRO01004946.1, on the reverse strand, counting down.
ATCAGTTAGTCTTTATTTAAATTAAAGTCATACTTAGGAAACAACTAATTACTTGTGCTAATGCTTCAGTTTCTAAGCAAGAGAAAATTAAGCTCAAAACAAAAAAAAACAGCATAAATAAAATTGAGATAGCTAAAAAATGTCAGAGTAGTAAATTACAAATAAAGCATGAATTAAGTCAAATTTATTGCAGCATGAAAGGTTATACATGTACTGCACTGCCCTTAGTAACTACACCTGGAGTATGGACATGTGATCTCATGCACCTGAAGTAGGCAGTGAGAGAATTCAAACACTTATATTGCTCTTCCTGTCTAACACATTGAGAATATTAAGGCCCCACCCATTTTATACCCTTTAATATCCTCCTACAATAGTGATTTTCTCTTTTTCTCAGGGACACCAACCTACCCTTTCATAAGGTATTTTCATATTTGTTGACTGTAAAAGACCATGCATGATGTGCAAGAAGCAGAGCACAAAGGACAGTGAGACTATCAGTGCAAACTATAAATAAATAAAATCTTAGATTTTACTGACACATCCCTTATACAAACAAACACACACCAGTATTTGAACAAAAATCTTGTCATTCCATGACTTCTCTTTGATGTGTTAGTCAAACAAAATGGTTTTAAGAAGTGTTATATTAAGTGGTCATTTTCACTTTATTTACCACAAATTAAAACTGCAAAATTAATTAGATCCTATTGCTAATCAGAGGAATCTGCTCCAAAGAAATACTCTGACATATTGGTAACTTGGTAATGTGTTAAATTCTGTAGGCCAGTAATTTTTCTTGGCTTTCTCTACATAAACAGCTAATAGCAAAAAAAAAAAAAAAAAGTAAATCAACACAGTTTTATTGAAGTCTGTGTTGATTTAAGCCATCTGAAGTTCTGGCTCAGTACTAAGATTATTTATTATTACAACCAAAGCATACGTAAAATCCAGGATATTTTATCTTTAGAGGCTTGGCTGGAAATGTTGTTCTTGGGTGCATGAAGAAAACTGAAGACAAACATTTTGAACATGAAAAAAAATGGCTCAGATTTAGTGACCTCTGAAGAAAAAAGCTGATTGATTTAGTCAACTTAAGTCTACACGCATGGTTTTATTGGTGTTGATGCTTATCACATATGCTCTCTTCCATTATAACAAAGACAAATCCTTGCCTAATTAGTTTTTATAATGTATTAGCTGACACTATCATAATTAAGATTTCTTGTTCATTATCTTCATTGAGTCCTAGAAATGGCTTGGATAGATGAGAAACTCCTGAACCTACCCAGCTGTCTGGACTCTAACTAGTAGTGGACTCAGGAAGAGCCCAAAAAAACCCAAACCACCCAATCCAAATCAAAGAGGAACTGCAATTGTTACTAAAGAAAAAGAGTCAGTAAGTTTATTCTTATTTATATATTGCCATCCATGAGAAAAGGCAGATCACAGTCTATGGCCTGCTGGTGATAGTCCTCCAGCCTGAGCTACAGAAGATGAGGTTCATTTTCCTACTTACATTGGGTACAGACACGGACCTGAACCTGCCTTGCCCAACACAGGTACCTGCAACTCTTCCCTTATCCATCATCTTCTTCTCTACACAACCCCTTGGAGTTGCCAAGACACCAATAAATGCTAAATACTGCTGCCAAATCTCTTATAAAATGAACTGCAATGTACACAAATGCCAGCTCCTGAGGGGAGGGATGTTTTTTACAGGTTCTGGTGCTTCTGAGGACATCAGGGAACATGAGATAGCAGAAGGTACTAAGGTACCTCAGAAAGGCAATTATTGGTTCTGCTTGTTCCTTCTGATGAAACACTGCTTCTACCTGAAGACAATTTCTGATCTTTCTGAAGAAATGAAAATAGTCTATATATAACCAGTTACTAGGAATAAAAAGATTTCTTCCTGGCTAATGCAGGTGCCTGAGTGGAGTTGTGAAGCACGGGTTTCATTAAACCATTATACTGATTTAAAATGAAGCTTCCTTCATGTTTTATGAGCATCCCAAAAGCAAGGCCAGGAACACTCTTCACTCAGTGGCCCATGAATAAATCCAAATGAACACGGCATTCAGGTTTCAAAGTTGGGGAGATGAGCATACAGAAATCATTACCATTTAAATGATTTTTTTTTTCCTATACATACATAGATAGGAGAGGTTAATTAAAAACGCACTATTAAGGCTGACTTTGTAAGAAGCAGCCATTTAGCCCTTCAAATCAGGCCAGACCTTAAAAGCCATTTCACTTGCTTAATTGTAAAGTTCTCCATCACTAATACTTTTCTAAAATGATGAGGCTTCATTCTGTTTTCAAATGCCTAGATATATCACTAACTCTTGTGGTATCAAACATGATTTTTTTTCCTGTTGAGATTAATAAAGTAAGTTTTACTAAAGCTATCAACTGGATATCAGACAAAAATGAGCTTTCAAAGTGAAAAATCTACTTAAGTTCAGGCAACACCCTCCCCCATCTCACTCATTAAAAGAACAAAGGTTTCCTTTAAGTACATCAAAAAGGTATCCATCATCTACCCCTTAAAAATTAGGTACAAAAGGTACACAGAGTGACTGGGGGGATGAAAGATGGGGTAGATCTCAGATGACACGAGGTGTGCCTACAGAAGCAAGCAGGGCTGTCAACAGAAAGAATTCAGGGAACAAAGAGATTGATGCCCCAAAGCAAGCACCAGAAGAGCATTTTACTATGATGAGCTCCAGTCTGATCCTGTGGACCTTCTGGGACCCCTGAAAGGTACCCTGTCCACGTCTTCTAAGACTGCTTTGCAAAGTAAAGTAATTGAGGGAATGGGGAGGGGTTTTGTTTTCAGGAGAAAGCCTCTATTGTGAAGCAAAATGCTTTTAAACAGCACCATTGTCTGGATTGCAAATGGAAGAGAAAGAGCAGATGCTCATCTCTCTTCCCCAACGATGACAGAATTTGTTTACAGGTTTCTCAAAAAGTCATTGCCACATACTTTCAATTGCCATTATGTATATTTAGTTGACATAATGCTTACAAAATGCAATTTAGACACATCTCACTGCAGAAGACCAAACTACTTTTTCCCTCGGTGAAGGGCTGCGTGTGACCTGAGCACAGCAGTTCAGTAGGTGAACTTTTGAAGAGGCAACAGAGGTGGAACGCATTAGTGTCACTTAGCAAGACATCAGACATTTTGGGGTCGTTTTCATACAACCCACAGCCAAACAAAATGCTGTGGGAATATTTCTTAACTGAAACACTTCACCAGTTCGTTTCTTGGAAAAGGATTTTATTTGAACGAATGAAACATTGCCACCGCTTAACCGGTTTGTCTCTAGGCCAAGGAATGATCTCTGTGCTGAGTGGGCACAGCACTTTACAGGCTCGATGATTAAATGATAATGGCAGCATTTCAACAAAAGCAACGTTAACAGCTTACAGCAAAAGCAGAATTGGAGATCATGCTAGAGATTCCTAAAAGATGAAAAGCATTTTGCTCATACTTCCTCTCCATCGCAGAGATTAATTGAGAGATCACTTAGTTTCTGTATCTTCGCACTTTTATGTTATTTTTTGTCTGCATCTCTCACTGATTTTGCTGTTTCTTGATCTCTTTTTTTATATATATGGCCTGACAAGGGCAGATATTTTTTGGGAATTGCTAAAAGGTAGATCTCCCCAGCATTAGTAACAGCATGCCTGAAGCAGGCAAGATATGGTTAGAGAGAATTTTTGCATCAAAGTACTGTAAAAAGTGCATCTCTGAAGGAATTCACAAGGGGATCACATGATAGTTGCAGTTTCTATTGTATTTCTCTTTACATTTGTATGTCCACTTGAACCTGAATATCAAGTCAAGTTTTAGAGAAACAGGATAATAAATATCTGCATGAAACAGCACAAATGTTGCACATGAAAAGCAGAATAAATATGCATTCCTAGCACTTGCAAATAAATTCACACAAGTCTTGTGTAACACAAAAGATGGAATGGTGGTCATAACACCCAAAATCATAAGGAAAAAAAGGGTTCATTACCTTGATGCAAAAAGTGCATTTCATTTAGTTTTAGAACTTTCTCAGGCTTAAAAAGCAGACTCTTTCTGCATAATGCTACACAGATAAATTTTCAAACTGAGGCTATCCATGAAACAATAGAGATTTACAAAAAAATTGGGAAGGCAGAAGCCAAGAGAAAGGAAAAATCTCTCCACAATTGTGTCACTTTCAAGGACAAAAAAGTCAAATTGTGAGACATTTGACAGACAGCAAAACCCTCTTAAGCAAAGAAGCAAACACAGAAGTCAGCACCAGAACTCACTTTCATACTCATATTAATAGTGTCTAGGAATAAATTCAATTGTAACAACAAGTTTCTCTACGTTACTCATGGTTAGCTGAACAATAACATGCTGAGATCTAGACTTCATAGAAAACTTCAGGAGTGGCAAAGAAATAAAGATAATCATGTGAGAATTAATAGATGTCCCCAGTGATTCCTCACAAAGGCAAATAATGACTGAACTACTTGTTTATGTGCAGTTTGTGATTTTACAATGCAAACAAATGCGAACTTATAGAAAAAAGAATATGATGGAGCAATAAACTGACAAGGAGATTTTTTTTTTCAGTGTGCTCATGCTCTACACAACAGGGAGATATTATATGCCCAGATTACATAGTTATTTCTAGTGCCTCCTGCCCCACCAAGTGGACTAATAGTGTTATTTTTTTATCATAAATTTGTATATTTTCCTTTCAGGACTAAATGAAGTGTATGTTCCCATAGCAACAAAAGCTAATTCTTTCCAAATTTAAGTCTGAGCCTTTAGCACTGAATTCCATGGAAGCTTACTTTCATGTGAATCTTTGAAATGTGCTATCATACAGGCAGCTTTAATCTGCAAAGCTCAAAGATGGAGAGGGGGGTGGGAAGTCAGTAATCTATACATGGTATAATATGCACATCTCAAAATGCACCATAAAATTTCTTAATCTTTCACCCTGAAAATCCATCATACCCTGAAAAATCTGTTTAACATGTCTGCTGCTACTTTTGACAAAATTTTCGTTCCAAAACATAACAATGGTTGTTAGACAGTTTACAGTTTCCTCACAGAGAGCCTTGGAAAATGTGATATTCAGTGAGTTCCAGCTTTCTAACAAGAGGGACAGCTATTAGGCATATTTAGTTTAAATAAGCAAATAAATAGTCTTTCAGCACATGAAATTAATAGGACCAGAGAAGACTTCCAAGGACAACAACAGATTAAACCAAATGCCAGCTCACATTCCAAAACCTTACGGAAAAACTTGCTACGTTATGTCTAGGATAAAGACAGTTAATTTAATCAAGAATTTTACCCATTAATTAATGCCCCATTTTAAAGAGGTACATTCCACTTCACGTCCACCCCTCCCCAAAGTGAGTTTGATTTCTTTCCCTTTGCAGCTAAAGGTGTCCCTTCACCCTTCTCATGGGAAAGCCACCTCATGGTTTCTCGTCTCCCACTCATGCTTTCATTCCAAGTTTTGAAAGACTAAGTAACCTCTCTAGCACAAGTTGCTGAATGCTTGGCTGTGTTCATACTGTTCTATTATAAATTTTTAAAATAGCTCACAAAAGGGCTAATGCATACGCTCAAAATTTAATCTAAAACTGCACAACTCAGAGAATAATTTCTCTTTGTAGAAAATGAAAGGAAGGTTAAACCATACTAAGTTCCAATATTTTGGCTACAGGGGGGGTCTCATTAAACTTCCATAACCAAGAAATTTTCACTACATTCATAACAGATCAAATCCTCCCATCTCCCTCCCTGTATTAGAGTAAGTTTTATATACAGTAATGTAACACAACATTTATATTAAAGTTTCATGATTTCTCAGAAAAAGCATCTCTTATCTACCATTCAGGTTTTAATGCCCATCCACTCCAGGGACACCCCAAATCACCACACTTCTATCTAATGACCTCTATCCACTGATATTTGAAATACTATTGACACTACAAAGCAACAAAATACTTGGAAAATTCTATGTTCAAGCAAATATTCAAATAGAAGATGAAAGTATTTGCCAAATGTTCTGGTACATGTGAGTGCAATTATGCTTCAGAATAACTGGACATTAACACATTCATGACCAGCAACCCGGAAATTGCTTTATTTTCCTTTTTTTGAGACTTTTCTCCAATTTTGCTTCATTTGGCCCAACCAAGGAAGCCACAGATCTGGGAACAACACAAAAACGGCAGGACAGCAGAGGATATGGTAACAGTTGCACCTTCATGTAAACAAGAAAAGACAAAATAGCCCAGTCCACAGGGAGAAAACCACTAACATGCTTCATGTAATTCTTGGAAATCACAAAAATTCTTCCTTATTAGAAGGAAGACTAGGAGCATAGCCTAGTCAGCACAAAATAAGGAAAAGGATTCCCACTGTGATGAACTCTGTCTAAAAAGGGGGCAAAGCACAGTATCTAAGCAAATTTACTCAACTGCAGCCCAAGGGGCCACTGTCCTTTATAAGGTGCTGAGACTTTCCACGGCCGCAGGAAAACAAAGAAAAATTGTGTTTATTGCAGTTCTATAGGAGCAAAACATATCCCCTTAAATGTTTATATATATATCATATCTCATCCCTTAAAACAAACACACTGACTGAAGGCTCACCCTACGAATAATTATGACTGAGATGTATAAAAAAGCAACTTTAGATTACAAACGTACTGATTTAATTTTTTTTTTTATTCTTTCCTGCTCTTTCTCAAGATATGAGTGTTTTCATCTTCCTCATTATAAGTGTACTGCATTGAAGTGACAGCTGCTAAAAATGTACATCACTCATGCCCTTGGTTTGAGACATTAGGAAAGATGGGCACAGTTCTGGTCTCAAACATCTCAATAAATCCCACCATTAATCTCATAGCAAGGCTCTAATGTTTTTTTATAAGGTATTACTCGATATATGCTTGCATTCCAAAGACCAGTGTGGGTATATATGCAACATAAGCCTGGAAGACATCCAGGGTTATTTGATTTTTAAAATTCATCACTAAGTCAGGCTTACAGAATTATGCAGTAACACCAGGAATGGCCATTGCAAAGCATCAGCTGCTTTAGCTCATGCTACCATAATCTTTTTTGCATATCACAGGGCAGCAAATCCTGAAATAGGGGCTGTTATATACAGGAAGCATTTCTGAAGAGTTGGTAATTTTTTAAGACCTTAAAATCAGTATAATCCAAACTATTTCCCTGGTTACATTTCAGCTCCTCTGTGCCGATTAAACTTTCCAGACAAACCATATAGAATCACAGATATATTCCTCTAAAGCCTTTTACATTTTTACTCCCTTTCCAACATTCACTCCTGAATTATGCATTTAATGCAAACCCAGAAACTCTTTAAATATCTCATCATCTTTTATTTAGAGACAGCTTAACATGAAAAGTCCTGTTAGAAGGATTTGTTTTACATTTTTAAATAGCAGTATTTCCTTTACAGCCAAGCCTTAAGTGGTCTTACTTAAAAGCAGTCTTAGCTTTTCAGAAGTTTTATTGGATTTGCACTAGTGGTAGTAAAAGCTATTTCTAATGTCTAAATCAGTAGCGATACATTTTGTTCATCTGTGTTTGCCCTGATGTTAATAATCTTCAAGCTAAAAAACAGAAAATAACCCCCTCAAGCCCCCAACAAGGCACATAAACATTTATTTCTATGGATTTCTCTTCCTTTCTGTATCTGATGTTTCCAGAGATGATCAATATGGCAATTTCCTGCCAACCCAGAAGGCTAATTACCACTCATTTTCAGAGACTGACAAGGCAGAAGTATTAAAGTGTTCTGAAAATAAGTCACAGAGACTCATTAAAGAGCCCTGGAATACGATTATTTGCCTTTTCCTTGGGAAAATAGGTATCTCATTATGGCTTCTGTGAAGAAGTTGGGTGGTAGCACCACTGAAATTCAAGTGGCTGGGGTGAAAAAGCAGTGACTCTAACTATTTGACTGGAAGGGAATGTTAAATCATTGTGAATAAATTCAGGTTTCTATATTTGTAACTAATTTCTCTTAGGTTGAAATGAGTAGTTCCACAGTAGATTCCTGTGGCAGGGCAAGAGTTCCTTCAACACACATATTCAGGATACCCTTTCTCACACTGCTTGTTAAGAGTGAAAGAGTTTACCCATGAGACTATTTCCTAGTGCTTCACAAGCATGAAAAAAAAGAAAATTGTTCATCCTTCTGCAGTAAAATCATACTGAATGCAAGTGTTCAACACATCTTCCTCTCAAATCAGATGGCCTGTGCTACTCAGCAGATTTTTAAGAGAAATCTGCCACCTGTGCCTGTATGTGCTAAAAATACCCCATCACCCAGCATGAAACAGCAGATTTTTCTGGCCTTCTTTGTTGCAGCAGCCTTAAGAGAAAGGGTTGTCTTCTGGCAGCAGCTGCTTAGCACTTGGTTAAATGTCTGCTGATAATCTCATTCTTAAAATAAAAAGGTCAGTGGTCTGATGGAAGAAAAGAAGGTGTCTTACAGAAGGCATTTGGCAAGGGACAGGTGAGTAGGAGGTTGGCAAGACGAAGAAAGGGAATAAAATCAGACTGTTTGGGAAGGAAAGGAATAAAATATTTTAATATGCCATTAAAACAAACAAATAAACATGAAAAATAACTAACCCAAAACCTGCATCATTGAATCCATGATTTTTTGGTGTTGTTTTGTGAATTCCAAAGGAAGGAGGTTTTTAGGTTTTCCTTGAGGAAAGAGATAAAAGGTGACTTAGCAGAGACATTCACCACTAGCAGCTGAGCACTCGATGCATCTGAGATTCCTGGAGAGCTGCTTCTGGCACTCAGGTTTTCTTTGTGTGGTGAGTTTAGTTATGCAGGCAAATGATCTGCTGGATTAAGTGTGTTACTGGCTCTTGCAGTGCACTCAGAGATGCTGATTGCTCTGCTGTAAGGAATATTTGCTGCAGTGCTACTGGAGAGGTGTTGGCAGCTTCAGAGAGTGCTCAAGCAGGGCCCAAATCCACCGGGTCCGTTTTAGGAAGCAAACTAGAAATTACATTTCCAGGAAAAGAATACGATGCCCAGTGTCAGAAATGTGCATAGTTTTCCCACAGAACTCCTTTTTATTGCTTGGATGTGTAGCCCATTAGAAAAAAAGCAAAACGAAAGGCAAGGTTTGCCAAGAAAAGTAAGGTGATCTCTGGTTTGAGATTAGCACTCGGGGTCTTTCAGAGAAAAGATTTGACAAATTGGCAGGAGAAAGGTTTGAAGGAAAGCTCATGGGGACTGCAGGAAAAGAAGACTGTTAGGGTTTTTCTCACAAGAGTATTAAAACAAATTTTCCATATCCATCTTGATTTAATCCAGCATATATCCTTGTTCTATCCAGCATCTCAGAGGCTCCTTGATGTAGTAAGAACAACCCACACAAATAAGATGGAATTTTCATGTAACATTAACTATTTAAGACAGCATTACTGCTGTCAAAACATGTATTTATTAGAAATGGATAAGTGGAAAGGAAATCCTTCTATTCTGCTCATTTTATCCATCTCATAATTTCTAATTAAATGGAGCCTGTATCTCAATTGCTCTGGCTTTTGGAATTAAAGAACTGCAACTCCTATGATAAGCTCTTCCCTCGTTTCAAAATCCAAACCATTTAATTTGCTTAATATACTTAAGTTTGTAATAGCTAAAATTGTAATTTAAAAACAGCAACGTGGCTCTTTTAATTTTTTTTTTAATAGTATGGTCTGAAAATAAGCATATATTAGTGATTTTTTCCCCTAAACTGCTTGAAACCTTTAATGTGAGTCTTGTATAATATTTCAAGAGTCCACAAGCATGTAAAGTGGTTAGATTTATTGTGTGGTATAGCTATTTTTTGAAATCACAGGGTAGTTTTTGCTAAAAAACAGAGCCTGCTCTTTGAAAAACACTGTATTTTAAATACACAGAGATAGCTGAAGGGAACAGTGAGAGATCAGCAGGTGTTACAGAGACATTCTTCTGCCCTGCTATCAAAGCAATGCCACACTCCACATCTTCACGTCAAGCAGGTTAAAAAGCAAATAGCTCAAAATAGCTCCATCCTCACCAAGTGACCCAAAATCACCTTCAAACAGAATTTTTTTGTAAGATTACCATAAGTTGAACTTCCTGGAGAGTTTTTAAAAGTGTAGTTTCAGCAACTTCAGCAACTTCCTTTGAAAGATCATCCTATGTAAGGCACTTGATTTCAGAGGATTTGCACTTGAATATACATTTATGAGAATTCAAAAAAATATGCCTAGCCCTACATACAAGATGATTTTTCCTTCTTTTGTTTTTTTTTTCTGGAAAAACTTCACTAATAAAACTGACTTGATATTGCTAGGAAATTGCTAATATCTTTGAAAGCAAAACTAGAAATTGTTCTGTAGTAAGATTTTTTAAAATCACCATATAAATGTGAATTGCATGATAATGAGACAAAGTGGAATCCTGAATATTCTGAGTGACAGCATTCTTACTAAATAATGAGTGTGACACCTCCAAAGTATCAAAATGAGGATCCATTTTCATAAAATACCAAATTATCAAACTGAGTAACCAGTACTTAGAGGGAATTTAAGGGTTTCTGAAGGGTGAGTGAAAGCTGGTTCAGCACACACCGGTGACACCAGTTAGTCTGACTTTGTGACTTCTCCGTGGCACCAAACACACCGAGAGCACTTTAAAATACCCTCCCTAATACCTTCCCTTCAGGCCAAAGGGAGATGGGGAACATGGCCAGAAGTCATCTACTGAACACTGGTAAGGTGGTCCCATTCAACTTACTGGAAAACAAGTTATCCCAGAAAGGAAGCCATGCTCAACCAGCTTGAGGACACTTTTGAAACTTGCAGAAAGAGAAATTTCTTAAAGAGAGCACAATCCATGCTATAGCTTTCCACTAATTTGAAAAAAAAAATAAAAAATTATGTGTACGTAAGTGATAGTACGAGAATCTAAGCCAATGATATCCATGGGAAGGTAAAGCTCAGCACCAGAACTGTCACAATTCCTGAGATAATGACTTGTTGTTCAGAACAAATTGTTCTAGGCTAACCCAAGCCCCATCTGGTCAGGATGGCTGGATTTTAGCTTAAATTATTCCCAGTTGGCATCCTATCATCCACTGTGTCCGGAGAGAGAGCCTGCTCATTGCTGCTCCTCAGCTCACCAGGTAAGGATGTGACCACCAACCCCACAGATCCTGTGTCACCCGACCCCCATGGTGACCCTGGGTGAGCAGCAAGGCTCTCCCCATGCCCAGTTAATAAGGTTTGTGTAATAAATGCAAAACAGCTGTGGATCACTCAATTCTCAGACTAATTTGATGGTTTGAAATACTTTTCTGCACTTTTCTAGTCTTCTTTACTGTTTTGGTTTAACCCCAGCCAGCAGCCAAGCCCCACACAGCTGCTCACTTGCTTCCCCACCAGTGTGATCAGGAAGAGAATCAGGAGTGTAAAATAACTCATGGGTCGAGATCAAGACAGTTTAACAGGGAAATTAAGAGCTATGCACACAAGAAAAGCAAAACAAAGTATTAATTCACTGCTTCCCATGGGCAGGCAGGTGTTCAGCCATCTCCAGGAGCACAAGGCTCCATCACACATAACAGTGATTTGGGAAGACTCAAGAGCATCACTGCAAATGTCACTCCCTTCCTCCTTCTTTCCCCCACTTTGTACACTGAGCCTGATGCCATAAGGTCTGGAGTATCCCTCGGGTCAGTCTGGGTCACCTGTCCTGCCTGTGTCTCCTTCCAGCCTCCCATACAGTGTGACAGTATGAAAAGCAGAGAAGGCCTTGCCTCTGTGCAAGCCCTGCTCAGCAATAACAGAAATATGTTTTTATTATCAACCCTGTGTTCAGCACAGATCCAAAACACAGCCCCATACAAGCCAAAGGATAGAAAATCTACCCCAGCCAAAACCAGCTGGGGAACTAAAAAAAAACAAAAACAAAAAAGAAATGTTCTGCCACCTTGTCTACTTTTTGTATGTAAGAAGGTTCCCCAAAGCAATGCTATGAAATGTGAATTATTTCACCATTGTTTTCACCATACGGAATAGTGCTGGGTTTGCATTCAAAATACAACAGCTACAAGTGAAGTGAATTGATTTTTTTTTTGGTGCTGTGCAGTAAAATTTGCCATAAATAATAATAATAATACAGATTCTTTTCCTAAGCCTACAGCAGAAAGAAGAAAAATATCAGTAAAATTTTTACTGTCAGTAAAAGTCTGACAAATTATTGTTGCTATCTGTTTATTCTTGTTAATTTAGCACAACAACAAGAAAAAAATCACTTTATTAGCCATACTTTTTCCTAGTAAAAAGGCATTGTATCAAACCATACATTTTAAATGTTTAACAGACTTTTGGCAAGCATATGGGCTTTGATTGTCCAACATATGCCATAAATTCATAGGCAGAGTTAGGGCAAATCATTTGACCTTCTTGTGGCTCAGACAATCCAGCTGTAAAATTAGATGAAAGCAGAACTGAAAAACAGATGCTGCTGCATCCAATTTGAGCTTTCTTGAGCAAACAGCATCTTAAGAGAGCAGAATTAATGTCTTATATGAACTGCAATATTTTATTTGATGCTTATCGGCACAATCTGTAAATTAAAATAAAAACCTGGAAAACTTTGCAAGCCTGCTGCACGTATTACATTGAATTTCCCAATTTACGAATTATCTACGTTTCCAAAGACAGGCAGTAGCTACCCAGAGAACTGAGCCTACTGGGCCTTTGGCAAGGAAGGTTTGCCTGGAGTGAGTTGGGTACCACAGTCTAAACCATCTGTCACATCCACTCTGGACCCGCAAGAGCTCGGAAGGGAATCCAGAGAGAAGGGCAGGCCAAAGCACCTGACATGTGCAGGGGTTTAGCTCATTTTCTAGGCAGTCAGCCACCCCAGAAGCTCTACCTGGAATGCAAAATTCTTCTTTCCTCTTACCAAGTCATAGGGAAATCTACTTTTTGCTCAGATCTGGGCTGCCAGCTTCTGCTGGGCTCCGGTGTGTTGGCAGCTGATAAGAGCATGCTGCAAAGTCCTGTCCAGGCAGCTCTGCCTTCCCTGCTAGGAGGAATCCAGCACACCTCTGCTGCCATGGCAGCTGTGCAATCACAGCTGGTGGAGTTCCTAAAGAGCTTTAAACCACAGTTTGCTCCCAGGCTGGAAGGCAGAATTTGAGCAGGGGCAGTTGCAGACACCCACGGGGCAATACGAGTTGTCACCTTGGTGGTTTGGGACTTCCCAAGTTTATATTGGGAAAATACTTTAAAATCCTGAAGGAAATTTAAGAAAGAAAAAAATAAAACAGGACACCAGCAGAATGCTCATCCCACAAGGCAAGTTTGCTTACTTGTGCTTGAACTTGGAAATAAACATTGCTTCTATTTCAAAAGCAAATGAGGCAAACATAGCTGAATTTGCACCTTGTCTGTTGACCTCACTTTTTGGAGGTGGGAAAACTGTATTTGGATTATTTTCAAGAACATCATTTGTAACAAGAAAATAAAGAAAATACCCTAAGTTTCACCTAAGAAAGAGTGAAATTAAGCGTGTTGCATGTTTGGGGATTTTTTCCCTATCCCTTTCCATTTCTTGGCTACATAAAGAACTCGATTAATTCAGCCAGAACGTGAAGCCATGTTTAACTCACCCCCTTTTCCAAACCAGAAATGACACCCTGCTCAGTAAAAGCCTTCCCCTGCTGGAAGCCAAGCAACCATAGACCAGGTTCTGATGTCTGTAGCTGTTTCAAAGCCCAAAGTACCACAGGGTCCTCACTGATGACTCTGGGTCTAGGACATAACGTAATTAAACACAACAGAGCCAGAACACTAAAACAAGTTTCAACTTTTTTGTTTTTCAGTAATCCTGTCCAACTGTGCCAACAGGTATAGCTTTCATTACAAATAACAAGGAAATGTTAGCAATTACTGTACTGTATTTTTGGTAACAGCAAAGAAAATAAATTCTTCCTAAATATATTAACCCTGTTTTTGCCCTACAGGAATAAAACTGATGGAAATATATTTCTCTTATAAACACTTCCTCATACCTTTGGAGCTGTTTATGAGGAAGGAGTTATTATATTAATTATCCTGTCATTCTGAAATTTAAATCATGTAGCAATATCCAGTATCACATCCTAAGGGCATATTATATTTTCAGATAAAGATTTTTTTATTATTATTTCAAAAAAGACCCTTTATTTTTAAAAAAAATTACATAAATTCTTGTCATTTTATCTAATTTGGTTCTTTCATGGAACCAATCCATCACCTGGTTACTAAGATAGCTTTTGCAATTGAAAACTGATTTGCCAGGAAATGTATGCATATTTTATATGTTCTTGAAAACAGAATTTAAAGAACAGTGTGAATTCCCTGGAAAGCAAGCTGGAGAGAGATGAAGCCAAATTCTTTGTTAATAAATGTCACAGTTTAATCAAAAAATAAAATAAAGGGAGAAAAATTACAAGTTACGTAACTACAAAATTCCACTAGAAGGGCAAAGAATTCATCACATTTCACCAATGAGACAAAATAATCTTTTGTTTTTTTCTTGCCTGTTTAGATTATATAAACTCTCATAAACCAACTTCATCTACTTCAGTGTATGATGCTACAAAATCAGTTTTGATAAAATATGATCCAACACTAGATGTACAAAAACAACTTTTAGTGAATGAACAAACAAAAAGATGGCATTACTTGTTTTGAAGAAAAGATTGCAGGAATTTCAAATAGAATTAAACCACAACTTAATTCCCCAACACTTTGAGCATTGTGGATAGTTAATATTCATATGTTTCTAGTTACCTGTGAATTTTAATTAAACATCAATGTTTGTGTCAAATGGCAAATAACTTCATTTGATATTCCAACCCAATCTTAAACTCATAAACATGAGGTTAAATGCCTCAAGAAGTTCAAGAATTCTATAAGTAGAGAACAACAGGATTTCATTTTTTATAACAATCTTATAGTAGTGGGGACAGCTCATTCAAACGAGAGAGAGACTAGAGCAATGAAATTGTACTTCACATGATATGGAACTGCCTGGTTTTGGAGGAAATCTTGGATTCTCAGTTCCAGCTCAGCTATTTCAGCCTTGGTGTCTCAGTTCAAATACTTATCCAGACACAGCTTGTTTGCATAAGAGCAATTTCTGAGAAACTATTTAAAGCCTTTCTCCAAAAGCTTTCCTCTTCCCATCAAAATGGTTTACAAGTCCATGATAGGTCACACAGTTAAGTCATTTTTTGGAGGGCCAAGGGACAGCTGCTAGCTGAGAAGCTGAATAAAAGAGGTTTGCCATGGCAAAACAGAGCTGAGCTTCACCGAGTACGTGTCCATAAGGAACCAAGCAGAGAGTTTGCCTGCATGTTTCTCCTCATGAGACATTGCAAAAGAGTTTATGTGCAAGGCAAGAAATGTTGCTTGCACTTTTGGATTCCGGGGAAGGGGAGAAGTCAGCCTAAAAACAGATGAAGCAAATAAAGAGCAATATCCTCCTAAAAGTTTTAACATTTTCCCTTTTTCTCCTTATGGTTACAATCTGTTTTGTACTCAAAGCCCTACACCCAGTTGTAAGGCTGTGCCTGAGCAATCAATGTGGAGCAGCTCAAGGGCCACTGGTTTCAGCTGTGTCTTGGCTGTTGGTTTATCCACAAGAAGAGCAAAATCCATGTGGAAAAAAAACCTATTTAAAGACAGAATTTAAGACTCAAAGGCTGCCATGCTGAATGGATTGCTGGACAATCTTTATTAGGAAGAAATGGTCATCTACAGAGAGCGTGTCCAGGTACCCTTTTCTGCCAGAGAAGGCTGAAATGGATGACAGAGCACTTCCACACTGGCAATGCTGTGGGTTGACAACATGATGGGTGTGGGCATCCCATGTGCATGGAAGAGAACCAGGAAAAATCTTTTCTGTCAGCACTATTTCGGTGTAAAACATGAAGTGATTTGGTCAAAGCATTTCTTATTCCCAAAAAAGTTAGCTGATGAGCATCAAAAAAACCCAGAAAGAAAAATAACTTCCCCCAAATCAAGAATATGCCCAAGAATGTAGATGACTTCAGAGTGCAAGTAAGTTACTGATTTCATAGTCAAAGGCAGGGACCTTCAAGAGGCCTTGGATACCCATACGAGAGGAGAACATACAAGAAAAGGTGGAGAGTAAGGAAAACCTCAGAGGAACAATTTCTGATATTATATACAAAATTCCATTTAATTTCTGATAGTATTTACAAAATTTCATTAGGAACCCCTGGAAAACTTCCAGCTGAGGGGCAGAGAATATTCAAACACTTTACTTTTATAAAACCAAGCTGTGTGTTTGCATATGCATAGCTCTTTAGTCTCCCTGCTAACTTTTTATGGAACTTGTAAATTACTATTAATTCAGAAAATTGATCTCAGATTATGATGCTGTACAATATTACAATATTTTTTTCCACAATTTGGAAGTATACAATATTACAATGATCTTTTCAGCCACCAAATCAAAAGAAAAAGCAGACTGACTTAATAACTAACAGTTCATATTGCTTTGGGTCACCTTTTACAAGGAAGATGTGACGAAAATAACAGCAAAGTCAAAAAATCTTTATTTCCAACTGATGGTTGATTTCCAATTATATGAATAATTAATAAAATAATTTAAAGAAAAATTGGTATAGGTTCAGAAAGTAAATGCAGATCAAAGCCATCCTATATTAATAAAATATTGAGCTACATAATATCCCTGAACTGAGTGGGTTTTTTGTCAGGAAGATAAGTTAATTGGTATTCTGACCTTTCACTTTTAGTGCTGACCTGAGGCTAGCAGGAAGGACAGTTGTTCTGGAAGGAAGTGTGTGACAAGATGTTAAAATTTTTATTGTTTTAAACAGTCTTTTACATTGTTAGTCAAATAGCCTGCGACAGAACTGTCTGTGACTATCGAGTGCACTGTGGCAATGTCAAGGACTTCTTTCATTATTTATATTTATTCTTTTTTGTTCGATTTGGCTGATGTTTGTTTTCCCGAGACCTGGCTGATCTCAGTGGAAACGGTCCATTTATCCAGCTAGGACGGAGTTGAGAGCCGTGCAGGCAGGAGGGGTGGCCATCAGTCAGAGAGGAGAGCTCTGTGCCCAATCGATACCCCCGGCACGCACCGACGGGCAGGATGAGCGTCACCTCCCCTTCCCCCAGCCCCGGTACATGGACTTGCAAAATGTGCACTCCAGAGATGGAAATGTTATCACAGCACAGGTCAGTAAACTATTGATGGGACTAAGCTATGTCTACTGATGTACGGGGAATGATGTGTGGCAGTTTGATCCAGCAAGGGGACTGTTTTGTATGCCAAGCACAATCCCTACTCGGTGTTGTCTTTTTGGTTCACTTTACAATGCTTCAATGTCAAAGCTTCAGCAGACATGGGATCATATTGTAGGGATGTCTTCAGCACAGGTTTAAAAAATAAAAGAGAATTTTTTTTCTAAATGGCAATGTTCTAAAATATTAACTTCTAGTGAATCACGCCTTAAAGTGTCAGAGCCTTCATACTGCTCTAAGTTCATCTCGTACGCAAATGATGACTTGCAATGACTAGATAGTCAAGTTTACTAATGTTCTAATTATGTCAGTGCAAATTAGATATACAGTAGTTTAAATTGCTTTGATAATGCCTGTAGGGTGACTACTAGCAATGAGAGAAATATCAGGTTAGACATTTGGGTCACAGCGTGTCAACCTTTCCTAACAAAGTTGGACTTTTTCTTCTGATTTTAGTTTTGTCATAACGTAAGTTTTAGATCCTAAGTTCAATTTGGTTGGGGGAGCAAAAAAAAAAAATTCAAAACAATTGGGAGCAATTTTATAGTTAAGCATTCAATAATGTATAAATTAATAATTTTTCCCCATGCACACACGTGCCTGGTTCTCTTTTCCCATGTTCTGAGTAGTGCTCAGCTGTGGGTAGAAACAGCTTGAAACTGCAGACTTCCAGAATCCACTCCACCACTGCAGGCTTGCAAGAAGAGCCCTTCCTCTCCTCATGGAGGGACCAAGGGCTAGTTAAAATGGAAGCTCATATTCTTGAGAGAGAAAGCAGAAGTTATTCTGATGTATTTCTGAGCAACTGGCCAACTCTGAATATTTCCTGCACACTAATGAATCATGCAACAGGACAAACTGCATCACATAGGTATTACAAAGCCCACCCACCATATGCCACAAGGAATTCTGTTCCTTCCAAAACCATCTCTTCAGGGCAAAGTGATTTCAGCACCCTTGTCCTCAGCTAACTTATCTGTAACTGGTACAGCCTGGAGTTCTAAAATATAGACTCCACTGTGTACATATCTTACATTTATACACACATGTTTGAGGCATGTGTGCATGCATATGCATATACCTGTAGTCACATTGCATGCAAGCCTTTTTTACTATACACTTGTTATAAATGCTAGAGAAAAAAATCCGTTTATTACTTTATGACATCACATTCCCACTGATTAATGAAACTCAGCCTCTGAGACTCATTCACCTGTGTTGGCACAAAAATTGAACCAGCACTCCAAAAAGAGGTTTCTGGGGTGGGGATTTCACTCTGTGTAAAACCACACACGATTATTGTTACTGGATCTGCTAAGGACAAGACAGCAGCAGATGGCTTTCTCCGGGCAGATGCAAGAGAGCTATGCCTCCTCAGCTAATAGAACACAAGCCAACTTGAAACCAGAAGTCCTGTGAAAATCTAAGTGCAATCCTGGAGCCTGAAATAATAAGCCTTCTGGATATTCAGCATATATCTATTTTGGCTGCGCTGGGATTGCCACACAGCTTTTATAGTGTCCTGCCACTTCATCTGTGGCTAGAGCAGAGGCTGTGCCTACTGCAGTCTCCCATATGGATATGGAGGAGAAAACTGTTCAGCTACAGCCGTGATGAGAAACCAGCACCGGGATGTGATGGTACACATTGCTGACATTCTCCTGACACACTTTTGCCCTCTGCCAACCAGTTGCACCCAGAAGATACCCAGGGATAATTTCAGGGACTCTCATGGATCAAGAGCCACTCTCAGCAGGCAGAAGGGACCAAGCCATTCTGTTTGGGGAGAAAGGGGACAAGGGAGGAAAGGAGGGAAATGAACCACATGGAAAAAGCTGTGCTGCGCCTTTTATCTGCAGGGACAGATGACAAGATTTTCTCCATCTATTTGTTATAAAAGACAGACCCTCTGAGGTCTACCTCCCTGACTCTGACAAAGAATTTAGAGAACTTATGAAGAATATAAAGATTCGGCCGTACAACCATCTCCTTCCTTATAAATACAATATTTGAAGCAGTTGTTCAAGTGAGCACTCATGTAATTATGCCACAGAAAATAAACAAGAAGCAGATATGTGAGAAAATTATAGGGCCTAGCCATTATTCTGCTCCTGGATCCCAAATGGACCTTATTTTGATGGACTGCAATGTTCTTTATATACAGTTGGAACTCTGTAAAAATGAAACAAACAGAACTAGATGTAAATAGAGAAATCGGGCCATATAGCTGTTGTGATGTATATTCTTTATACAAAACTGCTACACTTTTGGGTTGTAGCCACTGTTTTTTATTGATGTTCTTGTTTATCCTGTATTTTTCTTCATCTGCCCACCTTCCTCATCTTTTTTTTTAGAATTACTATAGGAAAATCAAAGCAATCTTGCTTTCCTTGGAGGGTGGGCCAGGTGGTCTTTAGGGGTCCCTCCCAATCCAAACTCCTCTGTGATTCTGTGTCTCAGCTACTCTCCTGTATAAGACAAGGCTTACAAAACGACCCATTAAAAAAGAAACACTGGGCAGGTTTATTGGCTTTTAACAGATGGCTAAAAGGGACATCATGGGAAACACTTAAATGCTCAAAAAGGTATTGATTAAATGTAAACTAGATGCGTTTCAAGTGTTCAGATAGCCCAGACTCATGTTTTAGGGAGCATGGAGAAAATAAATTCAATCAGAATATATATCTCTCATGGAAAAAGTGGGAAACATTAAACTCAAGTAGCAGTAGGCAGAAATAACTTACATATTATGGTAAATCTGTGGACTCATTGAAATTTAATAATAGTAAATTCACCTATTGCCAGACACCACCCTCTGAAACCTATTGCTGTGATCCAGAACATAAATTCTTCTCCATATGCAGTCAAATGGCAACTGTATGAAGCCTACACAGTGTAAAGAAAATTGTACAGATGTACTTTTGCAAAGAAAAGCTGAGTATTATGGAGGAAAGCAGAGAAGTGGCCTTACTGTGGTTCAAAGGAGGTTTTTACAATTATGTTCTTTCTGTAGTCAAACTTCCACCCCCAGACCCCTTCCTCACTACCTCACCAGTCTGTCTAAAGCTCTTTTTTATGTGAGTGCCTCATATATGTGGTAACTTACATTTTGGAAAAGATATGTGTCTTTGCCTCAGAGTAGATGCAAATTCTTTCTCAATTTTATTGTTTATTTTCATTAAAAACAAACAAACAAACAAATAAAAACCCAACAAAAAACAGCTAAGAAGGAGCATGTTATCAAAATAATTCTAAGAAGTTCAAAGATTGAGTTGTGTTCAGATATCCTGATAGGGGGTACAGAAAAAGTTTTGATGAAGGAGGAGTTAAATGTGAATTAAAAAGGCAAAAAATACCCAAAATTAAAGAAAACAAACAAAGAAAGAACAGAAACCAAAAGCAAAAAAAAAAAAAAAAACAAAAAAACCCAAAAAACCCTGCACATATTGCAAAAGCTATTTAGGGAGAACAAAAAAAGAATGGAAAGTTTCAGTCTCTGTAATCACTCCTGGATCACAAATAATCGAAGACTGTTTAAAAATGAATTAAGCTGGATCTGCATCTTTGAACCATCTACTATATAATGACTGTATTCTGTTACATGCACTGGGGAAGGCCTGTGATAAACAAGGTACTTTATTAATTTATCATCTCTGTCTTGATATGCTTCTTGAAATAACTGCAGAGTAGACCTAGGCAGTGAGGTTACCTGCACAATTAAACTCCTTGTGGGATTGCAGGAAAGGGCCGAGGAGGAGAGAGGGAAAGAACAACAATGATAAACAGTCAGAGCTCTGTAATCAATGTGCTAAAAGGAGTTCTGAACTTGATGTGATTGCCCACCACTCAGTGCAAAGCAATTATGATTGCTAAGAAGATTTCACTGGCATTTTTTGGGAGCTAATTGGCACCAATTCACATCTTGCATAGGAATCACCTCAAAATAATTTCCATGACTCATTGGTATCAGACTGCTCTTTGTCTTCAGTTTCATATCAGGGTCCTACACGGGGCTGAAAAACCAGGATCCAATTTATACACTTGCCATCTGTGAAGGGTATGGCTGTCATAAAAAATGCGCAAATACCTTCTGGGGTGAGATTTCTTGGTCATTATTGCATAAGGGAGACATATTTAAGTGCACACTTTAATCTATATGGTTCTAATCCAGAACTGTTGGAAGTCAAGCCAAGAGGAATTCCATATTTTGCCAGGCCCTGGTATTTAGCTAAACTTTTGCCCAGTCGAGTGATTTTGAGATGATATTCCCAGCTGGGCAATCCTACTACTTATTCCCTGCCTTTCTTTTGTAACCATTAG
>VZRO01004946.1:141717-157330 GCA_013397915.1 Daphoenositta chrysoptera | reverse complement strand
AAAAAAAAAAAAAAAAGGAAAAGAAAACAGAATGAAAGCCCTTCAACCCACCTAAACACATCAGCATTGATTACATGAATATTGAACATATTATACAAAGGGAAGGAAGAAGAAGTCACTGTGCAGAGTACCTGGTCTTCTTTTTCCTTAGTGCAGTGTAGAGCTAAATAGAAAACAAAAAATAAAATAAATTAAAAGGACACAAATTACCTGAAATTTTCAATACCTCACAGGCTGAGATTTGCATTTTTTTGGAGTGAATGTGATGTGGGGAGGTGCTGTAGCTTGCACAAGCTCCCAAAAAATGACCCTAGGCCAAAGAATTTCCTGCCCAGCCAGAGTGCTGCTGTCTGACTATACATGGACTGCTCCCGTGTCAGAAAGTGGAGTGCCTTCTATAATTAACAGATAACTCTTCCTTGATAGCATGCCAAGAAAATAATAACTTTGCTACAGCAAAATGTAAAACTCTGTCAAAAGGAGGCATCTATCTGTTTCCACAAGTCCCATGGTGATTAGTTTGGCCCTAATTAACAGCAGCTTTCTAAAGTGAGAGATAATTGCTGGCACACATAACGTAGATTTTGATAGCTAAAATGAGCAATAACGAATATTCACTTTGAAGCGTGCCTGACAGAATGCTTAGACTACAAAAAGTTAAAGTAGTACCTTGACTACAGCTGATAAATGAGATTCCTTTACTGTCCTCCACTTCCATCAGTATTTCAGCACTATCACTTTTAATGCTTCAGGTCTGGAGCTTTGTCTCTTAAAGTCAGAGATTTATGGCAAGTGAGAAATGTCCATATTAAAAAGGTAAAAGGAGATTCAGATTATATCCTTCTCTGACCATTATAATTAATAGCTGGATCTTCAGTTGTAACTAATTGAACGGAGGTCAGTGTGTTGCCATGGTAATGTCCTAGCCAAGCAATTTTACCCATTTTCCAGTCTACTGCCCCTTTGCATAACCGCAAGTTATAAAATGTTTTAATGTCAAGATTTGCAAATGATGCAACATCTGGGCTGCAGATTTCCATATAAAGGAAGAAGATTAATGGGATTATTAACATATCTGTGCAAACCCTTGAAGTGCTGAATATAATTACTGAACACCAGCATTTTCACTGATCATCTGTGTGACATGTTGGAAATCCCTATAACTAAGGAAGAAAATTGCAGATGTGTACTTTCCTTCCTCTATGCCACTAGTAATTAGAAGAAGTGTCATTCTATTGCTGCCTTGGAATAATAGAGAAATATCTTTAGTCACTTCACCAGAACAACAATACAACTTCTTTGCTTGTACTGTTATTTCATTTAATTAGACTTGAAAACAAGTCATGTTAGTGCACCTAAATTCTGATTAGTGATTTTGACCTCCTTATTCCAAAACCACACCAACAAATAGCAAGCAACCAGCCCTTTACTCTGTGTATATCTAAACATATTTTATAAAATATGTAATTTCCTTCTAAGTAATCAAAATTAAATTATTCCCTTAAAATAATCCCCAAAGTATACATGTGGATTCTAACACCACTCAAGAATCTTACAGCAGTTGCATAAGAATAATAAAATTATTTACTAGAAAGGGAAAAAAAGAGGAATATTAGCATACACAGGGGGAAAAAAGAAAATTTGAATACACAGTTTGAAATATCAACTATGAAGTTAATGTATTTATATCCTGATGGACTGAAGAAAGTACAAACTTGCACTCCAGTTGTTCTTCAGAAAGGCAGAAGAGCTAAGAGCTCTTTTGCCATGACAGCTACACATTCTGTTCCTTCACAAAAGCAGCAGAAAACTATTTCTTCTTTTCTCATAATGTAACGGAGTGGTCATGCAAAAGGCACAGCTGATTTCCAAAACCATGTCAAAGGCACTGGCAATTAGTAGTCTCATCTAACTTTCCCCACTTTTCTTCAGCTGTTGAAGGACTTGACAAAATTTTCAAGAGAAACCAGGTGATTTAGGATTACAATTTCCATTATTGAAAAAGGCTTAGATAATGAAGTAATTCCAATTTAGTTTCCTAAATAATTATAATGCTTAATTTATTCAATAGACAATTAAAGAAGCATAACATTCAAGGCTCAGTCCTGCAACAGCTTCAATTTCTGGGTGCAATGAACTCAGCTCTGCCTGAAGTATAGTTTGGGAATTTGTGTTGAAATGCAAAATTTATTGTCTGTACATTTGTGATGGGATCTACCATGTCCATTGGAAATATTTTTCCATGCTTTCTGACACTAAAACCATGGGGCTAAGAGCAATACTTCTACCCAATTTAAAGATTAGGGCTTTTAAAATATTTTCCACTCGTATGAATTTGCATAAACATCTTCTAACACTACCTCATTACAATACAAGAACTAGTCAATTGTACTGATGTAAATTTAGAATCACTTCTGAAAACTTTGAGGAGGCCTCAAATCTGCTAAGCTAACATGAACTCCTCTTGTCTTGGTGCAATATCTTTGTGAGGGACATAGAATTACTCTGTTCTACACATCTGCAGAACAGCCCCCCTTTCCTGACTAGAGAAATCTTCTCCCTTTGAAATACTTCCTTGACAAAAATTAAAGGATATTGTAAATCACATTTTGCTCAGATTTTCTAAAGGAACAACTCAACAACTTCTGGACCCTACAGAATAATGAAACAATTTTCAGATTTCCGACATGCCTGCTGATGTAGATCTTAGTGATGCCTTTTGAAGATCTCTCTGATTTCAAAATGTGGTGGATCGACTCTGGCTGGGTGCCAGGTGTCCACCAAAGCTTCTCTCCCCTCCTCAGCTGCACAGGACAGAGAAAATAAAACCAAAGGCCTGAGGACTGGGACAATGGCAGGGGGAGATCACATCGACCTTGGTAACACAGCCAAAATACAGTATTTGGAATCAGCTGATGTTTATGTAAATAGCTACAAAGTTCAGGAAGAGAAATTAGATGAAAATCATGTGAAACAAAATCATGCAATATCAATAAACTAACAAAGAGGCATGAAAGTTATAAACACAACTGTAAAAATAGCACTAAAATAATGGCCAAAAGATTTAGGAGATGGCTAAGGTGATGTAAAGAGTCCTGTATGTGTGTCATTGTGCTCACATCATGATGGGCTGTGCAGTCAGGAAAAGACCCATGATGGAAGAAATGTATGCCTGTGAGCAGCCTCTGCATAATCAACACCTTTTTTTGACTAAATTCTTTAATCTCACTAATGAATTGTGCAATTCTACACAAAGCCTAATTGCTGCTGTAAGTAGATTATATGAGTCTTATTTATAAGGTATTTCTAGAGACACAAGTGTTTTTAATTCTCTGTAAAAAGAAGCGTAAAAATGTGGTTGTATATGTCCCAGAAACCACACACCCCACTTTGAATATGACCAGATAAGACACATCCCCTTCCACCTCAAAGAGCCAGCCAAGATAGGTCCCAGCAGATGGGACAAATGTGGCAGATGAAAAAAACCACCACCAACAAAAGAACCCCAAATCTGAGGCATGTTTTATACACTGTGCATCTCTGTGGGTGGTACAGGAATATATTGCTTCTTACACAGAACCCAAAAATATAGACCACAATTATCTTAATGATGTATTATTTCACTAGACTTTTAAATCAGAAACTCAAAGCCTACTGAGAAGACAAGAGTCCAGACCCCATCCTGATGTGCCCACAGTAAAAGTAAAATCTCACTGCAAACACAATGGCCTGAGGATCTTCTACCTACCTCCACCTCAATGTGAGGATTTTGGCAGGTTACCTATCCTACTATTATCAGGTCAGAAATCATTATGGAATCTAATAAATGGTTATAACCAAAAAGGTTCCAGAATTAAACTAAAAATATAAGGAAGGGAAGAAAACCAGAGAAACAGTACAAATTTCTCTGGTATGTACCCCTGTATTTCACATTTCCAACACTTGTGGAGACATTTGGGAATCATCCTTGTGGTACCTGAAGCTTGACATCTAATTACTGAAGAATCCAAAAGAAAAAGAATCTCTGGGAAAAGTGTGGCTTAAATACCACTCTTCAGGAGCTTCCTCTTACAAATCTTTCTCTGCCCACCAAAAAATGAAGGATGATTGTTATCTTTATTTGAACACAGTGTGGGTTGTTTTACCTGTTTCAGTAAAATAAAAGAACTAATATAGGAGTATGGGGTGGGAAATGTGGAAACTATGTATGCATGACACTGACATCCTTTAAATGGTATTTTAGTACTTAAGCTTTTTGGTTTCTCACAATGCTTTTGAAAATATTTTAAAATTACATATCAGAATATAAGAAAGAAATCAGAAATGAATACTAATATCAGAAATGAATCCTAATTTTATGTTCTAAATCTTTTCTGGGTAAGATTATCTTTCATGGGTGATTTTTTCATCTTCTCTTACAAATTTTTATTACAGGAATAATTACAAGAAAAGGAGAATGATTAATAAAATATCACTATTCTCCCACTGGCATTTCTGGCCTCATCAAAAGTGTCATTTTTTTGCATAATAGATTGACTCACACTTCAAGTGTGAAGCAACACTTGAAATTATCCATGCACATACTGATACATGTCCATATGTTTTTCCATCATTTCTCAAACAATAAGCCAAGGGCGAAATTCTGGTCTAAGAAACCTTCTAGAGTAATTCTTACACGTGTATTTTCCAACAATGTTGCACATCAGTGAATACCACTGGATAATAAGCAGCATACAAAGAATATACCCAAACCACACTTACCAGCATACTGTAACATTTTTAAAAAATGTGTGAGGTGTAGCAAAAAATACAACAAAGTTAATAATTTTGCTCCTTGTGTAATTCAGATTACAGATTTTTTAGGATGTATTAAGAACTGGTGGTTATGTACTCCACACTACTTAGCATCAATTGAAAGTGACAGGATAAAGAAATCCGACAGAAAGAAAGGCTAAAATTATCTACCCCATCACCTACTACAGCAACTTCAGTGGAGCAGTAAATGCTTTAGACTCTAATGGGAATGGAAAACAATTTTGTCTATTTATATTTATCTAATACCATGGTTGCCAGGTATCTAATCGGGAAGGTGTGATATTTAATGATTTAGCCGTAAACATATCAAAAAGTCAATTCTAACATTCATTTACCAAAGGAAGAGTCAGCAGTAGAATACAATGAAAAATATACTCACAACACATTTTACTTTTAAGCAGGTTATTTCAAGAGAACAGAAACAAAACCAAGATGAAAATTAAATACTAAATTAAAAACTGAGAACCTGACACATACATCAGTGTCCTGTGGATTAATTGGGAAAATTCATTTGCTCATAGGAGTCCCCACAATAGATTATAACACTTTCTTAGCCCCATTTCTCATCCTGTTTTTTTGAGAGAGTGTTTGCTAGCTGCAGTCCACAGTTCAGCAGCCTGGCTGATGAGCACAGGTTTTCCCAGGCACTGCATGGGAACCCATCAGCGAGGGGCTTGCAGCAGGGGCTTCCACCCAAGGTGGGATGCAGGAACCCCATGCCCCAGCCACAGAAGGATTTGAAGGCAGTACAACCACCCCATCCCCATGCTCCCTGCCTTCCCCTTTTCCCTCCCAAGCCTAAGGCAGGCCCAGCATCTCCTCAGCACTTCAGCAACGAGACAGGCCACAGGAGAAGTTTAAAAATGTTCTGAAGGGTCACCTCCTCCCTTTCTCATACTGCCTTAATTAAGGTTCTGGTTCTGCCATGCTTCCTCTGGTGACTTCATTCTCTAGGGCACTCATCCCAGAAAATTCAAATTTCACCTGTGCTGGCTTACAAATCTCATAAAGCAGCATGTGCTTCATATTCTGCAGAATGGTGTATTGTGTAGGAGAAAAGTTGCTGCAGGTGCCAGTTATCCTTTAGTTAAAAAAGGAGTCACTGCAGCATTAGAAAAGAATATCTGGCAGTGTTTTGAGGGTAGTGTGCACGAGATCACAAGTTAGAGCGACACAAAGTGAGAAGGAATCAATGTTTAAAAACTACAACTGGAAATAGGTGAGGAAGAAAAAAAATCCATATCTCAAAAAACTGTTTAAAGCAAGAATTATAATTCAGGAATTTTTTTTTTTTAAATTTATTTCAGCCATTTGTCCATTCCTGTTCAATTATTTCTTAAGGAAAGAACCAGCTACCACCAAAGATCATAGAATTACAGACTGGCTTGAGTTTGAAGAGACCTTAAAGATCATCGAGTTCCAATCCCCCTCCTTCCACTATCCCCAGGTTGCTCAGAGCCCCGTCCAACCTGGCCTTGAACACTTCCAGGGATGGGGCATCCACAGCTTCTCTGGGCAACCTATGCCAGTGTCTCACCACCCCCACCGCAAATTATTTCTTCCTAATATCTAATTTAAATCTAGGCAGAAAGTTCATATCTAGCAGTTGAAAAAATTCACCACTGTTTTCACATATGGGAATCTGCTCTGGTGTACAGTTATGAATGTTAACAGATTAAAAAGGAACAACAACAAAAAAAGGGAGAGAGAAAATAATATACTCATAAGGCTTTTTTAGTCACACCAGGATGGGCAGCAGCAATATCTTCCGAATTGCTGAGTGAAGAGAATGATGAAATCCTTCTGAAAAATGTTAGCTTCTTACATTTAAGACTGACTATATCTCATCTGAATAGTCATTTACTGGAAAACTGTCAGCCTTGATTCAAGATTTTCCAGAAGCTTACTGAGAACAGGTCATGTAAAAATACAAGCATTCAAGCATTAAAAAAACCCCCAAAACCACCAAAAAACTAACAACCCCACTAAAGAAACTGCAAAATAAATGTCATGCTTCTCAACAAGGCCACTTATTATTTTGCTGAACACTATGTAAAAGCAAAGTACGTATTTGAAATGTCAGAATATTCAGGGTTTTGTGCATCACTAGATAGCAATGAGTATTAGCCTTATACACTGCTGAAACTACCCTATATATATTAGTCATTTATAGGAAAGGATAAAACACTCAGCAAAACAGATCACGAAAGGAGACAATACAGATCTCACTGTTACAGCTAAGAAATTCCTAATGAGCTCCCAATTTTGACCACAAAATATTGGCCTTTCCATGACATAAGTCATTCACAATGGTGCTAAATTAATGTTTGAACTCAATGATCCTAGAGGTATTTTCCGACCTTGATGATTACATGAATATATATACCTTTACAAAAGCACAATTCTGATTCCAGGTACAGTTGCTCTTCTTAGAACCCTTTTGGGATAACCATGCAACTCATGAAAAATCTGTCCTGGATTTGCAGAAAAAAAAACCCAAACAACACAACAAACTCACACGACATTTACACAGCCTAGCAATCCCCTATATTTTTAGTTTGTGGAACTGAAATAATAATTTTTCAAACTGCTAGTTTTTTTACTAAACTGGTGGGAGACAGGATAAATGCTTGCCTGTACTATCCTGTCTGCTTCAGTCTCGTATTCTAAAAATGGATTTATTTTGGCTAACACGGCAAGCCACAGAATACAAGTATTTGGTCTAGAACAACTGCTTAGTAGTCTAGACTTATTTAAAATCAATGGAGGCGTTTTAAAGGGGGCAAATAAATTGATTTTTGCTCCTGGAAGTGCCTATTTATCCTTCTTGACTAGAAAGATATTTTAGGTAACTAGTTCAGACAGACAGCCAGGTTGTAGACTTGTAAAAGTAGGAGGAATCCCACCCAAGGCACTGAGAAGCAGTCAGCTTTACCATATACATTTTCTACTCCACAGTGTATATTAAAGTTTGGTCATGCTCCTTTCCCTAAAGGTAGAGTGCAAAATTAGTTTGTTTTAAATCCCTAGTGAGACTCCTGTTATAAGTAATTAAAGTTCAAGTCACAATCTCATAAATGATAATGAACTTTGAAGGCAGAAGAAAATTAAGTAATATTGGGAATGCAATAATCAGACTGCTTGTAAAATTTATGATATGGAAAAAAAAAATGCCATAGTGTGGTAGCAGGGGCTCAAAAATTTTAAGCAACCCTGTTTTTTTGTAAATGGGAAGCTGTGTTTTTAATTCTCACATC
The DNA here is from genome assembly GCA_013397915.1 of Daphoenositta chrysoptera. NCBI lineage: Eukaryota > Metazoa > Chordata > Aves > Passeriformes > Daphoenositta > Daphoenositta chrysoptera. Next base: position 149,258 of record VZRO01004946.1, on the reverse strand, counting down.
ATGGAGCACCAAACAAGCAGCACAGAGAAATTTGACCTCAACACATTGACTACACCTGGACAGTGCAGCACTCCCTCACAACAAGAAATTTCTGTATCATTACAAAATGTCTAGGGTAGAAATTCGTATTGAAAAATGTCTATATTCATAGTGTCTTTTTTTCTGGCTTGGTTGTGGCTTTGTTATGTTTCTAAAGATTACGCAGAAGTACTACTGCCAGATGGGAGATCACTAGGGTTACCCTTAATTGAAGATAATTCTGCACTTGAGTGCAGTAACATATTATACTTTACACTGCAAAGAACATATCCTAAAACATTATCTTTGGATAGAGGTTGTGCAGTCCTTTTTTGAATAAGAACTCATTCTTGAAAGGGGTCTTAGTGCCTTTCATTGGATGCAATTATAGTTGATAACTTCCTCCTCTCTTTCTCAAACATAATTTCTAGTTACTGTTTCTTGAAAGTTTATCTACATACTTCTCTTGCAGTGTGGATTAAAACATTTTAGTTTTCATATATTTTAAACTTCATTAAGAGGTCCGTTTGTGATGGTGGTAAACACTTTTTTCCCTCTTCACCTTGTATTATTCAAAATTGTACTGAGAGAAAATATTTCTCTCAAGTCCTTTTCTTGCTCCCTGCTTACAGACTGAGAATTTAATCACACAGAGACATCAAATAAATATTTCTCTCCACAACAGGAACCCACATTTGATTCTAGCCATTCTATTACAGCTCAGCAGACTTGCTCATTTCACACCTGGAGGCAACTGATGGAGCAACTCCATGGCAAAAATCTCCATTAGTTCTTACAATTAAAGTATATTGAACAGACTTAAGATCACCAAGAATCGGCTTCCAAACTGAAAATTAGTAAACTTACAAACCTCATGACTTTTCTTGCCATCTATTTCCTAAAATTGGTAAAAGGAAGCTACAACTTCTATGGTAAGGTTAAAGAACAGCTATTGTTGACCTTAATGGAAAAGAACAGAGGAATTGTGTTGTTAGCTAAAGGAAAAGTGAACTGTGTCATATGTAGGTTTTAATATTTAATGAATCTATATGGCTGCAATCCATTATGTGACAATTTAATTATATGACAAAAAAGTTTGATAAATAATATTGTGGTAGGACATCTAATTCATTATTTAACAAAAAAATCAATACTTTCATAAATCATATTCCTACACACACACATAGTCACACACACACAAGCTTTTTCAAGTAGGCAAAAATCCAGACACCATAGACCATTCATTTTATGGCCAGGACAAGTTCAAATTGAAGTTTAATCAGGCCTAGATGGGAATGGATTTTATTTTTTTTTTTTTTTAAACTGGTAGATCAGAAATGGTTGCGCTAGATGTTTTTCCTCTGATAGCTTCCCGAAAGTGCTGTGTAACTAGAAGGACCATCTTTTGTATTTAACAGACAAAGATGAAATGCCAGATTTCACTATTCTTAATCACACAAAACTGCTGTTTGAGTCAATGGGATCACTGGGGCGAGCAGCCAGGCAGGCAAAGAGTGTCCTCAGGATTAGTGCCCAAGTTCAGACACAACATCACAATCAATAACAGGCAACAAAGGAAGTCCTCCTGAAGGGAGGACCATGGTAATGATTTACAGTAAAGGAGTTATTTTTTTCCTCTACAAACCATTCAGATAAAAGCAGTGCCAGGGGAGTCACCCCTGTGACACAGTAAAATTTTGCCATGAGAAAACAAAGAGAATGAGGATGTCAGGCAGGCAGAGCTGAAAGGGGACACCAGGCAGGAGGAAAGGGACAGTAGATGTGCACTCCAAAATCCTGCATTCAGGAGTGAAGAGTAGGGGGAGCTGAGTGAAGGGAGCGTGTGAAAGGAAACTGGGGAGGAGGCACACGGAGAACGACTGGCAATCAGCAGCTCTCTGAGATCACTGTCTGTGGTTCAGATAATTAATTTATTAGGAACAAATGCTTCCTCTCCAACCACTCAAAGTCTCCCCACCCTTCTGTACAACTTGTGTTAGTACTTCCTGGTTTGTCATACTGCTCCTGACATTTTGCAACTCCAGCCCAAGCAGTACATTCAAAGTCTCAGTGTTTTCAAGTTATGGAAAATAACCCTAATTCAGCTCAGCAAAATGATAGATTTAATATTTTGGCCCAATTCTGCAAGGTAGCTCTACTTGCAGGTCGTCTTTGAATTTGAGTATCAATAATTCACATTCCGGTGTTCTCAGAAAATTTGATTATTAAAAAATATTTTTAAAAATGACCACTTTGTGACAGCTGTCCAGACTACTATTTATGTCAAGTATAGTTACCACACAATTTAGGGCTGACTATTTTGATGCTAATGCACTGAAATTTTTGTTTCATTCTGACAGCATTATCACTTTAACAACGATTTGTCACAGTGCTTTTGTTGCCTTCTAATTTTTTTAGCAAATGTAGCTGTTATCTCGTTCTTAATCTAGGGAGTTAATTCTCCCCTCCTGAATTTATGCAATTATTTTTTCATTATGTTGCATCTTGGCTTTTGCTGTTTGGGATGATGTTCAGTGTCAAGGGGTTTTTTTAGTGGAGGTTTGAGGAATTTGTGTGGGCCCATGTAAAAACTATCCTCTCCTGCGGTATTCTGAAGAAACTCTTCATGTTACAAATATAAATATATGTTTATATATACATACACATGCATCTAAACAAGCCAAGTTCCAAATGCCGGAAGAGAAAAATATAACATTCATCATTCCTTGGTACATGAATTCCAAATGTGAAATTTGCTAGCAATACTCTTCTGAAAACTTTGGAAATACCTAAACACTTCGGTTACATATTTTTTTCCCCCCCAAATATTTAAATTATTCAGAATCTAGACCTAGGTTTTTGGTTTAATATTTTTTCCTATTTTTAATAGGGTACGACATGTTTTCAATTTTCTCTTGAATTTTGTGTTACAGTTTAGAATATTGCAGATAACAGAATAGAGAAATCATTGGAAGTTTACTGCAGTGAAACATTTGCTTCATTAAGCGTACTTTTGACTTTTTAAAATCAGTGTTTCTAAAGAGTTTGATTATTTCTTTCTTTATTCATTACCTAATCTTGATCAGCCAAACTGAATTGTTCCTAGTATCTGGCTTCTCTGCAGTTTAACTAGAAAACCCAAAATTATCCAGAGACAAAGGTGGTATGAAAGTTTGCCATTGAAACTCTATCTGATGTCTGAAATAAAAAAGTTTTAATGTCTTTTCCATTAAAAAAGAAAGACATAGGGAAGCTGTATTTACTTGTAAACAAATAATCTTATGTGCATGATATGCCAAGATGAGTAGAGTTCTGCTTCTTCTACAATGTCACGAACAATGTAAGATGTTCACATTCTCAGAAAGTTAAAGTTCACTGAAGTAAAAAATGTAAAAAAAAAAAAAATTAAGTATGGTTTTGCAGTATTTATATAATTTTGGAAAGGATTACTTTGAATCTCATATAAAGGGACATATTGTATGAAGCCACACAGCCCATTCATAACATCCCTACAAACACATTGCATACATGTCACTGGATCTGCTTCAAGAACTGATTTCACACCAGTAGAAACCATTTCCTTTTGCACCTCATCTTGCTCAAAGTAATTATCAACCATCACCTGAACACTCATCTGCATATGTAGTAGGACATTAAAAATTGAATTAATTAGCACCTGGATAACAAGGATGAATTCCCACCCTAGACCAATGGCACAGCTGCACTGCATTCCTTAAGAAGGACAGCAGCAGTGTTCCTGTGATCCAAGTGTTAGCAGCTGATAAAGTAAGAGGAATGATAATGATTGTCATCAACCCTGTTTGACTGCATAGTGAATGGCATTACTAAAGGCACCAGAATTTTTTGTTAGGACAAGAGTAAAAGCATTTTCAACCATAGAACACCTGAAAGGAAAAGACAAGGCCAACACCTGTGTTTTTCCATGCATCTCCAGTACTAATTGCATGAATTACATTTCAGAGATAATAAATTGGTAACTGACCCTGGAAGTGTATTTGTTGTTAAAAAAGAGAACAAAACCTGCAAAATATTAGGTGCACTGTCAGACCTTTCAGGAAGCAAAAAGGCAAATTCAAATTCTCAAGTCTCTTTCCCAGGGAAGAAATTGATCTGACCACATAAGCTTCACTAGTAAGTCAATATTCTCAATACCAAAAATATTTACTGAATTGAGCACAGCGAGCTAGTAGAGTTTTGTACTTACTTACTGCTGAAGGGGAGTTGAGCCTGCCACAAATTCTGATCCCACTGACACACACAAAGACCTAAGGCACAAAGGCCTAAATAGGATTCCCGTGAAGATCACAGGTGATTTTAACCAAGAGGGTGTGCCCAGAGCTCCATGAGGTTAAGGGTAACTCCCCTGCAAGTGATACAAAACACATTCTAATAGTATGGGTGATCTGTGAAAAAAAAAGAGTGCTACTTTAGGAAACCTTCCCTGAATATTACGTCTTGCTCCTGACTGGAATGTATACTTTGCTAGGTTTGGCTTTTAGACCTGATCTCCCTTGAGTTCATGTCAAGCATTTTAGCTGGGCATATGTGTCTTCCCTTTCTCTCTAAGGATATGATTGGGGTCCTGCTGTTATCCCAGATTGGAATAATCTGAGGTAATTTTGCATTATACTCAATACAGAAAGATCCAGAAGTCATTAGTGTCTGATGAAGATTGTTATTAAAAGCAGATTAGGCAAAATGGCAGCTAGGAATAAAATATCAAAGTCCCTCCAATGTATTTGAAGGGTTCTCCACAACTGAGAACAACTTCAGAAATAAGTGTGTGTCTGTGGGGTGTCCCTTAAATCCTGAGCTCTATCAAAAGAGACCTAATTCTCAGAGAGAGAGAATCTGGGTGAGCAGCATGAGAGGAATCAGTGTGTCCTTGCACTGGAAGGCAACCAAGTGCAGAGTCTCAAAGCTTATTCCAGTGAAGTGCTGATGCCTTTCTCCACCTGATTCCATAGATGATTGGAACACACGACAAATGTTTTTAACTGCTGTTTCTGGATGCTGCATTTCTAGACGACTTAGTCCCATTACCACGTTTTTAACTAATTCCTACAGAAATACAAAAAAGAAACCTGATTTTTGTATTGCAATAGTTTGCTTCTTATTGATAACTTTTGAAAATTTTTCCCTTTTTAGTTAAAAGATATTCACCAAACCCCTTGGCTTCCCATTCCTACATAAAGAGATAATGCAGGACTTTTGAAGAAGCTGATCAATCAGAGCCCAGATATTTCAGGTACCCTATCAGATCTATAATTGGATAAGGAAAGATCTTTGTGGAAAACACTCAGTTTGTATGCTTAGCATGTGAATACTCATTTATATTCTGAATGGACACTCTGGGTGCATTTAATTATTTCCTAGAGCAAATATTTATTGTGCTTAATTTGGATGAAAGGCCTAGTTTGAAAATTTTGTTTCTGTTCATCAACTTTTGAAAACAATCTCTGGCTCTAAATACACTGAAAATTTAGCAAGAATACTTTTGTTTATACTCAGTTGTATGTCAATGAGATGGCACCAAGGTGCAATGTAGTGGTGTCTCCATCTTCAGACACTGTGGAGGTAAGGAACATATCAATAAAAGCAGCATAATAATAAAATATTAATGCTGTTTAAAGGCAGTAGCTCAAAATCATAGCTCATGTTTGATACTTCATTTAGGTTGGTCCTCAGCAATTCCATATCATAGAAGTAGTAATAAAATGATATTAGAGTTGCTTCTCTTGTTTTTTTAGACTGGGAATATAAATCTACTTTCCAACAGTTAATGCCTTATTATCTCTTCTATTACTTGTCCCTTCATGCCTTGCTTTTAATTCTTCAACGTTCTTCGCCATGAGGAAGGGATGGGAAATAACACATGGAAATATTATTTGTGTCACAAAAATGTAGTAGTGATGAAGTAAAATATACAGCTAATTAAAATTTTGCTTAGAGAGATAAGACATTTTATTTAGTAATTTCTTTAAGACTGTTGCAGCAGGATTAGAAATGAAGGAGGCAACAGTGTTTCAATTAACTTTCCTGAGATTGCAAAGGACACTGGATATTTAATTTGGGCTTTAAGTCTTCTACGTGTATCTGACAAGCTGACCAATATGAAGGCCTTTCACAAAAATTACTGTATGTATCAAAGCTTTAAATTATTCATATGATGAAATGAAATGATCAACAAAACCACTGGATAATTAATGAAGTTGTCATCTTGACAAGACTAATAATAACCTTCTCCTTGGTAAATAATCAGTGATTCCTGTGCTACAATCACAAAAGCAATTCTATTGTATGTTTATAAGCTCATGGAATAGAAATACCAAATCTTAAAAGCAGGTGGTTGAGTTTTGCCAATAGTTCAATGATTTTACATGATTTCACATAATTGGTAACTAAGTCAGTAGGAAGCTGCTATGCATGTGAATTCACCAAGGAAAATCAGACATGGCGCAATGACCATGGAAAATAATTATTTTCCTGATATTTTTACGAGATATATTAACAAGAAGCAACAGCAGCAACAGCAGTAATAAGATGTGTATACCTACTAAATCTAGTACCACTGCAATATGTGAAATGATCTGTGGATTTCTTATTCTTTAATTAAAGATTCTGTTGGTTTAATCATACAGCACCACAGTAATAATGCTGTACTGGATAGATGAAGACAAAGGGCATTAGCATAATTCTACAGCAAGGCAGATACTGCAACACAGCTCTGTCTAGCCTCATCTATATTGCTCTGTCTCAGGCTCCTTCAAACCTCATCTCTACTTCTGATGGCAATGTCCTACATCTTCTTCAAACCTTTTGTAGAGCACGCCATAAAAAGCAGTTTGCACCCGTGGGAAGAGTCCTGACAGACACGACAGGCTAAGACTTTGTGTAAAGACTCCCTCTTCTCATCAGCTCCTGGAGTGAGAAGAAGTGGCTGGAAAACTTCGGCTGAAGGTCCAAGGATGTACAACGCTCTGTGTTTCAGCCTTTGCCTTCTCTAGTGGCTTTTTTCCCCTCACTCATATTCGTAGAGTAGTACCACGGTATCATTTGTGTTTCTGCTTTTCTAGGACTCTATGCAGCATGTACACCTGGATGAGTTCATCACTTTACATTGCAGTAAGGACCATCTCCCTGAAAAACCTAGGCTCCTGTTCCATTTTGTAAACATAGAATCTGTAGACCTCAACACTGCTTATTTCACCCTTCCAACTTGCAAATTCTAAGTAGGACTGGCCCATATGTACAGGGAGCAGTGCATATTTCTCTGTGTCTTTAAAAAATAAAAGAAATGAGAAATGGTCCCAGTGTTTTATTAGCTGGCTGTGGGCACATATTTTCACACAAAATCTGAGTACCATAAGCCCTCTGGGCATTGGCATTTCCATTTTGGTAATGAAGGCATTTGGTTGTTATAGACAGGAAGGTTTGGAGAGGAAAAGCAGCATATTCCAAGTATTTCCTAGGACAAAACCCAAAAACTTTGCAACCTTTTT
>VZRO01004946.1:128210-141647 GCA_013397915.1 Daphoenositta chrysoptera | reverse complement strand
TTTTTTTTTTTTTTTTTTTAAGATAGTTTAAAAATGCAGCTTTTTATCTTTCTCATTAATGAAGATCATGTCAAGATTTTAACTCCTTACACTAAACCGCCTAAGATAAAGTTAAAACTGCAGAATCTACACTCCAATCACTACAGGCACTCCAGACGCTCTCTGTGCTGTCCCAGGAACATCTGCTACTTTCTTCTGGGTAAAAATATGTTGTTTGTAACTTCTCTTCTGTCTACCCAGAGGCAGGGAAGGTTTTCCATTCCTTTTTAACTCTTATGTGGCAAGTTTTGTGTCCTTTTCTAGTCCCCACCAAGAGCTGCCCCATGCTGCTCTCACTAATTGTGTGAACATTTCCAGACCCCCACGCTCTCAGTGTGGTTTATTGATGCTCTGCACAGCAGAATACAAAGCAGACTTTTTTAATACTCACACAGAAAATTCGTAGCTTGTTACACCAAGGGAAATCCCAAACCCCTTCTGAAGGAAAATCAGCTTCCAACCAAGAGTAGCTCTAACAAGGGAGACAAGGGACAGGGAGGCTGCTGCACACACGTACCAGGATTTTGGTGCCAAGTTCCAGTGTTTTGGGAATAGGGGTGGGAGCAGAGCCATGTTTAGCTTCCTACCTGGGAAGCTGCCATGTGCAGATTAACAGCTATGATCCCACTGCACTGGGAACAAGTAATGCAGGGAAATTTTGTCTCTGCTTTGTGGAGAGGATCCTGTTGCTCAGATTATCGGCTCAATTTCTATTCTTGCTGTGGGATTCTAAAGCAACAAAGATTTTATTTTTGTAACTATACTAAAAATACTGTTGGGTACATGCATTTATGATGCTCATTCTTCTGAAATCTAAGTATGCAAACACAGTATAATGCATTTTGAGGGAAGTAAAACCTCAATGGCAACATCATTTTGCCAGACCTTCTTTGGGGTGTCAGGCCATCTAGTTGCAATGAAGAAACAGTTAAAGCAACTTTTGCTTGGGCATTTCTTCAAGTTTATTTGTGAAAACATATTCCAAGCATGTACGTTAAACACAGTAACTTGGCATTGCATTGGCAAATCTGGTTCCATATCATTTGGATCCCAGATTTCACAACATTTTACACTCCACTCTCACAAAAAGCCAAAGGCAGTGTTTTTGTCAAGTGAGAAGGAGTGATATTCTCGGAGACAGGCGGCAGAGAATGCATAGCTGGCTGATTTTATTTGGAAGTAGATTGCAGGGATTAGGGTGTGGGGTTTGATTTTTTACAAAGTGCTGAGGGCTAACAAAACCCACCATTTCAAGTTTTCTTTATTTCTTACACAAAATAATAATTTCCTGATTGCCATGAGACAGCACACTAAAGTGTGAAAATACTGTAGCAGCTGTGGTGGTGGCAACACATGTCATTTCTGTGCATACGCTGAGATTTTTCTCATGAGACTCTTAAATAGATGCAATGAAGCATTCAATACACACAGTTAATATCTAACAGTAATTCCTGCATGTGTTTGTGTGCTATGCTGGCAATATCTGGAATGACTGCCAGCTTTTACAAATAAAAGATAGGTATGACAATATCCTGCTAGGATTGAAATATATCCCAATCAAAACAGAAGGACTGATTTTGTTTCTATGGTCTTTGTTTGGCATTCCTTATGGAGAAAGTAATTAATACAACGAGGCAGGAGGAGGACTGTCTCGTGGGATGCACAATCCTTTTGTAACTTGATTCAATTATTTTTTTCCTAGCTATAATTCTTCAGTGAATGCTCCACCTTCTCTTCCCTGTGTTTTTATTAACTTAAAAAAAAAAAAGAAACAAGAAAGAATGAAGTAAAATGACAATGACACTGTCAGTGTGACTGTAAACTTCATGCTGAAAATTCATCCTTCTGTGCATTAAGTGAATTCCTGCTGGAAAAGGGCAGCTGATCCTAGACATTATTCAGCAAGCTCCATTTGTATGTTCTTTCACTGGAACACATGCTAGTGAGATGGATGATTAAAATCTTACAAACCCTAGTGCTCTCCCTAGACTCAAACTCTGCTTTTGTTCTGCAGCTTTCAGAGCATTTCAGAACTAAATCAAAACAGTTGTGGCAGAAAGAAATGGAAGCTAAACCGTGTGCTGAGTGCCACCCTCTCTTAAAAGAGGTGAAATAGAGGATGCAGGGTAAACACAGGGTTCAGAGCTCACCTAAAATCTTGAGGAGTAACCATGTCACAGACCTCAGGATTTGGTTCTAGCATTTCATTTTTTTAATCGCTTTTTAGGAATCTAAGGTAAACTCTACTCTGTGCCAAACTGATCTCTGATTTTAAAAAAATCATGTACAGCATCTAAGCTGATAAATAATTGAAACCTCTATCCCTTAAATTTCTCTACTCAGAGAATTTGCTGTCTACTGCCATATTTTCATGCTACAACTTCACTGGTCCCACTCGAGCCAATAATCTATTTGACTTCAGCTGATTTTAAAACAGATAGAAAATTATTGCTGGCTTGAGTTTACATGTCACCATATATTTCAATCTACTTTGCAGCTAATATTAAATTCATTTCATTGTCTTAAATAATTCAATAGTGGTATTCTCTTGTGATTTTTTGGTCATGATTTTTTTTGTCTTTTGNTTTTTTTTTTTTTGTGTTTTTTTTTTTTTTTTTTTTTTTTTTTTAAGAAAGAAGCACTAAAAATTTTCAATTAAAAAAAAAACCCAGCAAATCTCTAAGATACTTCTCCTGTACAGAAGGGCAGAGAAGTAACATCTAAATCTAAAAATAACGTTCTGTAATGGGAATGAACTGTCATTTTTCTGATTTAAATTTTTAAAAATCCACATAATAGGAATGTTTATAATGTTAAATTGGCACCAGTCCATTCACACCACAAAGAATACAGACACCTTGATCACACTTTTATTACCCTCTGATGCTTTGTGTATTTCATATGAGTGAAAAAACCCCAGATTTTGATATCAAACAAACAACCAAGTGTGGATGGTCATACTCCAGAAAACAGTAGCTAAGTGTTTTAATGAGCTGCTTAAATATTCAGCATTAATCTTTGGAACTGGGCCCACACAACAGAATCTTGTGTGCCTGCTTTGTGAACCTGCAAAATCAGGAAGGCTCTGAACAAAGTGATGTGCAAGGCTGGTTTGGGCTGTAAGTCTTAAGCATTCCTTGGTAAAATCACAATGAGTACTGTTATTGTAGCCACACTTATTTAATAAAAAATGCACTTTTATTACCTAGCGTGTCTGCAAACCATCTGTCAATTGATGGTGTCTATTGAAAAAAAAAAAAAAAAGAGAGGGAAAACGGAGCTTTCTGTGAAAGCCCATTTTTAAAAGCCATAAAAATAATGGGCCAAATTTTGGTTCTCTCTGATTTTTTGATCTTGAAAAGATCCCTTGGTTTCAGTGGAGCTACACTGATTTTCATCTGCTATGTATCCATTCCTCAGCATATGCAAAACTTCTGTTATTTGTCTGCATTTCTCTCTTATAAAGCTGAAAAAGATTAAAAAAAAATCCAAACCAAAGACATCCTCCCAAAGCCACTGAATATGCAATTACTGCTTTACCTTAAATCTGTTTATCTTTAAAACATAAATTCTACTTTTAAATTTTACAATAAGGTTGGATTTGTATAACCATATATCTGCCTAGAATGCTCTTTTAATATTTCACTATTATTTGCAGATGAATCACAGTTAGAAAAGGGCCTTCACTAGAGTCTGGAATTTTACCTATTCAGTTTTGGGGGTTTAGTGGGCCACTACAAAATAAAATAATGTTCTTTCTTGGCACTTCAGTCTTGGAGGAAAATAAAACATTTCAACGTAAGGATGCCAAAGCATACATCACAACCAAAACTGATAGTGATTTTGTAATCATTCTGTCTATTTTATTGGCAGGCCACATTTCTGAGGGGTTTGTGAGGAATGCAACTCAATGACAAACTGAGCTCTGTCTATGAAAAATCAATTATTTTGATTGGATTTTTAAAAGGCATTTCAATATGGTACCATTGCACATCTCTTACGAGGCTTGAAACGCACCAGAGCACAGCATTTCCCATTTAGCAAGCCAAGAAAACATCTTAGGGGCCACAGAAAAGTATTTCACTGCATTTGCAACTACAGTTTACAGGTGGAAGAAAGGATCATTGATCTGGTTCACAGCCATCCTTCCTGAAAGGTCCTTCCCTGAGCATTCACATCACCCAGAGCTCACAAAAACTCCCAAATTAGGGTCATAATTCTGCATACAGATGCAAAAGTGTTAATTTTCCTGCCAGCTGCCCTATTGAAATAATTGATCATTCATGGACAAATTTTTCACTGGCATACACCAGACATGACCCATGTAAGTTTTTGCAAGAAGAAGATCAAGGTGTAAATAGTTTGCAGAGTGATACATTTCATTTTTGACAGGGATTTTAAGATTTAGGGTAAGCTGAGTCCACATAAAAAAAGAGGAGAGGGCAAATGAAGGTCAAGTTCTGAAATACCCAGTCTAAGGTATATATAGGAATTGAAACAAAATGTCATAGACAGTATTTGATAGTCAATAAAGGATTAGCATTCAGATTCTTCAATTCACCATCTCCAGCTCCTAGATATTACTGCAAATAAATCTTGCAAGTATTAAAGTATATGTAAATAGGGCCTTATTTTTTTCTTAGGTATTGAACCCTTGAAGTTCACATTTTCAAGTTCACTGTAATAATTTCAAGAAGGCAGTTACTGAGAGAACAGATTTTCACACTGCTATAAACCCTTAGAGACTTAAACAAAATGCCAATGGAAGACTCATGACCAAACTGCTGGAACCTGGCTTGTGCAGAAAACTTGCAGAACAAAGTCCAATTCCCTGTTATTGCAGGTGGCCATCTCATAGACTCTGTTTAAAAATAGGATTAATCTCCATCTCAAAACTAATTAACTTTTTGCCCCCGTTCCTCCCAGTGGGAGACTCTATTTTGCAGCATCTCATGACTCTGCCACTTAAACACTTCTTTATTTTCAACATACGTTGATCTGCGACCATTTTCTACCTAACAGCTTCTCTGTGATATTTTCCCTGAGCTCTTTTCCTATTTTTCCCATTTTCTTTTTCCTGTTGTGGCAGTTACAGAGAGCAATTGTAAAGCCTCCTTTTTTTTTATTTTTCACGTTTTGTCTTGGACAATATCCTTCATTTTCTCCTCTTATAATATCTGTTATCTCTAGTCCCTGTAGTAGTTTTACTTTGCACCTCTCCTAGCCTAAGTTTTCTGAACCTGGGTGAAGAGGACTGCACACTGTGTTCCAGTGAGAGCCCAGCAGTGCCCTGCACAATGTCAGAAATTCCTGTCTCTACTACTAATATGACAGATAGTCACATGCTAGAGTCTCATTCTCAGGGCTGCATCATTTTGATAGCTCAAATATCCTGGTGATGCTCAGAGGAACTAAAAACTTCTTCTCAGGTATTTCCTTCTTACCACAGATCATTAAGGTCTTCCCATGCAATAACTTTGTCAACAGCAAAACTTGCCAGTACATTATTATTTTAAATACTGAAATTATTAAACAATGCTAATTCTAACTCTTGAAGAATCCTGCTAATGAATGTATGATTTTTCTAATTTTCCCATTATTATTTGCCTTTATTCACTTTCTAACTGCTTTGCAATTGCTTTGCTGAACCCGTCTTCTCATGCTTCACTAATTACTTCATATCAAATGCTTTAGTGAATCCAAATAAAGCATGCAAGAGAACTCCATGTACAAAATCATTTTGTATAATACAGTTATACAACTTTTACCATCTTTTCCCCTTAATGTTTTGTATTTCAAATATTTTAATCTATATTTGTTCCAGAACCTTAATTACACTGATACGCAACCAGCAGGTCTGTTTGCTTTCATGTGTCTCCTATTGAGGCCGTGGTTCTTCATAGTTCATCTGCTTGCAGAAGTTAATTTCCTTCATTTTTCAATCTTTGCCTCCCTGAAAATATTTATCCTTCCATTTAATTTTGGCTGCATGAAATAATGACTGCTCCATTAGATACCACTGTGGCAACACTCATAGAAAACAAAATATTTAAAAAATAAAACCTATAGAACTGAATGATAATTTAAGTGAAGAAATCTGTTGGTTGCCACTTGCAAGCTTCACTGCATTGCCATTTCTTTTAATAGTAGCAGGATACAATACATTTCAGGAAAGTCAAGATATTTTACTGATGTGTTGGAATGAAATGTTTCCCAATATTTATCTGATTAATAATGCTACAGATGATTTATATCTATGTTCAGATCTGCCCTGTGAGAAACACCAAAAACTTTCCTGTCACTATGCTTCCCCAAAGCAGTCTTGATCCTAAAGTGGTTTTATTTTTTTTTCATCCTTCCCACTACTCCACAGTCAGTAATGATGTAGGTTTTTTTACTCAAATACATATCTTTATTTCTGTCTTCCTTAACAGCACATGATACTTTATTTTCCCTAAAGATAACCCTAGCATGCAACACGATGGGGCAAATCTGACTTTTTCTGGCTATCAGAGCTGAAATCTCTTCTTGGAACAAACACAACCCAACTGAGCTCCAATACTTGAGGATTTTTGCCTTTTACTCTGCCCCATTCCTTTACTGCCTACCATGTGAGGACCAGACTCCAACTAAAAAAGTGCTGGCCCCAGAAGGGCAAAGATAAATGAGCCAGACAAGCCCCCACTCCCAGCAGGTCCCAGTCACAAGTTCACTCAGAATACAGACACAGCAGTTCTTCAACACAAAGTCAACCTCACTCTTCTGATCCCACCTGAAATCCTGCATCGTGGGTTCAAATTTTGGCCTTTTGTTTTTTAGGCATTCCCTGTTTTATTTACCCAGCTGTTGATCTAGTAAATTTAGCACTTTATCTCTTACACTCATTCCTTCTTCTTGCATCCTAAACTAGATGTAAAGATTAGTAGTCACTGCTGAATTCCTCCTCTCATTCCTTAAATTAAAGATGCTCTTATCAACATCACAGAATTTGGCAGTAATGTTGTCTTTAGAACTACATCAGAAATTATCAGTTTAATCAGAGATTAAGAGTACTATCTTGTAAGAGAATATAGTGCCATTGGGATTTACCAGTGAGAATTAATTATATTACAAATTGTGTCAAATGACATTGGGAGTCCTAAACTTTATATTTCTATGTTGAAATAAACCATAGCAACACCAAAAAATTATGTTCTAAAAAACTCTCAAGTGAATAAGAGGAAATATCAAGCTCAGAAATATGTTAGAAGCAAATCTTTGGGAGAAAACATATTAGGAGTGACCGTGTCTGAAAGTTACATTCTGAATGACCTCAGGAGAATGTGTGCCTCTCAAAATAGAGTTAAGTACATGTCATCTAGCAAATGGAACCATTACAGAGAGACATTACACATACAGTGACACAGAAACATATTGCTTGCTAATTCCACCCCCCTATTTATAGCTCCAGAGGTGAGAAGATCTCCCGTGCAGAGTAAATGTGCCTCATCTTTGCTGAGTGCAGCAAGGACCTCTCATTTTCCATATGGACGTGGGAATGGCTTCCACAAAGACATCCCCGTTGCTTGTACCCAGCTTTTCCCTGATCTTCTCGGGGTGCCTTAGCAGCATTAATGTGGGTGGCAGAAATGCATTCTGCCAGGCATCTTCTAAGGAAGGAAAATGAGCTGTTCCAGGACTGTATCATTTAACTGTGCCTATGTATCCATGCCCCAGGATTTGTTCAAGGGGTACCTAGTGACACACTCAGCTGTACTGTTAATATGATTTTATCTTAATCTGCTGTAGAAGGGAAATGCACTCCTATTCTTGAAGTGTCTTGGAAAACACAGAGAAATACAAGTACTAAAACTTCCTTATAATTATGCAAATGTGATGGAAAATGGAAAGGCAGTCTGGACTTTGTTGCTGAAACCAGTTTGCTTGATGTATTTTGAAAATGAACAGTGGCTCCTCGAGCACAGTGCTCCCAAGAGGTAAAACCATAGTCAGGAATAAATAATTGTGTATTTGTGGAGATTTTCCCTCAGAAGGCTTGCCTTCCCATCTCCTCTGGTCACTGCAGTATTTGGGGTTGGTATGAAGATCACATAGCTTGTCTGTTTTCAGAGACTCTTGCTCATCCCAATACACCTACCACATCCTGATTGTGAATTGGTTCTCAGTTTTGACACTCTAAAGGGGAGCAGAAATATCACATTATCTGTAAGGATGACTGAGACATTTGTGGTTCAACCTGCATACCAGGGGATACTTGTTAAAGGAGGAAGGCATTTATTCAGTCCCATTCACTATTCATGTATACTGCAAAGTGGCTGAAGTAATGATGTTATAAATATTATGCTCATGTATTCAGGCCATGTTGTAAAGGGAAGCCATTTTAAGCCATTGGATGCAAAAAGGAAGAAAAGAAGAAAAGAAAATATTTCAACTGGTGTTTTATTACTGTACAATTAAGACGGAGTGATTAAAAAGGGATGGCCCGATCATTTAATGGATAGATTTTGTTCTGCTTTCATGGATGTTAATTCTAAAATAATATATTTGTTACAGACTACTTCTATTCACATACTTAATTAGAGCACCAATTAAAGTGTGCTGTGGAAAACACTGTGGAAAATGCACCCTCTACTGGCTCCTGAAAACATGTTATGGAATAGAAGTTTGGAACTCTTCTGAACTATCTTTCCAGAAAATATGCCTGGAAGCAGAAAATTAATGACTTCACTTACAAGAACATGGTTATTTGTAAAAGAGCAGCTAAAGATGTTTTACATACTAGAATTTATGAAAAGACACAAGCCAGAAGAATGTATTTTAGGAATACAAAGTGCACTGTTTTAATGAAGAACAGCATATTGATGCAAAATAATACCTAATACTTATCTTACTGTGCATACAGTGTAATATGGCAATGGCCATGAAAACAGACTGGTAAGAGAAATGCTTCCTGTATCTATGACAGACAACAAACTTATCTTTGATTCAGTAACCCTGCAGGGAGGAGGACAGGATTATACAGCCAAAAGAGAAAACTAAATGCGTTTGGGGCAAATCAAACAAATCACTGACTTTGATTCCTAAAATACAGAGGTATGACCTTTCTACACTTTCCTATTTCAGCAGGACAACACAATTTCTACAGGCAGTGTGGATCTAGTTTTCTCCCCAGCCTGTTGTGAGTTGGGATGACTGAGATCTTTACATTCCCTGATGGCAGAAACAGGACAGCCAGGTGTACCCACTGCACGGTGGGACAGATTTACTCCATAGAAATAAGTTTGAACAGTGCCTGCCTATTTTCTACCATAGTGCAGGCACTTTTTGAAATCCACAGGCAATGTGCAGCCACCTGAGGTATTTCCCTCTCTGGTTGGTCACCTCAGCACAGAGGGGACAGGTCTGAACCCCTTGCAACCAAGCAGCAATTCTGCTTAAAGGAATACTCCAACTCCTGCGGGAATGTTATGTTTCAAAGAACCCTGGGGCTTATCCCGGAGCAACTCCTTCTATTTAACAACTTGTAGCTAAGAAAGGATGACAGGAGGAATCCCTGAGACATGAGTAACCCCTTCTGAAACACAGTGGCAGACTGACTGATGTCACTCTGGAGAGCTGTCACATTAGGAGTGCACCCTCCTCAATGGGCTGTGCAGCTGAAGATACTGTCTAATGATGTGTTACCACATAATGATAATGGTCTTCATGGAGCTTCTCTTTAATGATGTGTGTTACTTTATAATGATAATGCTCTTCTTGGAGACAGACTATAACTTTAATCTCACAACCCCACTGAGGAGGTTAAACTCAAAGCATTACAACTCTTGTCCATGACCTCTGTGAGCAGCCTGCTCATCTGTGGGTAGTCATCAAAAAGAGCCTTCAAACAGAAAAATAAAATTCAAGTGAGAGGGTAAAAGCCTTCCTAGATTATGGGGAAAGTATTACACAGAACAAAGATTTATATTGATTTACTTATATAATATTTAAATATTATTTATATGCTATTTCTATTATATATATATGTAATAATCTAGAGTTTTCCTCCACTAGGCTTGCTTCTTCTACCTAAAAATATAATTAAGGAATCTTAACTTTTTACAGCACCAGCATAATATGGTTTTCAGTTGGGAGATGACAGCAAATTGATATGAGCCTCACTGGAAACTTGACCTTTTGTTTGTTGGAAAATCATGGAGTGACACGAGCTCTTTTGTGTTGCTTTCTCTCCTCCATTTCTCAGTGAACATTTTGGCCAGATGTGGAGGGAGGCTCAATAGTTCCCAGTACTTTTTGTAGATTCCTAGTCTCAAAAAGAACACAATAATTGTATTTAGCAGAACTTCTAGCCAGTATGATATTAAGAGATATTGCATAGTCCACAAAGACTCCCAAGTGTTTTTAATTTGACATAATGCATGTCCTATCATTATCTTTTAAATGTAGAAAAAAAAAAAGATAAATCCAGCTTGAAACCCCCCCCAGTCCTACAAACAAAAATAACCCCTACATTCAAGTCACAACAGCTAATTAGATGGACGAAAAAGCCTTGCAATTGAGCTTTTTCTAAAATCCAACATCAGGATTGAGACTGAAATCTACCCATTTTCCCTTCACCCAAATTTTTATCTTCTAATGTTTGTAGGTGTCTTCCCTCCGACATAAAACTGAAAAATTGTGATAATGTCTGAAAGATTGTTTCACAGCAGTTCTGTACCAACCACATACAGGAAAAAAACCCTGGACAATGTACTTAAAATAAATGACCGAAGTAAATAAGAAGTGACCTTAATTCCTGTCCCTGCCACATTTCTGAAATAGTGTGGTCATCTAATCATGCATTATTTCAGTTTCATGACAATATTTGTCTAATGAGAATATTCTGATTACTCCTTCAATATGCATAAGTGTAAATGGAAATTATACACGTAAACGAATAGATCCCACAGTTCAGCCAAGACAGTATTACCATGTGGACATGCTTTTTATATTTTAAATACCTTATCTGCTTATTCAAAGTAAACAGCATATTTAATTATTAAAAAAAATATTGCCTCTTCCTCTATAGAAAATATAATACAATATATATTCATATAAGAAAAGAAAATATGTGTCTGCCTTGAAATACATACTGTAGTATGCTTTCATCAGAAATTAAAAAGACAGGCACTAGAAATCAATGAAATGGACAAAGATTCAATCACTAGCCTAGGTACTCTAAGAATTTTTCAAGCTAAACCAAAATAAGTTGGGCATCAGAGAACACCTGTTCCATATTCAGTGTAAGTCCTTCTCTTAGTCTTTTTGGATAAGATTAATTTTGCTTAAATTTAGGCTCATGTACCACAGACAACTACACCTGAGTAAGTCATCAATGTCATCTCCATCCTTACTTTTATATATCCTTCTTTCTTTTTATCTGTTTAAACTTTCTGCATCTAAAAGACAGTCTTTAGCATATACAAACTGATATAGCAACTGTGTCAGAAAAAGAAAAGCTCACAACTAACTCCACACATGAAAAAAGCCAGAGATTCTCACTCTTTTTAAAATTAATCTCTTTTACTCACGAGAAAATCACTGGAAACTTCATTTTCTTTCTTGTTGATACATAACACCAAGTGAGAGGCTAAAAAGTTCTGTGTACAGGATAGATATAACCAGATATAGCCTTAAGACTGCCTCAAGACTGTAGATCTGACCATCAGAAAAGTAGGAGTAATATTTGTAAACTGAGCAAATTCAATAAGGAATTATTTATAAAGAACTGTATATAATTTAATTTNAAGAACGAAACTTGATCATTTTGCATAGCTTATACCAATGAAATACCAGCAGGGTTTAACAAACCCAGCATTATTCATTCCAAAACTTCAGCATTGTTACAACATAGAAACTTTAACTTAGACACCCACTGCAAAAAAAAAAAAAAAAAATCTTTCTTAATTATATTTTCCCCCTGCTTTTGGTCCATCTTTTGTATAATCACATCACTATCTCAGAGGTATTCTCCAATATTCACTGAAAACTATTCAGGAAATCCTCTAAAGAGGATTTTATTATCTAGATAGCTTGTTTTCTAAAATTTTAAAAAGATGCCATAATAACTGGATAAGACATCAGGTTTCTTAACTGCATCCTAATTTTGAAGAACCAACTCTGCTGTGATCGAATGCCAAATAATTTTGACAGATTTTTGAGATGTTAAGAGACGCTATAAGCAATTCCACGTAAAATATATCAAACTTCTTGCACATCAAAATGAGCCTTTGCTGCTGAAAGCAAATAGTTTCTAAAATTGGAATTGGTGGAGTAAGAATTTTATGTCTTCTGCTGTTGCCTCCTAGTACCTATTTTATTGCACATCACCAGAGGGAGCCACATTTTACAAAATTTTAGTATTGCTTTGATGCTCTGAAACATAATTGGTGTCCCAAAATAATCCCAGTGTTTCTTGAGCAGAACAGGGGTTCTTATTCTCCACTGTGTCAAGAGTCAGGATGTGCTTTAGGAAATAAATGGCGCAATGGTTTCTCCCAGTTTTTAGACAGACAGCCCTGCAACAGTGCTAATAGTTATTCAAATGAGTGAGAAAAACACTGCTTTAAGGATGGCTTTTTCCAGAGTGGTGGGAATTAGCTTTTCCAGTGGGCAAGCTGAGTGAGTGAGAGGTGCCTGCTTTTGATGCCCATGGGAGGTGGAGGGCAGCATGTGGCCACTTGCTCTCTTTGCTTGCCCACTTCTAGAGCTGGCCAGGGCTGCTGCAGGAGGGCCAACAAGCTGTTTTTCCTTCTGCTGCCACAGGCCTGCTTCTCACATGAAGGTCAGCAGCTGATGCCCCCATCCCTGGAGAAGCACAGGGGACGAGGCAAGGTGGCAGACAGCACTTCCATGAGCTCCCCAGAGCTACCGCAGTCACAGCAAGGGCTGGTAGGGCAGGAAAAGCCTCTTTGCTTCAGGATTGATCTTCTCCCTCTTCCTACCCTGTGAATAACTCAGCTCCCACCTTTCATACAGGAGTCCAAGAGGATTTTCCAGTAAATCACTGCTTTGCCCTCCTGACACTTTGGGACAAACGAGCTTCTGCTGCAAGTGAGGCAGGGATCAGTGCTGAGCTGGGAGAGCTAAGGCAGATTAGACACAGTGGACTGGAAAGGTAGGATAAAATTGGTTGTTTGCCAGCACATAAGCCTA
Source organism: Daphoenositta chrysoptera (assembly GCA_013397915.1). NCBI lineage: Eukaryota > Metazoa > Chordata > Aves > Passeriformes > Daphoenositta > Daphoenositta chrysoptera. Next base: position 128,414 of record VZRO01004946.1, on the reverse strand, counting down.
AATGATAGCTCTGATAAACTTTTATTTTTACAGGGCACCAGGTTCTGACATACTTTTATTTTTACAGGCCACCAGGGCTGATGGAAATACATGTCTAATTGAGTTAGCACACATACACTGGTTACATATAACCTATTCATGTTAAAACTAAACTAAATTTTTAATAAATTTCTGTCATGTATACTTATTCTATCCATTTAATCG
>VZRO01004946.1:51975-128152 GCA_013397915.1 Daphoenositta chrysoptera | reverse complement strand
AGTAAGGTATGTCATTACTACTTTTTCCTCCTTATTTTTATATATTGGTTTAGATTTTGGTGTAATAAATACAACTCATGCCAAAATACTTCCACACAGTAAAGTATTTAAAATATCACTGTCCAGCTCCTGAGATCAGTAAGCATCTACAAAATATTGTTCAAGGATTTGGTCTATCAATGTTCCCAACCTGGATAATTTTTTCTTAGGTGTCAGACACCACCCGCTTCCCTCCTTTTTTACTTCCTATATCCCCTCCTGGGTTAGGTATTAGCCCAAACCTTAGAGTGACTAAGAATTATTCATTTCTACATAGGCTTATGATTTGTTGGTTTACCTTCAAGTTTGATTAGATCCCATTAAAAGTTGAGAGGAAACAATAAATTCTCTCACTTGACTTTCCACTGAGATTAAGTGTCACTATACAAACATGGAGAGAGAAGTTTTTCTCAAATATAGGAACTGACCCTTCCCTCACAGTTACTAAAAACTGCTTTTCCTCTTTTTTTAATTCTATATGTGCTATAAAGTTATTATCAATATTTTTATTTCACATCATATGACTGGGAGGAATAAAACACATGCAGCTTGCCAGAAATCAGCACAAATCCAGTAACATAAAATTAACACAGACTGCTGGAAAATCAAATCCCATGAAAAAGCACGACTTGTCATATGAATAGACTAGAAACAGGTTCCAAATGATATCAACAGCTTCAACTATGGAACCACAGAATAATTTAGGTTAGAAAAGACCTTTAAGATCATCAAGTCTAATCATTAATCCAGCACTACCAAATCCACCACTAAACTATGTTCATCAGTTCCACATCTACATGTCCCAATATTGCAGCCTTTTGGGGTTAAGGAAGGGCAAAATTGTCTCAGCCCCTTTGCAGTAAATGTATAACAACTGGTTAGATCCTCCACCAAAGAGTAACACACATCTTAAAACTCTGGCCACCAGAACAGTTCTGAAGGGTCATCTAAATTTAATTATTCTCTTCTGATAAACTCTCAAAAAAAAAAAAAAAACAAAAAAAAAACATGGAAGGCAGGACTACAAAGAAGATACTGCATTTGCACAGGTTCCCAATTATTAAAAAAATATAAAAATTACTGGAGGCACTGTATATTATGGCAAATATAATCTACTTTCCACAAATTTTTACCTTTTCAGAAAGATAAGCAGGTAATACTTAGGCATCATATTCAGCATTCAAGTCAGATTTGTCCATGGTGTAGGAGTAATATTTGAAATCCTGTGTTCATGGTTACATAATGTTACCAACACTTCTGCCCTCTCCTGAGGTCTTCAGTGAGCCATGAGCTATTCTGGACTGACAAACACAGGCTAAAATAGAGCAGGGCAGAAACTCTTAACTAAGAAAATTAGCAACCATTTTCCTAAAAGCCCTCTGAGAAAACTTTCAAATTTTAATCTAAAATTTCCAGTTCCACAAACACAAAGACCTTTTCCCTCGCAGATGGAAAGAATTAAACCAAGGAAATCAAACTAAGTCAATAATTAAAGCAGCATTAGCAGTAAATTGACAGTTTGTTCAGTAATGAAAACCATCAATTGCCAACTGTAATGAAATGCATTATTAAAATCATAATGAGGGTGTAAATACATAATGCTGCATAAAGATACAATCTGAAGGAGTTACCCAGTATAGGAAATAATTAACCTAGAATAACAGCAGCAATACAAAACAACAGGGACCCACCACGGGTTGTAGATCAGAAGAAAAGGGAACACCTGTTGACCTTTTCTTTATATACTGTTCCTGTGAATGCAGGAAGAGGTGCCTTTTTGGGATGGCTTGTAGGGAAGTGGGCAGTCTAGCCACTGCAGGCACCGAGTAAATGAGATTGACTAAACTTTTCCACTTATAGCTGAAATTGTGGAACCAAGGCCAAGGAACAAACCTTTCTTCCCTGCTGTCCTCTGTTCTGTAAACCACGATGCCTTCCACCCTAGCAGGGTCCCCAAATCCAGGAGTTCCTTTTGGTTCAAGGGACTAACACTTTTTTTGCTGAGGAGGTATCAGGCAGAGGATAGACGTGTTCTTCTATTAATCAGAGCTCTTTAAAATACACGTTTCCCTTCCTTTCCCATCCTCCCCAGATTCCAACTAATTCATTGCAACAAAAAGCTATCGAATTAAAGTGGATCATTGAGCAGAGCTGTAGAAAATGCCATAACCATGATTATGCTAAAGGTCTGTGTCCTTTGCACTCCTCTGCACAGGAGTGGTTGTGGAAAGCAGATGCTGGGAAGGAGGTGGTGTAGGAGGCAGCATGACAGTCTCATTTGGATAGACCAACTCCATCAGGTAGCAATGTTAATCAGCTAACATAAAGAGTCAGCTTGAAGTTAAAATAAAGATGAGAAAAAAGGAAGACAGAAATCTGAGATGAACTTTTGAAGTGGATAAGAAATGGTATGTAGAGGAATGAAAGAAAAAGAGAGCCAATGCAAGAATCTAAAAGAGGAAATCATGGAATCATAGAACAGCCTGGGTTGGAAGGGACCTTAAAGATCATCCAGTTCCAACCCTCCTGCCATGGGCAGGGACACCCCCCACTAGACCAGGTTGCTCAGAAGCTGAATTTAATGTTGTAATGGTGGTGAGATTTCAAAAACCTTCTGCTGGAATCTGTATTTATGCAAGTTGAAACTGTTACATAAAGGGTAACAAAGACATAATCAAGAGCACAGCTCTGTTAAGAAGCATGTTTTCATGAGTGAGATAAGTCACAGCCCAGTTATATTGATGTGTTTACCTAAGGGTGGTCTAGAAAGCCAAGATTTGGAAGACAGCAAAGGAAAATGAAACAAGGAAGAGTCACATTCAATCTAGATAAGCAACTTCCCACTGAACAACCAAAGGGTAGTTGAGGGCCTACAGCTATGTTCAGCCTGAAGCCAGCTCAGAAAAAAGAGTTGGGGAGGACTTAGAAGGGTAAAAATATTTAAAATATATGCTACTTGAAATAGGAATAGCTGGACAGTTTCATGAATGGACTGTGTTGGGAAAAAAATGAGACTACAGGTGGCTCACCGCTACCAGCACCCCAAGCAGACAGTTTTTCTTAAAAAACACATCCTATTAAAGGCACACTTGGTCCATATAACCAGTGCAGTGCCCTGGTAACCCTTGGTAGAGCAAGGTATGCACTGCTGGTCACGGAGGGAACACTAGGGCGGGTGTTCTCTGTCCTTTAAGCCTGCTGGTGCAATCCTAATCAAGAGCCAGCCTCCGAAACTGTGGGACAATGACTCGTGTGATCCCACGCCGGGGGCTCTGCAGCCTGAGGGAGGCAAGACCACTGCTACCAGGATAATCCTGGGGGCAAGAGTGCCACCCAAATAAATCCAGATTCACACTGTTACAATGTGCTGCCCCACTAATTTCCTTAGGACAATTCAGCCTCAGTAATTTTCACCCCGAGAGACAAGCAAAGGTTCAGTATATGGAGACATGCTCGAATAGGTGTTGCTGCACTGGCAACTTGCCCACCACAGAGAAGATATGAATAATCTGTGACAATAAAGGGGTAATATTATGTCCTTTGAAAGAGGCGTCTTTCAAAAATGCTTCATATTATTTACACCCAGATATAAAAAAGCCACTAGTAATACAGTTAATAAACCATGACAAGTTTGCTTTAAATGAGTGGGGTATCTAAATCCAACATTATTTATTAGGCAATATGATTTTTTCTTGGTATTTATCCATCAAACATGGCACCCTTATTGCACATGCATTATGCAAAGTGTCAAATTAAAGTATTGCTTATAAAAATAAACATTAGTTACTGAAGTGATCCAAATGCTTAATTAGAATGTTATTTATTGAAGCTAATAAATATCTTTAACAAATATTTTGAACAGAAGTGGGAAAGCATGTAAGAAAAATATTTGGGGTCTCACCTCCTTGCTATTCCTTTGTCCAAGCAAACAATGAGATAGAGAATTAAAGTGTAAAGAAAAACACGACTCATGATGGCTAATAAACCAAAGACCACATTAGCTATTATGGCATCTGTCCTACAATGAGAAAAAAAACCACAGTAACAACCAAAAGGACCTCTGCAGCAATTAGAGTGCAGGAAGTCATGAATGGAGAATGGAGTCTCTCTTTGGTTTCATTCCACACCATTATTTGACTTGCATTTTTCAGCCGGAGCAGGCTCAGTCTCCATAAATGCCCACTCATTAGGAACTGAGACCTGAAAAATGCTGAGAGTGATTTATCCCCACAGGATTCAGGCAGAAATAAAGACAGCCACTGACCTCACGGATTTTTAGGGAGATACCAGGATGGAGACTTTGAAACAGATGTTGGAGAAAGAGCAAAATTACTTTATATCCATAGCAGAAAGTTCATCTTCCAAAGTTTGGCACTGTGGTACATGTGTTAGTCTGGCTTTTGCAGCCAGAATAGACAGTACAAACACAAAGTTAAGCATTCTTTAAACACTTAAAGCTGACTTGATCACCTTGGACAGGGTGATCAAGTGGTGGGGGGAGGAAAAGGGAAAAAAAAGGATAAAAGATATTCTGTTCTTAAAATTTTGGGTGTGATTTCTCTTCACACTGGGACAAGGAGAAGGAATTTCTCCTATGGCACTCAGCTTTCAGAGGATATTGAATTGAAGTATAAATAAAGAACAGATATGAAATGGATAAGTGCAGGCATAAACTGAGGAATGTACACAGTGATCTTACTGCATACAAATCATTTGCTACCATGATTATTAAATATATTTAGCTCTATTGGAAAACAACAGAAATACTTACACTAGGAAATTGTACGGACTCTGAGCCAGGATAAAATGCTTTTCTTTGAAGTTAGCAATTATAGAAACAGTAAATAGCTACTTCACTCAATAAAAAATTACAAAATTTTATGGCAGTGAGAAGATTTTTGTTCACTAAGTTCAACTCTTTATTTGGAAAAATAAAATGGTATCAATGAGCAAGCAACAAGTTTCACAACAGAAGAAAAAGGAATATTCCAATGCCAGAAGAGTTACAAATATGCTCCTTTAAAACAACCAAGTAACAGACCAAGCACAGTCTCGGGTAGCACCCCAGTGCAGCCAGCTAAACATGCAAAACTTCAACAGTAGGAAACAATTTTGGGACTGTTTCTGAGACAGCTGTCAAACTGCTGACTAGCAGAATGTGATCCAATATTGCAGCAGGTAAAGATGTGTTAGCTTAAATTTTTAGAAGTACTTGCACAACTGTATTTTAAATTTCCACCCTTTTTATGTGGTTTCTGTGCAACCACATTAACAGAAAAAGCAAATAAAGTAGCCCTTCTTCACATGCAGGGCTTCTGTAAGCCTTTGAAATCACTTGAAGGATATAGCAGTACAGTGCAGCAAACATCCTTGGATACAAGCTAAGCAAGAGGTATAATAAGTATTTCTGGCCCAGTATCTCAAATTCCAGAACAACATCTGGTCTACATAAGATTACCTGCCTATTGTGTTGGTCTTTAGATTAAGTAATTGGTTCTTTGGCTGAAAATATAAATAACCTTTGATTTCCTGGCATTTATCCTGCTTTGAATATGATCAGGGAGTAGTTAATGAAGATACACATTTCATATTGATAAAAAGCCGTATCAAAAAAATCCAGAACACATTGAAAGACTCTATGGATGTGGTTATTTGAAACAGAGCACATTGATTTAGCCACAGTTCTCATTAAAATTAGCTGCAGGCAGACTCCTAAAAATCACTGCATATTACAAGAAATTCACTGTAAATCACTCAGGCAGAGCAAGGTACTACAGTCAAATAGGTATTCCCAAGAACTTTCACTAAAGAAAAACTAAACATTCTTTTGAAAATTTGAAGAAGGTTAGGGGCATTACAGTGTAACTCGATTGGTTTTAGTGAAGCTCTGTGAACTTAGAATACTTGAAGCCCTTTGCCACAATAATGAGCTTCCTTTCCAGAAAGACACGAGCAAATGTGTGAGGTTATGAAAATATTATTAAAATGCAAGTCAAATGAAATTTGATGAAGGTTACAGAAAGCAATATTCCTTACAGAAAACCAAATGACAGAAAGCCTTACTTTACTTTCACTCTTCCAGCAGTGAAAACCAGATTTCTGTGTTAAATATTTCTCAGGGATTATCTCAAATCCCTGTTTTCTTGCAGAAACCTGCCAGGAAATCTATGCTCCTCCATTTTACCATTATTTATTAAATCTAATGCAATGCAGAACACTACTATATAGCCAGACTTCATATTTTAGAAAGCCATGGGATGTTCAGGAGACTTTGTTGAGAATGCAAATATCACACACACACAGAGCAGAGAGAAAGGAGCAGAAATTACTTCCATTTTACCCCATAGGTTTATTACTTTGTCAAAATGTTCTGCTCAGAAAATTATCCAAAATTTTCACCAATCGCACCATGGTCTTACAAGTAATTTTTGTTTCATTTTCTATGAAATAGAGAAGATCAAAAAAGGAAAACTAAAAGGGGAGGTTCTAATACCACAATATACCAGGAATACAGTTAATAACTCAGAAGTTGCATTTGACTTTTTTACTGATGGTTGCCTCAACTCAAACTTTGTAAAATTAACCGAGGTAATATTAACTGATTTTATCTGAAAATAGATTTTCTACAGGTAATACCACAGAATTTGTATTTGTTTCTTATAGTTAAAAGCAAAGTTAAAAAAAGAAAAAAAGGCAAAACAAAGGTCAGCAATATTTACTAAGAGCAAATAATATGCAAATAACAGCAAACATTTAATGCTAGCAAATTGCTGAAACACAATATCTTTACATCTTGGTAGTACCCATACATAACTTATCTCTTAACTGCTGTCATTGCCCTACAAGTCACTCCTTTTCTAATTCAAGAGTCCTTTTCAGACTTTCTCCAAACAAACTAAAATACAATTATAATACTTCTTCCAACTAAAGATTGCCCATTAAACCACTGGTCCAAAATGACACTTGGTAAGAGACAGCGCAGGGCTGTCTGGGAGGACATTAATAAACTGCACGTGGCTTCATTTCATGTATGATTTTAAATACTTCCTTTATGGACAGAAAACTGAGGCCTGACAGTTTCCTATGCTGAAGTGATGTGGAAAAGTGTGAAAAGCTCTCATATCCTCAAAATTTTTTTCAGTGTGGGAGAAAAACCTCAGCTCTACTACTCTGCTGTTCAGCATGAGGGCTGTCTGAGAAGCTCAGTGCACGAGTCGAACTCTGGCAAGAGCTTGGCTGCTCCAAGCTTAGTTTCTTCACAGAAAAAAAGTAATTCCTCCCTCATTTATCAATCCATTGACCTAAGTGGCATCTGCTCAATCTTCTTCAAGGCAGTACTTGACAAGAATCTGATTCTTTGGACCTGTTCCTTCTTGGCACCCGAAATGGTTTTACGATATCCTGGCAGCACACATTGGCTCTAAATCCAATTTGACTCACTGTGGGAACTTCCTCTTCAGAGAATCCTCAGATGACTTTTGAATTGGTCCCTTAGTCAGATCCAGCATACCAACATCATGGTCATACTGGGATTTCTAAATTATATTTATTTATGTATTTCCAAATCCTGCCAAAACCAACCTATAGAATATTAGCACTAAAAATGCCATTGTCTTCCAGTATGGTTGTACTAATTTCTCTCATTAGATTTATATCTTATTAAGCACATCATTCCCAAGCAATTGGAGATTCTATCCAGTTTCTTTTGCTCACATAAATTGGTTCACATTCTAGACTATATACATAGTTTAGGAGCGAAAATGTTTTCCTAGAAAATGTGGGTTTATCTTTTCAGCAGGTGATCTGAATTTTTTGAACTGAAATATCAAAAAACTCTATTTCCCTAGATTATTTAGAATAAGACCTTCCAGTGCATGATACGTTACAGAAATGTAGGGAAAACTTCCAAGCCTAACTGCTTACTATTTATAGTTATTGCTATATGAAAAAGGTAGGAGTTCCAATTTCAGTGTCTCATGTAAGTTTTTTATTTCAATATCATATGCTACCCTCTCAGGTGTCTTACTAATCCATTTTGACTTTTACCCCAGCATTTACTTGTTGGTAACCTACTGCTGGATTTTTACAGATTTAAAATTGCAGATTTGTGCAGTAAGTGAAAGACAAACATTGGGGTAGCAGCTATGGAAAATATCACTTGGGTATTTTCTATTATCTTTTTTAACAACAAAACAAAAACCAATCCCTAAATGTGCCTTACGGGCATAAACTTTAAACTATATCCTGTTTCTAACACTACTGAATTTGTGTATTAGTTTTGTATCATTATCCCTCATTCTGGTTGTAAATCTGGCGAGACTGCACCAGTACTCTTTACAGTGCTGCTTCAGGGTGTTCAGACTTCACGCTTAACTGCTGGCTATGACCTAAAACACCTTCACATTTGTAACTCTGAACAGACCTGCCAGGGTCTATAGGAAGCTGCTTTCCATCTCACCTTCGACCTTTAGAGGGCAGTGCTCCCTTTGGATACCCACAGATATTCCAGAAGGGCATGATGCTTCCATCACCTGAGAGAGGTAAAACTCGGAAGCAACAAAAGAAATTTCAAAGGACAAGACAATTTCTTGCTTTGCTGATATGGGGAAGGGAACCCGTTCATCGTGTGCCACACACTGGGTGAACCTTTTACATTTTGAAGGGCAGCAGGGACTTGAGGTCTTGTCAGTGTGGCTTTGACAATGACACTCCAGTGGCTACTGAGAGGAGAACCCTTACAGAGCAAAGGGCAGAGGGGAGTAGTCATAAAAATGAAATGCATCATGCTCCTACCCCAGTTCAGTCTCATTTTCTCATGCAGACGTTCAAACACGCCCAAGGCCAGCACGGCTTCTGTCTGAGCTATCAGCATACCTTGAAGAATCAATACTGTTTACAGAGTTACAGCTGCTTTTCCACAGGGTTAAGGAAACTTCCCAGTCTGACCATCTACAAGACTGTCTGGCAGCCACACTCCCAATGTCACAGACTGTCACTGCTGGGACCGAGGGCCCCTCACAGGGGTGGCTCCAGTGACCCAGTGGATCCCTGCTGGACTCCCTGCACACCCACTCACAGCCAGACCAGGATTCCTTACTGGCTCAATCCCAGGATTTCCATAGCAGAGTCTCAGACATCTCATTCCATAAAGCCATTTACCCACGGTGCAGTAACACAGAAATAGCCCGAGCTGGTTCCTCCACAGAGGGACCCTGAGCAAAGAAACCCCTGGGCTTTTATCCCCTCACAGTCCAACTGCTCCAAAGTCTCCCTGTTCCTCCTGAGCCATTGGTTCCTGCCATATCTCTCAGTGTCCCTCCCCTGGCTGTGCCACAGGTCCCTGTGCCCTTTGTTGTACAAAGGGTGGCAATTCATGGCCTCTTGTCTTGGGTTCCCACCCAAAGCTCAACCTGCAGCTCCATCCACAGCTGTAAGGAATGTATTCCTCAAGAGTCAGAATGTGAAGATTTCCTAAAGCCTCCCTCAGGGTGCTGTGAAGGGCAACAGTATGGGGTGAAAATTTGAAAAAGACCAAGAAGTCATCTAGTGAAAGACTTGCATTCTCTTTTGATTTGTAGTTTACCCTCCAATACTAAAAGTAAACTTTTCAGATTTATTATTTAAAAGAAAACAAAACCAAATACAAGCAAATGACAAAAAGCTGAACAGAAACCCCCTACTGAGCCATTCAGAAACACTGAGGTCCTGAGAAGCAAATAAGCTATGAAAAATATTAGAAATAAAATCTAAAAATCTGATCTCTCCTCCTCCTGACTGGTTGAGAATTGCATTTGCATGTTCTTCATGCTTCCTGATGCATATTTTCTTGCTTTAAAGAGCTGAAATAGTCAGGCAGTCTTACACATGCCAGAGAATTTCCAATAATAGAGCTACTCTCTCCAAAATGGGCCGGTTTGGAGAAAAATTCAGTTTATCCCTTGAAGTAGCATCCTTTCTGAGGTGAAATCACTGAATGGGGACTTCACCACACATGGCTTGTACTGTACTGCTGAGACTGCACTTGGAGTGCCGGGCTCAGTGCTGGGCTCCCCACTACAGGTGAGACTGAGACACCCTGGGGAGAGTCCAGAAAAGGCCAGAAAGATGATTAAAGGGCTGATCTGTCCTTTGTGGAGAGGCTGAGAGAGCTGTGAGTGTCCAGCACAGGGAAGAGAAAGCTCAGGGCTCTGATCCATGTGTCCAAATACCTGGTGGGAGGAGTAAAGAAGAGGCAGCCAGGCTCTTGTCAGTGGTGGGTGCCCAGTGACAGGACAACAGGCAACGGGCACAAATGGGAATACAGGAAACTCCATGCCCAGCATCCAACCCTGCACTGAGTCCTAATAAGCCAGACATCACCCCACTGGGGAACCTTCATCTCTGTCCCGTGCCCAGGGCCTGCAGCAGTGCCAGTGCTGGTCATCACTCAGGTGCCATTCTGACTGCCCTGACTGGGCGCTGCAGGACAGGGATGGTCAGGGAGGGCACTGCACTGCACCCCAAAACCATCTTTCTTGAAGTTACTACCTGATCAGTCTTCATAATTTTAGCATGTTTGAACACGGTTTTATGCCCTGTTCAAGTTACTCTTAAAAGTGTTTTAAGTGTATCTTTAGATACAACAGATAAACGTCACAAAGCTTCTGCTTTGTCCTTGTGCTTCTTTCTGACACCAGGAACACACAAAATCCTGGTTTTGAAAAGAATTCAGCTGAAGGGTCTTCACATGTAGGACCTGGTTGACATCTTGGATTTGACACCATGGCCTATGTTGCAGAGCTTTACTTAGAAATTATATTGCTGGACACTGTAGTAACTTTAAATACGATTTTCAACAGGATTCAGATAAAACTGTGGCCTTTCTTTCACTAGTAGCTAATTAGCACACAAATGCGTCCCTTTTCCTGTCACTCTCATAAACTGCATGGAATAATTTAGAGGCATAACAAGAGGTCACAAACTTTGCTGCTAAAATGCTTTTTTTGACAGCACGGCTCTCCTTGCCCAGAGACATCATGGTTGTGTTCATGACATTTTGTGCCTGGTGGTCCAGGCTGAGGAGGGTGCACAGGGTCTGTATTGTGGGTGTCAATATCTGAGAAGGTCATCCAAACCCACTTCATATTTTCTGGGACAAACAGGCCTGTCTGGACAGTCTGTTCCAGCAGAGGAGGAACCACATCAGCAAGTGGCCAGGGACTTAATGAAATAAAAAGGACTGATCCCCTTTTCTGACTATAAAAACAGCAGAGGATTGTTTCAACAGAAAGTATATAAGGTACTATGTTTTACATGCATTTTTAATACTATTTTTTTTAAATATCTGATGTGGCCCAGTAAATTAAATTTCACCAGTAAGAATGGCAAGATGTAAGAAACTAGACCTAGTAAACATCCAAAAAACATTAATCAGGTGCTAGTCATTAGCTATAATCACTTATAACCCATGAACTGTGTTTATACTTTTCAAGGTTAGGACCATAGGACAACTTGGAGTGGGAAGGATTTCAGGAAGTCTTTTCAAAACTCCTGTTCAGAGCAGGATGCTGGCACTTCCACAAAATGCAATGCTTTATCCAGATTGCTTAATAGGTAAGCATTATCCTCACCCTACTTGCTTAATGTGGCATCATGACCTTGATCCTAAATGCATTTGTACTATGATTGCTTTCACATTTGGACTGAAGTCTTTACTTTTTACACATCCTTTGAATGTTCTTCCTTGGGCTAATAGCCATTCTGTGTGATCTCACAATGGTTTAAATCAACAGTCATCTAAGGAAAGCTATTTTGCTGCCATAACTTGAGGCCAAAGAAGTATTTTGAAGTAATGAAAAAATTCTACTAACATTTGACTTGATAAGTAGCCCCTAGCCATGACCTAGTGCTCAGTCATAGAAATTCACATATAAAATCAAAATGTATTTTTAATGAAAATCTGTTTAACTGATTAAGTGCAGATAATCTGCTTGTATAAGAAGTATGAATTTTAGATCTATGAGAATATGAGAATCAATTTTTAAAAAATTCTTTGAATTTAGGTTATTGGTTCAAAACAAATGAAAATGAGGCAGTATATTTCAACTCACAGTACACATTCACTTGTACTCATTGACAGACATTGAAAACAATCCATTTATTCATTAGAGAGTGCCAAAAATAACTCAGCAGTTTCTATTTTGCTTCTATTCATAGATTTCCTCATTTCATGTTAATCACTTCGTTCAGCACTTGGCACCTTGCAAAAAAATTCAGAACATCTTGAATTATTAGTTGTTTACTGCAGTCACAAAATAAAAACGAAAACATAATACTAATAGCACCCTGTAGCGAGTCCCATGTAATGGGATTGGGGCATTTGAATCCTCTGTAACGTACCCTGCCATTTTGATTAATATCATGAATGATAAAGTAATTTCAAGCACATAGATGCATATTCAGATGTGTGAAGACAATGATTATTTTAAGCATTTCTTGTTTAAATGTAGAATTGGGAGAATCTTAATTGTTATTCTAAATTATCATAATAACAGTTGAATTTTGTTTGCCTACTGTATCTCTTGATTAAGCCTCAATGGTGTATCCATTAGTATATTTTTAGGATTCCATTTCATTATTAAATGACTGACATTTCAATAAGAGGCTAAAATTAAGCCATAGCAAAAATTGAAGCAGAAATGGTAACACTGATTTCCCCAATAAATCCTGTCTCTAGGGCCTTTTTGAAGAGGGCTGTAGTTATTGTCTCCTCTGTTTATTGAAGGGGTTTTACAGTAATGCAACAAATGAAATCCCATAGACAGCATTCTATTTCCCACAAATACTGAAAAACTGATATGAAAATTTCCAGTGTCATAGTTTATGGTGATCTTGTCCTGAATAAACTCATAAACACTTTATTCTGCCATTCAGTTTATATGTTGCTGTCTCACACTTGGATTGATGGTTGACAGCAGCGATGTATAAATTATGCATGCCAATTTACTGAACACCATTAAACCCAAAGAGTATGGGTAATTTCAATAATTATACATATAAATAGTATTATTAGCTCTGTCAAACTCTGTACCTGGATAGCATGTCAGTATATAATATCTACTAGGGATTCAAAAGGTTCAGGATTTTGCATGAGGTTGGTTCCTGGAGAGGTTCCAGCTACCCTTTCTACACATATTTTCTATATGCAAATAGACACCATGCTTAAGATGCAGAAAAGCTTTGCTGTTGGCTGATCTGTCCAGATCTGTGCTCTATTATTAGAAAGAAGAAGATAAGAACTGAAAAATAATTACTTTTAGTAAATACTGCACTAGGGGAGTTTATATTACTGTCACCAAAGAACTGGAGAACTTTTCCCCTGTATGGCTGCAACTTTCAGGTACCTGTTAAATCCCAAAGCTCCTCTCAAGTGATGTGCCTGGAAATGGATGTTTTCCATGCAGAAAGGAAAACTTTCACTCTATTATTGTCTACCAGCTTCCCTTCAGTGCTGTCTGCAGGTCCCACTATGGTAGATGTGCAAACACATAATGAGCAACAGCCACAGAAAACTACTTTAAATGGACAAGGAAGACAAAGGATCGGACAAACATCTGCCACATTTCCGTTTTCATCAATTATTTCGGTGTCTGGTGTTCTTTAGACGCACTGCAAACACAAGGCAGAGTCAGCCTACGCACATGGAATTCTAAATTTGTCAGGAATTTCCAAATGAAAGTCTTACAGAAACTGCTGCTAAACAAACTGACATCTACTTCCAAAATCAGAAGTCTCAACGGAAGTTGTGGAAACAGCAGGTATGCCCAATTATTCTTTTAATTTCAAAACTTAGCTCAGATACAGAGAGATAAAGTGATTTTTTTTGGTCATTGTGAGTGTATCAGCCTGACCACGGGAAATAATGCTGCAAAAGAGATTTAATGTGAGCAACAATATGATTATTAATCCCAGAGTTAAAAATATATATCCTCTGCAGTCATAATGTTTGAGCAGTGTTCTGCACATCCTAATTGCATATTTACATAAAATGCTTGTACCCACACAGAATTCTGATTTTGCTTTACAATAACCTTTAGAATTCGATTAAAATATTTTCTTTACATTATTCACTACAGAAACAACATGCTTTTGACCTTTGTATTTTTGCCATTGCTACCGATGCCTCAGTTTCATCTTGACTCATTTTAAGACAATTTGTAGGTAACAAAAGTAATTTAAATTAAGTACTGTAAATTATCAAGCATGGAAAAAGAAGGAAAATGTATAGTATGGAAAGCGACATAAAATACAGCCTGTAAAGGTAAACATAATGGCCATGTGTGATGAGTTACAAAACAGCAACCAAGGGGGAAGAAACTCTTCAGAATTTACAGATTATCAGCAGCTCTTCCTCCAGTAGGAAAGTACCAGGGAAGCACAGGAAACTTTCTTTTTGGTCCCCTCAGTTTATAAAACACCCTTTCAGAAAAGCAGAGAGGATTCCTTACATTGTGTGACCCTGAGTGGTAAGGATGGTAGCTGATTAAACAAGTTCACTTCTTTTTCCTTCTTGACAGCAGCCCTCTGAAGTGTCTGTGCAGAGTTGCCTAAATTGTTTGGTTATCCCATGCATTTTTTTGGGAAGCTCTGGAAAGCACTGAGCTTTTCAGCCCATTTGTAATCCCTCTCTGCTGCTTAAGCAGACAGTAAAATATCTCACCCACAGCTTTCTGGTCCCTTTTTTTTTTTGTGATTATGTTACTAACTCCTGGCTAGGTTACACTGTCAGAGAGGATCTGTTAATGAATTAAAACAACCCAAATGTTGTCACGTGTTGTCATCTGATAGCAATCACTCCTAATTACTACACCAAATGCCTTCAGCACTCACACCAGCATACACCGCACAGCTGAACTAGATCAGCTAAGCCCTGCAGCCACCAGAACGACACTGAACTACACCAGCTCCAGATTTGGCCCTGCTTTTCAGAGTTTGGCCTGAGTGTCATGTTGCATCTTCTGACGAAGTGTAAGCACACTTGCAGAGCCCTCTGTGAGGTCTCCTTTAGCAGGACAGAAGTAATGAAGTTCCTGCATCTCAGGGATCTCTTTGGAATGTGCTGAAGGGCCAGTCCCTCACAGCCATTCTCCCAAAGCTCTGCCCTCTTTATCCTGCCCACAGATACCTTCAAACACTGCACTAACCAATAACAAGCTTTAAAAAGAAGGGATACAAACAAAAAACACTTCTGTCTCTAGTTTGTATGTTGTATGGAGATTATTATTTAGAACTGCCAAACCGAAAACAAACCTGAAGCACCACCTGAAAAGCCTCTTGCTTTGTGATGAGCTGGTTGTGCTCATCAACCACAGAGACACAAACCATTTCACAGCATTCAAGGAAGTGCAGAATCATGCCCAGGCTTTGTGTAAATCATGGGACAGATTCAAGCTTCTAATCAGACTCTAGCTTGTCCACGGAAAGTCATGAAAGAGTGATTGTTTTATTTGCCTACAGTTTTCTGGCTGTATAAAATTTTTACTCGAGTACTCCTCTAGTCCAGATCCCAGCAGCAGTCTTACCTCTTGCTGACTGTACAACAGGAATATATTTTCAGCTTGTTTTTATGGCTTCCTTTAAGACTTTTGTTTTGGATGGGAAAAATAATCATACTTCTTCCCTCTATGCCTAATTTACTTCGCAGGAACATCACCACCAGGACCAGTCAGAGGCAAAAGCTGAATCCACAGAGCTGACAGACTGCTCCCCAAACCCCAGCAGATGATTACTGGCGTGGTTGTGGGTTGCTGCCTCTGCTGTCCCTTCACAGCAGGAAGATTTCTAAGTGCTATTTTCTGTTGAAAAGATAGTCCTATAATTCCACATGCAAGTTTCTCCTGCTCAACAGCATAACCACTTTTACTTTAATCAGAGCCCACCAAGGCTGTAGCCGATAAAATGGGGGAGATTAATCACAGAGTTACAAAGTATTTACTACATTATTTACCAAGTTTTCAGCAGTTTGCAATTTTTGAGTATTATTTTACTTTTTTTTGTAAAAAATATCATGCTTTAGGAAAGTCCTTTTCGAAACTGCAAATTTTAAAGAAGAAATTTAAGCGTGCATGCACACAATATTCAACAAGCCAATTTACCCTACAAATAGTCCCACAAAAATAACACACCCAAATGTTTGTGACCATGTGGAAGCACTCAAGATGAAAAGTCCCTGGACTGTTTTTCTGAAATGCTCTGTCTTCAGTGACTCTCACTGTAGCTCGTGCTTCCTCGTGTGTGGTTGGCACTTTGGAATGAAGCCCCACTGACTTCTGAAATCTATTGCCCTACTCCAGCTCTTGGAGATAAAAGCTGCAAGAGGCACAAGTCTGAAATGGCAATTTGGGAGGGCAGGGAATAACACTATCTCTGAGTCCCTAGTTTTCCAGGGAACTTTGGCTAAGTAAATGATATTTCTTTAGATAACTGGAAACCAGTGTAGAAGGAGCAGGTAAACTCAAAACCTACCCAGCAGACAAAATCAATGTTTATATGAATTATTTTTTATCTTCTATTACTTTATGCATGCAACAGGTAGAATTTGGGATGGAAAGAGCACAAACACCACTATTATTCCCAGTTTTCACTTGCAAAGGTATGTGGACAAAAAGAACAGGCAGTAAAAATCCTATTTAGAAAGACAGGAAACTGCAAAAAGTCAGACTTAGAAAATGGAAAGGGGAAAATAATAAGGAAATATATGCAAAATTTAAAGAGAATATAAATCAAATTCAAAGCTTTAAATATTTCTTCGTATTGTGATTCTGGAATATTGCAAGGGATCACTTCAGACATGTACTGAACACACTTAATTTCCATAGGAAGAAGAGACACAACCAGGTTCTAATTCCAAAGATGCAGTCAGAAGTTACTCTGGGTAAGCAGCGCATAGAGATTAGACCCCTTTAATACAAAAGCATTTATACTTCACTTGGCTTGAAGGAGTTTCCCTTGTCTGGTAGCTCTCAAGAACACGAAGTCCTAAAGAAAACTTAGTATTTGAGTTCTACTTCATTTGTGAAAGTAAATTGGAATCGACATAATTTATGAAAATCACTTCTTCATTTATGTCCTAAATTAAAATCCAGTAGAGTAAAACTGATATTTTCCTTCCTGTGGCAATTTTTCACTATTCCTTAAGCATTTTAGGTTGAGCCTAGTTTGAACAAAGTCAGCTGAGCCCCACTGGCACAAGAGCTACTCTGAACTCAATCTAATTTTTTTCTTGTCTTACTGGCAATTAATCAACAATCTTTATGTAGATCCACAAGACACTGAGAGGATACAGAGAAGCTAGGCCAAAGGGAAACCAAAAGACACTGCCTAAGTAATCTGTCTAACAAAATTATAAATATCCCAGAAGGGGATAAAAGGAGTATCTCTCACTGAAAATCCAAGATACGTTTCCAGCAAAACATGAACTAATTCAAAACATGTGGATGCTATCAGAGTTCCTAAATGTTCTGAGTTTGACTGTGGATTTAGGTCTGTACCCAAGGTAGTCCTGAGATACCCGTTT
This sequence comes from Daphoenositta chrysoptera, assembly GCA_013397915.1. NCBI lineage: Eukaryota > Metazoa > Chordata > Aves > Passeriformes > Daphoenositta > Daphoenositta chrysoptera. Next base: position 110,559 of record VZRO01004946.1, on the reverse strand, counting down.
GGACTTGGGCTTGACCATCAATAAATTGGAAAGTTCTTCAGAGTACTGTCTTCGAGTCTGAAGAAGAGTTACTCTGACTTTGAGGGCTGCAGGTGAATTGGAGTTATTTTAGCATACAAAACTGTCCAATCCAAGAGATTTATTTAGCATCCATTTGAATTAAGCCTTATCTAAAATCGGAGGAGTGATCAAAACCTAAAGAGTAAACACATAGGAAAGCTTCTCACAAACCAATTCCACAAATAGCTTAAAAAACCCCAGTATATTTAGCGCGTGGTAAATGACCAGGAAGGAGGCAACACAGTTCAAAAGCTAAGAGCAAACACCTGGATTGTGCCTATCTCATTATCTCATTAAACAGAAGGTTATCCTCACATATTTTGTTTTCTCTATTCCATTACTTTTTCTTTTCTGTTAGAAATGCTGGCCTTCTCAGCATCTATCAACCTGTTAGCACCTTGCACAACCTTGCTATGCCTCCTTTTGTGATCCACCTTTCAAATATATTACCATCTGCCTGAGTTAATTTCCCCTTCATCAAGAAGACATTTCTAAAAAATGCTCAATTTCTTGTATCCCTAAACTTAGTCTTCTTTTATTCTTGGAGAAACAGGTGTTATTTATACCTTCCTGAACATCTGGAAGTACATAGGGCTGCATAAACATGCCATAAACAGGAGGGTGAATCATCACAGCAGCCATCATGATGTTAAGGTGCTCTTCTTCCTCTTCCACTCTTTACTTACTGTGTTGACACAACAGATTAGAATGAGACTGCCATGAATTCTGACTACACATCAATGGTTTGTCTTTCCTCTGTCCCCTGTTCATAACCCCTACAGGCTGTAGTCTCCTCTTTGTCTCTACATTAACAATTAGGACCCTGTTTTGGCCTTTTTGTTTCCAGAGACGGTTAAAAAAAAACCGAAACAAAGCCAGTTAAATCGTATTTAAAATATAAGCAGTGACTGCAGTGGAAGAGGAAGCCAAGCACAGGGCTGGAACCCTGCTGGTGTATGAAAAGACAAAACTAACTACACATCAAAACCAACTTCTGTAGAATCTGGGGTTATATTTAAGGCTTACCCTCAGCAGCAGGCCCGGAGGGAGGGGCAGAGCTGCAGGCCGGGCGGGGCGCGGGCGGCTGAGGGCTGAGGGGCAGCTGAGCGACAGCTGGCAGCGTGACTGTGATTGGCTGCAGGAACGCGCGGACAGCATGAGAGCCGGGATCTGATTGGATGAGAGGATGCGCGGGCAGCGGCACTGCGGCTGTGCCAGCCAATGGGAGCCCTCGTTCTGTTCGGTTCCGCTGGGTTTCTGTTGGCATTGAAGGTGTAAAGAGGGGGCGATTTCTGCAAATAAAGGGATTTTCCTGAGACAGACAAGGGGGTCTGGCAGCTTTGTTCCCCATTGCTACAAACTTCATGTGCAAAAACCCCATGGAATAAAACCTGACCCACATCTTTGAAGAAAGCTGGATGGGAGTTTACATGGACTCACTCTTCATGCATCAAGGAAAGAGTGCTAGTGGGGAAAACAGGAGATCAGTTCAATAGCCTTAAACAAAGTGGATGAGCCCTGTTCAGCTGCAGGTAAGTCAGGGGTTAAAGCTCTCTCGGATAGCCAGAGGCTCCACAGCTGCTCCGAGTGTCTAATTGTCAGCATCTTCTCTCACATCCAGATTTATTGAGGAAAGCAGGGAGAATGCACCTTTTTCCTCTGGGAAAAAAAGGCATGCACATCTTGCGCTTATTTGTGTGTACGCACACATATAAACATACACAGATGCATGCAGGAGGTGGCCTTGCGTGTAAAGCAGACAGACAGTTCTACCCTCTTAATGGATCTGGGCCTGACTGGTGTTTCTGCATTGGTTTCTTTCATTTTTACAACCAGGATAATATTTGGCAGCCAGCACATCTCAAAAGACTGTTATGTTGACAGTTACTTACTCTCTGCACAGAAATGTGAAAGACTAGGATGTGAAAGACTAGCTACACTTGTCAATAAATGAACTGGATTAGATTTAACTTTTAAAAAATTTATTTATAGAGGGGAAAATTGTTCCCCAAAGCATTTTTAAACACCTCTGACTGGGATATTTGCATACTCAATTTACTTTATGGAAGTACGATATGTTTTCTGGTACACGCTCATGAGAAAGCAGCTAAACAAAATACATTAGAAGCAATGTAACACCAGCAATGACCTCAGTCTTGGGAAAAGCAATAAAGGGAACTCCCTTGGCAGCTGCAAAGTACATTTAAGAAAGTGGCAGGGCCATGTAAAGGTCCTACTACAGATTCCTCAGGCACCCTCTGCAGATTTACACATCGGAGCTATTTTTCACTCTGCCCTCTCCTATCCTTTGCATGGAACTCATGAAAAGGAAGTAAGAAAATGTACCTTTTTTCTAAAACTGAATTCAGAGTAGCTCCATTTTCTCCCTGATCTTACGTTTAAGCCGGTACTCAAATAGTGTTTGCGCTCCAAGATCAGCAGAGGGAAAATAAAAAGCTCACAAAAGGATAGAGTGAGAAAATACCCTCAGAAGCAGGAAAGACTAATATAAACACTTGTTAGAATTTTGCAATCGGGACCAAAATTGACCTGAGAGATCACTTTTAAACTGCCTCTGAACTGTTGTAGCACAGTTCACTTGATTTAGAAAAGAAATTGAATCCCAGATGACACAAAACCTGCTATAGAGGTTTATATCTTGGAAAAGGGAAAACTTTTTCCTGCAGGGCTTCAATCAGTGTTGCTAATTCCCTTCCTCCCGTGCATCCAGCTGCCATAGCAAGCAGTATGTAGCTGCTCTCTCTCCCACCCAAAAAAGCACTTCCAGTAAAAACTGCAGTTGAGATTTACTCTGTGCAAGAAAGACCCTTTCACCTTCAGGAAAACAAGGTTTGCTGCTGTTTCTTTTAGGAACACCCGGACTTTCATCTTAGCTGGAAAAGGAAGGAAAAGCTTGGAAAGAGTACTTAATATGCAAGAACTTACAGATGGAAAATACTTATTAGATCATTTTGCTCACTCATTTTCCAGTGCAGGATATTCTCTACGGTAATGTAACAGTGATTTCATTGCAGTTCTCCATTTAGTCTCACTAGCCAGAGCTTATAATTCCAGGCAGTATTGCTCTGGCAGGTAAAATTATTCCCTCAGTCATCTTTATCAAGTGCTATCCACAACAGACACAGATAAGGATTGAACCACTGTGGCACTACACAACGGTGCAGGAAAAAACAAGATGTTTTTGCTTTTGAATTGGGTTTTTAACATGACATTAAAATCCTCCTCAGACCATCCAAAGGCAGGTACAAGATATCTGGGTTACCACACAGCCTACAGTATGAGAAGGAAGGGAAAACGAACAAAAGAAAGATAAGAAATAATATTTGCTGTACACTTTCAAGGTCTCTTTCGTGGTCCGTAGGAGGAGTTTCCCATAAAACTCTTGATTGATTCATTAAAATTCTCCTTTATAACTCTCTCTGAAAACAGCATGACCACTGACAAAACTGCCTATCTTAATGACAAATATTTTGACATTTTCCCCCTTCATTTCCTCTTTTATTACTTCCATTATTTATTGACTTACTTTTTCTTTCAACCCTAGTAAGGGTACAGGCCACCCTTTGATTCTGTTTTTGTGCAGATGCCTAAAAAGTAATGTTCTGGTTACTGACTAGAGTGTCTAAAATGCACAGTAGTACCATATTACCCTCCAATAGTATAAAATTCTCCCCCAAAAGCACCACTAATTTTCCAGTTTTCCCCAGCATGGTGAAAAAAACTCGGACACATTTCAAAACCACAAGCACTGTGGAATTTGAGTGCTTTTAAAAATCTTTGTGTCATAAGAGGGGACTTTCAGTTGTGTACAACAAAGTAAAATGTAGCTTTTCTGGGATTAGATCTTTGTCCTCATCAAGCCCTGATTTCACATTTCCATCCAATTTCAAAGGTTACTATCAAGCCTTCAAATTGAGCTGGCTATCTAAGTCTCCTCCACTAAAAGCATTTTTTTCACAAATAATTAATTTTTCCTTACACATGTAAGTTCAAACAAACGTGTTAAAACAAATTTACCCCCTTAAGTAGTTGTGCTATTACACAGAAAAATACCCAACCAACCAACAAATAGGTGGATCTGGGAATCTCAATAACCTTCCTTATAGAAATCCTGCAAGTAAAAACTGACATTAAGTACCGTTAGAGTGGCCATTTTGTTACTGAAAATCTGGTTTTCAAAAATTTAGGGCAATGTTGAAGACTTTTCAGCCACTGGAGGAAGTGTGACTTTAGCCCCTAAAAAACAGCCTTTAGTTTGCTGCAGGTAAGGCACAGCTGGGGCCACCACAGGCAGATGTTTCTTTCTAGAAAGAGCACATGGTTTAGTGATACGTGCTGCAATTTGAGTCTGGAGAGGACTCTTTGCCCTCCCCAAACAAGACAAAGAGAGTTTTCCTCTGACATACATAAAACTTGGATATTTCTTAGGCAAAATAGTGTTTGGAACACCACGTTTCATGACTGCATACAGATGTAATCTCACAGTGAATTTACAATAGGTTAGGAACTTTGTTATGAATTTTGTGGTTTATCTCTAACTTAAAGTATTAATTGCTTTTCTTGCTTCTGGTTGCATATTGTTATGAGATTTAAATTAATCCATGTATTTTTTTCCACTTAGATGGAATGAACTTAATTAATTTTGTAGATCAGATAGAACAACTGAGTTACATAAGGAGAGAAGCATGTCCAACATCTATCTCAATAAAAGAAACAAACACAAATGAGAAACATCTCATCACTTTGCTGATAAATCCTCCTCTCTGCTTCTAATCTTCAGTAAAAACCTGAACAACATAAAAACTGCTTCAGGGTCTCACAAGGCTGATGGTAGAGCATCACATGGCACTGTAGTAAAACTGGTTCATCCTGACCTCTCCTTTCACAGCCACACATGAACATATATTCTAACAAACCTCCAGTACATACCCATATTTATACTGCATGCTTTCAGAAGCAAGTAGCAGGGATGCTAAAATTAGATTAAAACTGATATTTCAATTACATTTCAAGATTATATGTGATCATATTATTGAAACCTTCGGCTTTTATCTTGCTTTAACAGATTTATAGCACTAATAAATTATTCTTTCAATCAATTTTGTGTACATTAAATCTGAAACATGATCACTACACCTTTTGCATAGCCTTGCAAGAGAAGAGCAAGTTGTGCAGTGTCAGTGTGAGTGCAAAGTAACTAACGAATATGTTTATTCATGTCTTTCACATGCAACTAGATCTGTATGTCTCCTGATAATAGAAATTGTATTTGGTTCTCCTTTTGGGTTCATTCTCAAGGTGCAATGGCAGGCATCAATTCTGTTCCCTGGGATATCCCTGGTCCTTGGCCTCAGGGGTCCAGCTCCCTCATTCACCTCCGCTCCAGTTAAAAACAAAGACCAGAAATAGCAAATCATTCAAACAGAACTAAAAAAACTGTGAGTGCAGACATTCACCACCACTCTCAGCAAAAGCCCGAAATGTCCAGCATGACCCCATGCTTCTTCCTCACCCTCTTGGAGCTCCTGAGGCCTTTGGTTGCCACACACACTGCCTGCAGGCATCGAGCAAACAGATTTTCAACAGACCCAGAGGCTTCATCCCTCCTCCTGCAACAGTCCTAAAGGAATATTATGGGCTCCCCCTTGCTCAAGGAAGAGTGACATGAAAAGCATCCATAGGGAAGTGGGAGCAGAAGGGGCTACAGGCATCGAATTACTCACTCCACAGACTAGAAAGTACATGAACAGCAGGGAAACTAAAGAGGAATACAATAACCCACTGTCAAAATGTCAGAGGAGTACGTGGGGCTCAGATGATTTTATATCAGTTTATGTAGGCAACTTGGCAACCTAGAAATACCCAGAAAGCACAAAGGGAATGGGAGTGCTATAAATGCTACAAATTGGCACATAGTCTCAAGATATACTCACAGCAACTTTTGCACAGAGAGGAGCTCTCTTAGATAATTGCAGGCACCACAATGCCTGCTTGCTTCTTGCTCTGTGTTAGAGATAAAAAAGAATTTCAGAGCAGTGTAAGTGCTCATATGAACTATCGCAAATAACTTCTTCAAAGTCCTACTCCTGCACTTTGAGTCAAAGAAAACGGAGCTTTTATCCACTGAATCATGTTTTCCACAGTGACTGACTCAGGGTTACTCCATCTTTTCAAAATATATCTGCATACTTTAGGAAAAATAGCACATACACTCATTCCCTGTCATCAGGACTACAGCTAGGCTGCTATCATCCAATGATCTCCATTTACAGGCTTTTCATGGATTCAGGAAAGCATGTACATGGAACATTTTAAGCATAAAACAGGCTCGGTTTAAGTTTTGCCTATGCATCTCTAGGTTGCAGTCACACCTGTGACTGAGGAAAGACCAAATGAGAAAATCACAGAAGAAACAAAATTGGATTAGAGAAAAAAATTGCAGCTGGATTGGAGAAAAAAAAAAAAAAAAAAAAAAAAAAAAAAAAAAAAAAAAAAAAACCTAAAAAAGTTTGTTAAACAGTAGTAAAAAGAGACAATCTAGATGTTTTCAGGTCAGATTTAAATTCTACTTTTTCCTCCATGTTTTTCTCCAAGTAGCATGCATGCTTGCATTTAAGTTTGCTCAGAAAATACTGATTTTGGAAGTATTTGTAGAACCATGTCCTTAACACGTCCCACTTTTAAATCACTTCCAAGCACTTTCTGGCATGTAACATGCAATTATTACAACCCAGAATTACTCTAGTTTGAAAAAAAATACAAGATGAAGCCCAAAAAAAAAAAAAATTATTTTGTGCAATAACATGAATATCTTTTCCACAATCACTGCAAATGTTCTACCATGAAAACAGAGCAAGGGGAACACATACCAATCCTTCTGCCAAAGTTGTGCTTAACAGAGAGAGCTGCCTTGAAAAGGGAAACATAATACATTTTCACGTTTAACAAAGGTTCTTCCTCATCTCCTGATGCAAAAATGCCAGGATATGCTTCTTGAAGACTTTATTAACATCTAAACAAAAGGAAAGAAAGAACAGGCCTTTTTTCCCTGTTCCTTAAGCCCCAAAATCACTGGTCCTCCACAGCATTACTTCAACATCGCTCACCATGGCTGACTGGTCTCACGTGAAGTCGGCCCTGTGAGATCTCTTTAATTTTTTATCCCTCTCAGCAGCAGAACATTAATGGGTGGCAGGTTTTGGGGAGCAGAATCCTGTTTGCACACATTAGGGATGACATGGGGTAGGATGCTGCAATTCTCCCAGCACAAAGCATTTCATAAATTCCACCCACCAAGCGTTGCATTACGGAGCATCTCCATTGGAGACACAGCCCGTTCCTTATGGAGCCAAGCGTTGCAAGCTCATGGGGCTATAAAGATATATACATTTTATTAGAAAAACAGATTATATGTGGGACCATGACACCACTTTATAAGCTATGCTATCTAGAACTGAAGTGATAAAATACATCAATGTCATGTATTGCATTTCCATTGTGTAGCAGTTTTTTTGTGTCTCTCCCCCTTATATCCTTACTCTCTAATCTCTAATCCTATTGAATTCTACCAATGTCATTTGGATTGCTTGATCTTAAATTCATTTTATGGCATAAGCAAATTTATATTCTGCTTTTCATCCCTTGTAAGGAATGATTGTGGCCCTAAAACTAATCCTGGCAGGTCAGCCATTAGTGTTTTCTCTTATTCAAGGATGTTTCATTAATTTTTGCCAAGGACCTTTTCTTGGTTTCCTTTTTTTCACTTTAATCATAAAATGGCTTCCCTGCATCTTTCCTGTAAGTACCACTGAGGATTCATTGCGAAAACACAAATATTTTCACCTGCAAACTCTGAAATACAACAAAAATTAAAACCAGCTTTTTCGTGTGGGAATACTGACAGTCTCACCTTTTACAACTTTTCTATCACAAATAATTCTAAGTGCATCAACAATATTATAGCCAGTTTTTGCAAAGCTGACAGCTAGTGCAAAATTAAATATCAAGGTAAAAAAAAAAATTCAGCTGTCTTTAAAAAATATCTTATTTTTGGCAGAATTTATTTGGAACAGCATGGATTTCATACAGTTTTATTATTGCACCTCCCTTATGCAGTCTTGAAGCTTTATAATTAGCTCCCTCTTTTTGCACTTAACAGCAAATGAACATCTCTAACTTTAGTATTTTAGAAGATGACAAAGAGCTCTAACCTTAATTTTATACTGATGCTTGGTGAACCTTTCTTTGCTGGCCACAAAAATCCCTCAAATTTAGGCATTTTCACGTGTTGGACTGATGACAATGAAAGCACTATTTGAACACGTATGAAGACAATAGGAGGCTGGAAAACTGGACCAGTTCCCATGCTGGGTTCTGGGACAGAGGGAAGGTTATCAGAGATGGAAGGAAATTGACAGGACAAAGGGGAATGGATTCAAACTGAGAGTAAGTTTAGACTGGATATTAGAAAGAACTTCTTCACTTTAAGGATGGTGAGGCCCTGGCACAGGTTTCCCAGAGAAGCTGTGGCTGCCCCATCCCTGGAAGTGTTCAAGGCCAGGCTGGATGGGGCTCTGAGCAACCTGGGACAGTGGAAGGTGACCCTGCCCATAGCAGGGGGTTGGAACAAGATGATCTTTAAGGTCCCTTCCAACCTAAACCATTCTGTGATTCTACGAAAAGTTAGAATATTTGTAACTATCCACAGGTAATTGGATGACATGAAACTGATTGGTTATTCCACAGTTGTAAGTACCACAGCAAGAAAAAACCCAAACTCTCTTCCCTGGACACTGAGGAATGCTCACCCAAGCATATTTTGCTTTGTGGCTGACTCCATTGTTTCATTGCATATGGCCAAAATAATGATGAAAAAGGCATTCTCGGGGAAGCTTCTATCCAGGCTTGTTCCTCTCAATTCCCCTGGATTTTTGTGGTAGTTTTCTTCTTCCCCCAAAAAGGCTAAGTGTGCTACCAGTGGTCTACATCAATGCCACCACCCCTGTGCAGATGCTCTCTCTTCAGAGTCAGTACCATACTATTGGTAGGATCCTGTGCCAGCTCTGTCCCCATGGAACAAGAATATGTGTCTCTGTGGCTGCCTGGTACGTGTGCACACATATTGTCCATCCCATACCTTTAATGTTACGTTAAACTCAGACAGCTGATGACAATTTTGAGAGAATTGCTTTAATGAAGTTAGTACAGCAGTAAACACACGCTTCTAGGCACAACAGAGACACCTAAATTAAATGGAAATGGATGAGATTAGTATGTTTACAGAAAAAAAATGCATGAAATACACATTTAACATTTTTATATCCTATTTAGTGCAGTTAAAGAAGATCTATAAAAGAAGATCTATATCTATATCTATATAGATATATCTTCTTTATCTATAAAGAAGATAAATGCACAACATTTTAAAGACCATCCCGTTAATAGTTGTGCTTAGCTGGCATTCCTTTTCTTTCTTATCTCTCAAAGAGAAAGATTTTCCAGAAACAAGAAGCTGATGGGCTGCTGTTTGTATAGAGCACTATTCTGTGCTGAATGGACACTGACCTGCCAGACCCTTTGGGAATGCTCTGATGCTGAGAAGCTCAAACTGGCAGCACAGCAAGCCAAATCCCTTTCTGAAAACAGCTGGGATATTACCCAAAGAGAGCCAGTGACACCCTCAGAGCCCTGGAGGACAGTGTTTCCAATACAGGTGTATTTTCCCTGTCTTACAAATCCATGGGAATCAACAGTATTGCACTGAACATGACTGAGCTATCTTGGTGGGATGCCTATTCAGCTCCTTTTAATGCACACAAAAAGGAATTTTTTAAGACAATGCTAATAATAAGATGAAATTGTCATGTCTGAATGAACATCAGCATGTAGTTACAAAGGTGCACCTATTTTGACCTCAGCTGTCATGTTGCACATGGTACTCTTTATGACAAATTGCCTTCAATATTATGGGTTTTTTCTCCTCCTGTTTCTTTTCCTTCCTGCTGTGGACTGTTTTTTATTCATTACTGATGGCATGCTTGTCCTCATTTTATTTTTTTCCTCCTGCTGAGGTGCAGTAAAATAAATTAGTTTAATACATTTTATAAAGGTAGTTGGTTTAATTTTCCCTTTGGTACATCTGATGATACAACTACTTTAATACATTGGTATTAAGATAGTTTGGTTTAAATGTTTCGTGATTTTCTACCTGCTGTGGAAGACACCAAGTACTTTAGTCAAACATTTTTAGAAGTGCTGGAATCAATTTCTTTTCCCCTCATATTGCTGCCCTGAAGATACACATTTGGCACACTAAGGATTTATTTCTTGAAAATATGAAGCAGCAGCGTAGCCTGGTTGGTTTGATTGCTTTGATTCTAAGCTGTTCAGGGCTTAGAAATAAATTTCAACTGGGAAATACAGTCATTCTCTCAGAAACAGAGCTTTTCATATCAGAATAGCTATATCTAGGTCTATTTATGATTTTTGTAGTGGTTTTGCTGTTTTTACCTGTTGGAGTGCTATGTACATTGAGAGCAATAAAAGCCTGACACAAAGAAATATACAGAAATCCAAGTCCTGTTTCAATGGGGATTTACATGCTTAGAGCAGAAAAGCAAGGAATTCAGGTCTGAAAGCTTTCCAGTTGTTCAGGCAAAATCTTTTTGTCAAGCAGCTCCATGTGGCATGTGCTCAGTCACCACTTAGAAATACCCACAGCAAGCAATGATTTCAATAGCAGGGCAATAAATGAAACAGGTAGAAGAACTCAGATATCAGTCTAGGATAAATAGTGGTGGCTTCTTGGCTCTTAGGTGGCTATGAACAATTATCTTCCATGAGTATTTGTCCTGCAGAGAGAAGCAAGGGTACCATCAGTACCCCACACAGAAATTAATGTCCTTTGTAACATAGCATAGGAGAAATGTTTCTAAAATACTGTAAGAAGAGAGAGAGAAAAAGCTATGGTCTTCTTGAATATTTTTACCTCGAGCCTTTAGGTTTGTGTACATTCAGAATAAAATACACAAAGGCAGCACAGAGCTGTGTGCTTCCTTTTGCCTAAACAGGAGCCTGCTCTGTGTCACTGAATGGCCTCATTACAGTTCTTTCCATGCTGGAAATAAAGCCATTCATGTGGAAACACAGGTAGGATGGGAGCTGACATATATAATATTTATGCTCAGAGTGATCTACAGACAAGATACCCTAGTGATAAGTTAACGGATGTTGGCAGGCTGCACCCATGCTCCACCAGCATTTAAAAATTAAAATCTGTGTCAAAAGAATCCATGAAGAACTGTAACCAAGCAGAGAAAAAGGAGATTAAAAAAAAAAAAAAAAGCATCCATTTCGGTTCTGTTACCTTTTTCCCATATTGTAGGATAATGTAAAATACCAGAGGAGACTGTGAACCAAAAGTCTAATAGACAAACCCTAGAATGAAAACTTTCCTGAGAATAATATAGGAAAAAGTTTAATCATGTCTTAGCCTACAGAATCATCAAGCTATTCTTTGTTTGGATCGTATTCCAACATTCAAACCTAAGACACTTGAGTATATTTTTTAGATGATAGCTACCTAGAGATACAAACCATAAATTAATTGGGATTCAGTCTGAGGTACAAGGTCTAGCAGCAATTAACTGCACCACCAGAGTTCAGCTGTCCTGTTTCTGTCAACACCCCGTTTTTTGGTAAATAATGATGCAATTATACAAAACATGCAAAATCATGATGAAGTACTCAAGACCAGATAGTGATAAATATTATTCACATACAGGCATGCAAACATTATGGGATGATTCCAAGTGTAGCCTAAACTCTCTTTATTTAATGATTTTTATGACAGCCATGTTTATTTATAAGAAATAAATAATGCCAGACGTGTGTGTGCAAACATACAAATGTCATATTCTTAAGCACTTGTTTTAAATTCTGTAGGAAAAAGATACCCCTTCCCAAGTGATTTAGCAGAGCATAATGACTTAGCAGTTATTTTAGTTCCTTTCAGAGAAGTAGAAGGTATTTCTTTCCTGAACATGATTTCTCTTCCCTGCTAACAATCTCCTGAGACATTTTTCTGCTGCCAGTACCAAAAAAGTCATAAAGTTGAAAAGTACATTCCAGATTTTTCTATACCATCTGTCACACAGCCCCTGTTCTTGGCCTTCCCTCAGTGTCATGACAAATGTGCAGCACTGATATTTTATAAGAAACTGAACACCCACGCTGTGCTGTCAATATTTTTAGTCTCTTTGGCTTTCCAAGGGTGAGTATTTGGCCCATCACTGCTGTCTTTTTCACCCAGGACATCCCAGAAGAGTCCCCCAGAGGGATCCCCCTGGGATGGGCAGGCCCTGTCTCCCAGCAGGAGCTGGTTAAGTCTCTTGTAGGATGGTCTGGCAGGGACTGCTGTGGCTTTAAAACTCTACAGCATTTGTGTACAGGGAAGAGGTTTGAAAACTGTTAACATAAGCAGGGGAGGAAAAGTGCCATTATACGCAATTAATAGCAGATAAATATCATTTGCTATCATTAAGTTTGACTCTGTCTAACAAAAACATGTCAACAAAGCAGATGACAATTTTTAGCAGCAACACATGCTGTCTCCAGCTCCAAGTGCATCTCTGATGTTTCAACTCTTCACCTCATTTCCATTTCATTCTCCCCTCTACCACTGTAGTGCAGTAAGGGAAAAGAAATTGCTTTCTGGATTCTAGAGGTGACCAAAAAAAGCCTCTGAGGCATGTAATTAACATAATCTATTAATGGCACAAAAAGTGCACTGCAGATGAGGTCTGGCTTCCCCCAAAGCAGTCAGATTTCTAGTAGTTCCTAAGAGCAATGGAAAGGTAAAAATCCCATGCAAGAAATTCATCCAGCTTCACCAGGTACTCACCACTTCCCCAGATGAAACCAATAGACCTCAGACAGAAATGTAGCATTTTTGATAATATTTGCATTGGAAGAATAGTTATGATGATGTCCAGATGGTAAGGGAAAAAAAGTATAAAAATTTTACTATATACTATCAATTATTTCTCATAATTTTGCTTTTCAAAACACTGTATTTTTCAGCTGTTTTTTCCTTAAGTTCTCCTGTTTCTCTGAATTAGAATTAGGTTATCCCTGGGCTCTAGCTATGGCTCGATGGCTGGACTGAAGTGTAGTTTTAAAACCTATAAGCAACATAAATAATTTTAAAAGAAGGGTCATCTGGGAAACTGACATCTAGGGAACATTGTACTGAAGATCAGATAGCTCAGTGTTCCTTTTGTGAATCCAGGAAAAAGGTTTGATTATGTTTTTCTAATCTGTTCTTCTCTCTAAAGACAGTCAAGGTCTTTTTAGATTAGTGTTTCAACATAGAACAAAATTGCTTTAGTGAATAACAGAAAATATGCAAACTAGTTTGTATTAGGAAAGCTTTTGACACCAAAGTAATTAATTTCTTCTTTTTTTTTTATTATGTGCAAGTGCAAAGCCAAATCTGAAGTAGTCGTATTTACCCCAGATTTTAAAAAAAGGTGCTTTAAGTGGCACATATGATAGTTTGCTCTGTAATTCACTGGTCACTCTTCATTCTCTATTCTGTCATTCCAGCTAGCATCACAGAGGAAAGAAAATACTTTGAAATCAAGAATATTTTTATATATTTCAAAATATGATTTAGCTCAGCTTTTATCTTTAGTAATGGTTGTACCAGAAAAATAGAAAGGAATCTAAACCTCAAAGTTTATCACTCGTTCTTTTTACTTAAAACTCAAAGCTCACAATTAGTTTATGACAACCAGAAAAACTAATATAAACATAAATTCAAGTCCAGTTTCAAATATAAGTCATATTTTGGCATCAGTTTGTGCAAATATTTATAAAAAACCGTTTTTTTAATGCAAGAAAACAACTAACTTTATCATCTGCCCTCTCAGTGCACTGGAAATAATTATATAAAATACATTCATGTCCCTAGGAGAATATTAGAAATACTTTCTAGTGGCTTTTGTGCATACTTTAGGAATATTACGAGCACAGATTAGTGACCATTTACTTAAGTACCATTTGTGTGGGATGCACAAAGTTAGCATCTAAACCAGCAATTGTACAAACGCTCATAAAGTGGATAGATAAACAAATAATGGAACATAATGCATAAGGCAAGGCAATTTGTTGGGTTTTATTAGCATCTAGTTTTGTTATTCATTATACCAATGAATACGTCTCTTTTTTTTTCAGCCTCTTTTCCTGGCAGGATTACTGTTCAGCAAGAAGAAGTTCATCACGAGTCTCAGAGGATGGCTGTCAGACAATATAAGATAGTTTTAGTCTTATGCAGTAATCACCTTCCAAATTCCTCACCGTTCCTGACACAGAAAATATTTACTCAGATAAGGTTTGCTACTGCAGAGGCAGTAAAAGAGCTCACAAAAAGTTACTGGTTTTCTCAGCACAGTAACTCTACAATGCAAATGCTCATCTTTTATTCATTCGTTTTTAAACAACCTCATCCATAACCCCATAATTTCTCTACCTGGGTGTTTCCTATCTACCTGTGCACTTGCATTTTCCTTTGGATTATAACCGAAGTAAGGCCCTTGACTGTGACAGGGTTGCACAGGTTATAAATCAGAGGCTGCTGTAATTTGTGGATTTGCTTCCTTCCAGTGCAGCTAAGGCTGCTGAACCCAGGCAGGCACATCCCTACATTTCCCTTCCTTCAGTCTCTCTCTGCCCCAGGCAGAAACAAACCAAAGATGAATTCCCTGTTTAACATACAGAGATAGGGAAATTTGCTGCTAATTACAGTGGTTAGAATTCCTAATGGGTAGGAGGGGGGGTCTCCTGAGACCACCCCATTCCACAGGCAATTCCCTTAGGTTGTTAAGTTTTCCTGCTCTTTTTCAGAAAATTTCTTAACAAAATTACTAGCAGCCTTTATCAAGCTGATATTGTAATTACTTTTGGGAAACAAATGGTATCTGAGGAAAAAGAAAACCACACTTCCATGCTTAATTTAGTAATGGGAAATTTAGAGAGAGAGAGAGCTCTTAATAAATTCTCATCTCTTTCACAAATGGGATGAAATAGGCCACTAAAAGCTTCATTTGGGAGGTTAATATTAACAAGCAGAACTGTGACCTTAAAAAAGTGAAAAAAAAAAAGCCTTTAGTCTTACAAGTACTGAAAAAGTTTGACCATTCACAGGAATCTGGGGAGGAGGAGTGTATATGCTCAGCTGTCCACTTCCGACATTTCACTGCGTCACCACCCCTTCCCTCTCTTTGTAGGAGTAAAAGACTTCTCTTTTCTCGTAGATGCTCCCATTCTGTCTGAAAAGCTCTTACAGATGATGAATAAAAAACCCCAGTCTGAACTCCTGCCCTAGCCTTGCCCTCTCTTCTCATGTTAACGGTAGTGAGTGTCAGGAATTAATTCTTTGTTTTCTTACAAGCCCGGACAACACTTAATGAGGAAAACCGTGTAGTTAGTCTGTGAGAATCAAGCCTATGAGCAAGAAAGGCAGGATGCCACTACAAAGCATAACAGAAGAGTTCTATCTGTCCACTCATCCTCGGAGTAGAAACCCTACAGATCTTCCCTTTCCTTCCTTCAGCTTTGAAAAACTACATATCCTTTGATTGACAAAATCTGTAATCATTTCCATAACCTCCACCCCTCAATACTTGATGTAGAAGCTATCAGAGGTTTGTATCCTTAGAATCTTGTCATTATTCCAGTCTGAACTTCAAACTCCTGAATAGTTGATGCACATCACGGTCATAGATTAAGTACATGAAAATGCAGACTTCTTACAAGTAGATGCTGCACTTTGTAAGCTTATTGACTGACAATTTTGTGTTGGCAGTGGTTCTGGGCAGAGCACCAAGTCTCCTCCCACTGACATTAATGCTGTGGTCCCCATCTCTTTAACATGAACACAGTCCAGCACTGAGGGTTTTTACAAAACCCATTCCCAACTTAATTCCGGGTGCTCAAGCACAATAATTTTGGGAAGCTGTGTTCTGTGAGGCTACAATCAGATCACCCATGCAAACTCAACCACACCAAGATCAGCTGGAGCTGCAAGCCCTCATTCGAGAAAGATGGTGCTGAGGAAAAGCCAAATTCCAGTTCCTAACCCTTCCTGGCACATATTTAAAATTCTGACCTCATCAGAGCTATGCTGATTCACAACAGCTGGGGCACTGGCACTTTTTGGTTTTAACGGATACACAGGGAGATCTCTGGTAACGACAACTGCATCTCACTGGTCATGCTAAAATTAAAGTGGGACCACATATGAGCTCTGGGAAAGTATTGACCTTACATTTGCAAGTTCACAATGCCATAAAAATGCTTTAAAACGTGCCAGAATGACACTTAACGTGCCAGTATGACAAAATTTTCCAAAGATCCTTAATGGAACTAATGTGCAATTGAATGATTAAAAAGAACTTTTAACAACAGAAATCACCAGCAATAAACTGTCTCGTTTTAGGGATTTGTCGTATTCAGAGAAAAATGTTCCTTTTTGTTATAAACCAACTGTTAACCTTTAAAAATGTTGCTTTTGTTAACATAGGAGTATAAAGAGTCTTAATTTAGTAGGTTGTTATATAAGTATAACCAAAAAAGAGTCAAAGCATTTGCATAGAAAGTCTGGGGGGAAAATCCTGCACTTGGATATCTATACTGAAAAAAAAAAAAAAGCACTTGTTCTTAGACACAGGATGTATGTAGGGCAGCAAAGTGGAACATAGCAAATTGAGCTGCAGGAGAGAGAGTGATTTTAAGATCTATTGTCAACATATACTGCAGTTCTAAATAGTGACAGGTGAATTTCTGGAAACTTGGTTGGAGTATGCAGTAAATCTAAAAGTCAGAGATTGTAACACATGTCCAGAAGTCTTTTGTCTGCACAAAGGGTTGAAATTCATATACAGTTTCATTTTCTGCTTAATCTGGAGACTGTGAGATGATTCATCAACAGTCTTCTAACCTCTAATTTTTTATAAAGTACATATTCTCTGTATGCAGCTGGAAGTATAGAAACATTCAAAATAGGGAAGATTAATATTTTTTTGAATTAAAAAAGTTGGGCTCGTGTTTTTATTCACTAAACATTTCAATGATAAAACTGTTAATGCCTTTGACTACTGGATAATATGATTGAATCTCTTCAAATTTTGTCTTTAGAAATTTTCTGAAATGCCTTTGGTATAAATGAAATTAGCATCCTAAGTGTCTCTCCTTGCTTCAAGAGATGAGATTATGTTTTAAAAATAATTTGTGATTTTTAATCAAAAATACTTTGGGTGTGGTCTGTCATTTTAGTAATCAGGGTTTTACACCACTATGTCATCATTGCTATTGAAAATTATTAGAGCAACATCATCATGGCAAATGATTCTGGAAGTATTTTCCATTTAAAAAAAACATATTATCCTTTAGAGTGTTTAAAAATCCTGCTTTATTTTCCACGTTATTATAATAATGTCAGAAGGAACAACTTGGAAATGAAGGAGCTGAACAGAAGCCTTTGTGCATTGTTTAGTTTTAGTGTAGAGGTATTAATGCAGTAATACCCATCACCACACAAGGAATCCAATGTTCAAGAGTCCTGTCTATCAAAGATTTATCAAACTTCTGAGGAGAAATAAGGATGTGGGGCTGATTTACATGACTAGAATGCTGTAGCATTCATGTAGCATCCAAAATGGCTTGCATGTGATTTTTGGGTTGTTCCCAGCTACTTCAGATACCTCACCATTGTCTACCAGTGGAGAAGAGCTTGGATCCAGGTCCTTACCACTTGCCAGCAGAGGAATGGGATTGTATGTGGATAGGTGGATAAAGAGGCCCAAAGTCATTCCTCTGTTTCACAGGCAGAGCAGAAGTTGTTTCAGATTCCACTTAGGAACAACTGTTTTGCTTTGAGGAAGCCACAACTGCCTCATCTCTGAAGAAGGCCATCGTATAGTTTATTTATTTATACTTAAACCCTAAGAGTAATATCAAGCTGAGTGAAGAACTGAGTATTAAGTCTCCTGGGACAGGAGTGAATGAAAAGGTCCAGAAGCATGAAGAAACCCCTCAACTGGTCTATCTTTCCTTTTATAGTCTACTGACCTCCTGTATAGCCAAATATTTTATGGCTTACTAAGAAGGGAGCAGAATTGCTCAGCTGACACAAAGCTTTTGCAGTGATATGAGTTTATCATCTACCATTTCCAACTGAAATACTTCTATTCTATTCTATTCTATTCTATTCTATTCTATTCTATTCTATTCCATTCCATTCCATTCCATTCCATTCCATTCCATTCCACTCCATTCCATTCACTGAGTGTGGTTCTGAGTACTGAGCTGCTGAAGCTTCTGCCCTTCCAATAATCACAAAACCACATCCTTGTCCCTCCCAGGTGAGTATTCTTTGAAATTAAAGATCAGAATATCTCTTGTGAACAGAGGGCAGTAATAGCACAATTGCAGTTACCATGACAAACAAATCCATTTTCATGAACCAGTGTTATTGTTAGCTAGGGCTCGAAGAACTGCTAATGTCATGATTACCTATCACCCATCATGAGAGGATAATATCAATCTCTAATTAGTTTTTGACACTCTCTGAGGGATGAAAGGTGCTATCTAAACCACAAATTTATTCCACCTTAGAAGTAGAAGTGAGAGTTCTGTAAATCAGTGTTCAAGCAAATAAAGTATGAGCTTCAGAAATTCTTTGTTATCCTCAGTATGTTCAAAAATCCTCTTTACTTCTTCCCTTTTCTTATTAACTTTCTGTATAACATCATCCTTTATAGAATACCATTAGCATGCTTAAAGCCACATCACATAACAAAGACATAAAATTATTTGGAAAGTAAAGCCAGCATTTAGAGTAGTTTCCCAATTAACTGCTTCTATTTTATTGGAAATAAGAAAATTGCACATATAAAATCCAAACATTACTCATAGCAATAATCACAAGAGAGGAATGTGAATGAAAGGTTAATAAGCTGTACTTGAAGTTGCTTTAGAGTGTGTTGTAGATGTAATTTAGAAGACCAAATTTAGGAGCTTTCATTTTCTGTGCAGTCACCAGTGAGAGAAAAGTGTCTCCAAGTGGTGTCTCACAGCACCCCACAGACTATAAAGCATCCCCCTGTAGATGACAAGGCTATCCCATTTTACCAGTGATAGTGCTGAAGACTCTATTAATCATAGTCTTTTGTCCACACTTGTGAGAGTAAAGTTATTAAGTAATGCATTAAAATTAATATTTTGAATACGTCACGTTTCTATGTGTTAATGATTGTCCTTATTGAGTCCCTAGAAAACATTTTAATCTTTCTCCTTACTGTAATACTATATACTAAAATACTCCTGTGGCTGAATTGAGAGAAGAGAATTTAGATGCACCTGCTGAGGCAAATAAAGTGCTTCTCATTGACTTTGATGGCATAGGGATCATCCATCCCTACATTACTTTGCACACATTCAGCATAAGGATTTATTATAAAATGTGACCTAATTATGTTCATGCTAAAATCATATTCCAGCTTATTAAAAATACTTCTTATTATGGTAAAATACAATTAATTTGTTTTTTTCATTTTTCAAATAGGTGAATATTTTAGTCACCAGTGGTAGGTTTTACCAGACTAACAGTCAGATACAAGTAGCAGTAAACCAAAGACATCTGTTTTATGTGCTCTTCAGGCACTTTATATGCTGAGAAAGTGAGAAAAGGTGATTGATTTCCAGAATATGAAATGCTATTAAGGAGATTCTGATCTTCATCATGTGACTTATTTTGCATGACATTAAAACAAATAATCCAATCATACTGGAGCTGTAACAGCAATCATGTGATGTCCATCACAGTAGATGTGAGGTTCCTATTCCCATAGCAACATCTGTAGCACTCACGCTAATCACTTTAAATTAACCTTGATATGAAAAAACGCCCTAGGGATAATGCTGTTGTTGTGGTAGTTCACATGAGTAGCACGATTCTCTAATAAAACTTCAGAGCAAAAATAAGGGTGATAATGAGATGTCCTGTTAAGACATTTTTTTTAATATGCTTTAGTTAAACAAATACATTAGTACCAGCATCAGGATAATTATGAGTATCATAGATAATGAGCTGTCTTATTGATTACTGCCCTTTCATAACCCACTGTGGTTAATTTATAGTGTGCACATGAACCAAACAACTTAAAAGGTACACGCCTGACATGGTATTTGAAAACATACCTTATATTTTATAGTTCACCTCTTCTTAAATGAGAATAAAATAAGACCAAATGTGTCTACTAGTGTCTTTTGCTAAGATCCACACATTCCATGTACTAAGGTAGAAGCCTGTGGGACTTCATTACAACACAAGAAGTCCTCAGATTTTGAGCTGAGCTTCTCTGGTGGGAACTTGTCAGCTTAGAGGAGCAGAGTATGAACAGACAGTTGCACACGGTGCTTGTTACTCCTTGAGTTGAAGACTTTTGAACTCTACAGAAAATTGGAGAATGAAAAGTCTTTGCACACATGAATGTATCTTTAC
This sequence comes from Daphoenositta chrysoptera, assembly GCA_013397915.1. Lineage (NCBI taxonomy): Eukaryota > Metazoa > Chordata > Aves > Passeriformes > Daphoenositta > Daphoenositta chrysoptera. Next base: position 89,915 of record VZRO01004946.1, on the reverse strand, counting down.
ACAAGAAGTATCTGCAAAGCCTGCTAGAAGATCCAGACTTGCACATACGGCACCGGTACCCATAGCAAAAATACATTTGGGCTCCTGGGGACACCTGAACAGTTCAAAATGCTCAAACCAGAAGTGTTTGGAATGCTAAAATCCAAGGTACCCAGACATGCTGAAGGCAATAAGGTCCCTCAGCTTGCTGGCTGCCCTCTGCTAGGAGTGGTGGTGTGGAGAGGGTCCTGTGAGGCACTTCAGCCAGCCCTAGAGATCCTGCAGGAAGAGCTGGAAGGAGCCTACAAGTACATGGAGGCACCCCTGGGCAGCCAGGCTACAAAACTGCTGTAACCCCAGCCCGGGGAGGTTGAGTGAGGCCCTTCCCCAGCCCCAGACCACCTTCTGTGCTGCTTTCCCTGCTTTTAGTTTTCTTTCCTGCCTTATAGTTAAATGTTAGTGTTTATTTTATATGCATCTATTGTTACTACATCAAGTTTACAGGCCTGTATTTCACAGTAGCTTTAAAATATGATGATGTGGTATCCTACTGCCTTCTTTTATGGTGACTAGCTTTAATTAGAGACGGAGAGCAGCAGCATTATTAGTCTAGCAGAATAATGGTTATACTGCTTGCCATGAGAAAATATAGATACTTACCAACACCAGCTGGCTGTTAGTTTAACAAGCGAATGCACTATAAGGTGGATGCCTATAACAATTACAGCAATCCAATGTTAGAATTTTTCTTTTCAGTTCTTCTTCCATATCGCTAGCCTTGGAGCAAGCAAGGCTATTTAATGACTTCTCTTTTCTACCCCAATAATTCCATCCCGTGGAATTAAAATTGATTTTCTTTTAGCTCATGAAGATCCAGTGCTGGCTGTCTTTTCCCTGATGCAAAACCAAGGGAACGCTGTGGAGCCTGTCCATAAACCTTAGTGGACATTGAGTCAACACGTAAATATGCACCAGTGACAATGACAGAAAACGGGGACAGCAGCATTTTGACTCTCAGCAGGGAATCTCAGCCTAAGAAAGCAGCGCCAAAGGCTTTTCCTAGTCAAGCTATTGAGAAAGCAAGAGGCACAGTGGGAGCTGGAGTTTCTTGTTGCTAACGAACCATCTCTATAGCTTAAAACACAAACTTCAGTGGTGAAATTACACCATCAGCAGCAGTGCCCTGGAGCTGCTGCCTGAGTAAACCTGAGCTGCCAGCCAAAGCCCCCACCGTGCCTTCCTCCTGCTGTGCCAAATGCCCACTGACACCAGTGAAGCCCTCACTGCCCAGCCGCAGCGACACACTTGAAAATCAACATTTGCTCTGATCCCAACCTTCCTGGGTCATACAGGGAGTCTCAACAAACCGAGTGCTCCACCGTCAGAGCATAAAGTGGTTTTCATTCAGACATATCTCAGGTAGGAATCTTTTGTGTATCAAAGCAGTTGTGGGGTGAGATTTTGAACCACCATAAAGAAATTAGCGAGTCTCCCCCATTTTCTTCACTGCTTGGAGCACCTTGACAGCATTGACATGCAGTGCTGATAAAAACTGCTGATGTCAGATGTGGATTTTCCAATTAAAATGAAAAGACCCTTTTTTATTTCCTAAAAAGCTCCAAAATTTCTGGACTGAAATTTAGATAAGGTTTTTCTTTTTTCATGTACACCAAAGAAATCAAAGGTTTTAACTTAAATTCCATTCCCTGGCACGAAAAATTAAAAAAAAAAAGTTTGCTTCATCTGCCTTATCTTCCATTTTCTAGGAAAAAAAAATGTCCAAATACTTTTTTATATCTACTAGAATAATTACTAATCTTAAAAGAAAATTTTCCAAAGTTCAATTTTTGAGCCTTAGTACATACAAATAAAAGATTATATAGTTGATATATAAAACCAAGCTCTGAGGTTTAAACTGTAAGCTCCTTGGAGCCAAGAACCAATCACATTTATCTGTAAAGCACCAGACATACTTCCCAGTTTTCTATGAACAGCAAAGTAGCAGTGGGATCTTTTGGAGGACTTAATAAGGATGTTTTTTTGTTAGATTTCTTCCCTATCAGCTTAAGACAAATGAAAACTAGAAAAACTGAGCTGCTTCCAGATAAAAAAGTGCAAGTTCTCACAACAACACACACTCATTTAGATAAAATGTTTTTTGAAAATCAAACCTGTTCTCTGTTTGTTTGTTTGTTTTAATAAAATGGTTTGAACTCCTTCTTCCTGCATGTGGAGACCAATACCATTAGCAGAGAAGACTGTGGCAAAAAGAATAACTGTCTTATTTGGCAAAATTAGAAATATGTGGATGTTGATACAGTTTCCAAAATGCAAATACACCAAGTTCTTGTTGTTAAGGTATGTAAGCTTTTTGTAACATTTTCAATTCTCTGAGCATACAAAGCAGTTGCCTTTCCCTCCTTGTTCATTACCTGCAACACCCTTTCTCTGATAGATGACCTTTTAAAAATATTGATAAGGCCGCCATGGCTATTGTGACCTGCCAGAGGGACTGTGTAATTTGACAGGAATGAGAGATTTGCCCTGACTGACAAAGTAAATAAATTTTGTGAGGAGAACGTGACTGTATGTTTACTTTGGCTTCAGGCAGACTCTTGCATTTCGAGTGCTGTATGAGGCAGTATTCAGAACTTTTGGTGGAATTTTTATTGTCCAGTCCTTCCTGAGACTATTGCACCATGGAAAATGTCTGTGCCCCCCCAAAATGCTAGTGAATTACTAAACAAAAATAAATTTTGGAAAATCCATCTCCAAGTTGTGAGTATGTTCTGAGTGAGTCTGATACTGGAACCGTTTTTTCCTGGGTGGTCAGTGGACTGCTATCAAGCCATAATTGATAAAGAATTAATGTTTGCAAACATGGTCTCTAGAACAAAATATATGTGTTGTTGTCAGTAAAGTGAGAGAAAAGCACATGCAGGTAAAAAAAGTAGGACAGGAGTAAATGCAGGTGAAAAAATAGGACAGGAAATCATAAACAGCAATTTTGCATTGATATAACTGATGATGAAAATTTACCAGTCAGGTTTCCTTTCATGCTTTTGTTTTGTTTCTTTTACCACCATGAAAGTAACTTGGGCTGGTAAATTGTTGGTCTTGTTACAGATGAATGGTTGGGGAAAAAATCTGTCAGGAGTATCCAGCAACAAAAGTAGGTAATTTGTCAGGACAGATAGCACAATTTTCAATAAATACAGACAACAGAAGATAAATCTAAGAAGCTTCTATATACAGGTAATCATTTCAAATTAAGTGCATTTTACAAACCCTTTCCTAAAATGGGACTAATTCATACTGAGAGAGTAGAAGTTTCAGATCATTACAGGAAGAGAGATGATATAAAAAGGAATAGCCTCACTCTAAGTGCATCTTTACAAATAACAGCCAAATTATTCTACATGCTGCTGCTTCTTGCAGCATCAGCTGTGCACCACCCAAGGCTGATGTCTCAGAGATGAGGCTTTTTGAGATAATATGTACTAAAAAATCATTCAACATTACACTCAGGCACTAGACAATCTGGTGAAGATTTGATTCCTAGATCAAACAAATTGATATTGCATGGCAATTATTTATGCTTTGTTCTGAACTCTCCATGGTGCATAATAATCACATATGCTCTCGCTCAGTATCTTGTCACTTGAGTTAGTCATCAAAAGGCTGGGTCAGAAATAGTGCAGCTAGAGCTGAAAATACATTTGTCTGTGTCACCTTCACACCATATGTGTAATTTTACTATTATTTATTCCACTTTTCTAGTTCTTGCCTAAATGCTTTCTGCAGATGTTGGAGCTGCTGTCAGGAGAAGAGCACAGCCCAAGATCCTTATGCTCTTCAGGCTCTCCCACCATCAACAACTGACAGCAGTTACTAAGTACATGCCAAAATGTTGATTTTATTCCTAATGGGAGCCCCAGCACATGTGTTTCTTTGGCTTCACTTTTCTACAGATGCAGTGATCAAAAGAGAATCTCAGTGTCTGAGACTAGCGTAGGAAATAAACCAGGAAGGCAAGTGATGAGACAATCAAAGGGACAAATAACTAGGTCTCCAAAATGCTTCAATTGTTTCTCTTTGATATGCCAGCGAGGCCATATGAGGTGGTTCAGCAATTTACAGGCCATTCATAGAAGAATAAATTTTACTTTTGAACTGCTATTCACTGAAAAAAAAGCTTACTTTATGTATCAAATCCTTTCTTATCACAGTGGATAATCAAACCTCCAAAATGTTTTCTATGTTTTTATTTTTTGGTGGGCTGATCTTAATTGAATGTCAGGTACCCACCAAGCCTCTCTATCACTCCCCTCCTCAGAAGGAGAAAAATAATATAAATAATAAAACAACCCACTGGTGAAGATAAACACGGTTTAATAAAGCAAAATTGAAGTTCATGTACAAAAACAAAGGAAAACAAAATAATTAATTTTCAAACAGAATCAGACAAGGCATAAGAAACCCCTGTTGCTTTTGAGTACTTAATGTCACTGTATTTACCCATAGTATTTAGGATCTATGTGCTTTTATAAACACACAGTCTCTCTGGGGATTTTTTTTAGAGTTGACTAATTGAAGAATCAACTGTGAACCTACATTTTTGAGGTTATTGTCAGAAAAGAAACAGTACAGCACAAGGACCTCGCAGACTCCACTCATCTCTAAACAACTCCTACTAAATGTATACACATATATATGAATTTGAAGGCAAATTAGGAAGGGTCAATGTGGTTTCCTACATGTTCAGGACCTCTGAATTAATAATAATAATAAAAAACAATGAACCTTAGACTTGAATGAACTGGATTTTTCATTTTCCAGCAATATTAACATTCAGCCATTGTAAGAATAGTTGAGAGAATGGAACACACAATTCTCATTAGAATTCCATTTCATACCATAATAGAGAAATGAAAAACAACTAATATATTCTTTGGAAAGCATTTTCAGAAGGATTCAGCAGTGGCTCAACAGACTTCAGGAGATTTCAGAAGGTTGTTTGGTCAAACCTTAGAAAAATACCTTACACCACCCTTTTTTACCTTCTCCCAGCAAGACATGGGGAATGAAATCCTGGCCCTATATAATACCATGGGAACTGTGCTACTGACTTCAAAAGAGATAAAATTATTTTTACCATAGTCTTTGTATGCTGGTGGAAATGAGAAAAATATAAGGAAACTCCAGTTATTCTTCAAGAGAGACAGAAATTCAGGACAAAAAATATTGGAGAGGGCATCAAATTACTTAAGCAATAAGAAGTGTAGCCTTTTTACCTACTTATAATTCCTGTTCGGTTGGTTTTTGGTGGGGTTTTTTTGTTTGTTTGGTTGGTTTTTGTTTTGTTTTTTTGTTTTTGTTTGGGTTTTTGTTGTTTTTTTTGCTTTGGTGTTTTGTTTGTTTGGTTTTTTGGGGGGTTAGGGGGTTTTTGTTTGTTTGTTTGTTTGTTTGTTGTTTGTGTGTTTGTTTTTTCATCCCTGGCCTGTCAAGTTGGACTGAGTAATCTTTACCCATTATCTACAATATGTCCCATCCTGAATCTAAGAAAACTCTAAATGCACTGTTTTCTTGCACAGGAATTTACTGCAACACTGTGTGAACTGCAGTACTGAGGTATCAGCTTCCTATTTGTTTTGACAAATAGCTAAAAAAAAAAGGAATTGCTAACTGAATGTCATGTAGGCTCACTTTCATCCTTTATCTCAGAGATAACTGGACATTCTTGGATTTCTGTTACAAAAAGAACCGGCTAAGACTAGAAATTTCACTCTTATACTCCAAATTTGGGACAAAAAGACCAAACAGAAAGGTGTTGGGTTTTTTTTAAATCAGAAGTTCATAAATTTTGCATGTCACAATATTTTTTTCTGAACCAGTTTGCTACCATTGACTGAGCATCCAGAGTTTGGTGCTCACATGTTTCTTCATATGCTGGGCTCTTTGATCGAATTACATCTATGCTGCATCATCTAAAAACAGATTAATTTCCCTCATTCAAAGGACAGATGTGGCAGAGCCAGGAGCCTTATGCAGAATCATATGGACTTGATTGCAGCTCACTGGAGACACTCTGGCAGCCCCAACAAGTAGAAAATTGCAAGGGAAACTGATTCAGACAAAACTTCTAACTTTGGTTCAAAGAAATGAAAACAAAACAATCATGTAAAGATTGACATTTTCCCACAGAAAGAACCAACTTTAAAAGGAAACCACAAATCCACAGTGGGAAAACAAAAGTTCTGATTAGCTTTAGTAATTACTAATGACTTAATAAATAAAACTGTAAAATATTATGTCTTACTTTTGCTTTACCTAAGTTAAATGTATCTGCATCCTAGCAGATATGTGTGCTACTGACCTTTATGTAGTCCTAGTTTCTACTGGGATTGTCGAAAAAACTTTATTGATGAGTTTTATACCCTAGTGAAGAATTATTGATACAGCAATCGGTATTCCCAGTTCTTTGAGGAAGCAAAACGTCACATGGCTGTGATTAGAAATGATCAATTAGACTTTTTTTTTTTTACTGGTTTCTAACTTATGTTTGAAAAATGACTAAGAAATACCCAAGCAGAACCAGCAAAAATAAATTACTACCTACACTAGTACTGTGGCTGCTTTCAGATTTGTAGCACACTCTACAAGACTGTTAAAGTATTAAAGAATCAAACTGTTCATAGTGATTTGTTTTGTTTATTTAGGACATGAACACTGTAAATGCCAAAGGAAAATGACCCTTGGTCTATCTATCAAGAGGTATTAGCTCTGGGAACATACCTTGCTGGACTAAATCCAGTTGCAAACGATAGAATATTTTACCAGACAGAGTCACACAGGGTCTGGGAACAAATTAGGTATTTTCTTATTTTTACATTTTCTTTTTTCTTTTCTTTTCTTCTCTTCTTCTTTTTTTTTTTTTTTCCTATTTCCTTGTAACTCTTTGTGTTCCATTACCTACGCTCTTATTAGGATGATACCATTTTCTTATTCATGTTACACTGTGATTTTCATCCTTCTTAACTTCAGAGTACCAGCTCCACATTTGCCTTCTGGCCATGGCACTAAATGCCCATTCCAGATCCAGGGAATATCTGTAATACAATAATGCTCTGGCTCTTCCTCCTTTTGTCCTTTCACCCAAGGACCAACCTAAGGAATCATCAACAAGTGAGTTAAACCAATCTTAGGCTACCTTCAAATACCACAAGTCTGACGAAACAGTAGGGATAAGAATTGGGGAAGATGTTTTATAATTATATACGTATAAATCTGATGGATGGATATTCTCATACGTTTAGTAGATATGACAGTTAAAAAAATCAGGAGAATACTACTTTTCCCTCCCTCTTTCCAATGGCAGCATGGCAATAAGACAAGCAGATGGTTTTGCTCATCTCTGTGCATCCTTTGGACCAAACTAGAATTTTCAGTGAAATGAAAGACAAAGTGTCCTTGCTCCTGCCATGCATGACAGAGGGAAGCCTCAAGGAAAGTCAGCAGAGGGCTCTGCATGGCTTCAGTAGAGGTCAGATGCAAGATGGTCCACACAAACACTTTAAAAAAAATTGTTGCTGTATTAACAGTTTCTTTTCTATGTGTATACATATATATGTAGCGAGGAAGAAGAGAGATACTCAAAATTATGAAGTAGAGCTGGATGTTGACTTTGTTTTGCCTTCATAAAAGCTAAAAAAACCCCCCATTTTTGATCTTAAAACATGCTACAAGCCCAAAAGATTTTATTGATTTTTAAACATCCTTTAAGCTACAGAAAATAACTTAGGGGTATAATACTAGACTTCCCATTTTGAAAAACCTTTGCGTGAAAATTATATTTGGGCTTCCAAAATCTGTTGCCCTGATTTTCAAAGACACTAAACACGTTGCAGACAGAGGGTGAAGTCAGAATCAGCTGTGGGTAACAAGCATTTATGAAGAGCAGACCACTAATTTATATGCCTAGAAATGGACAGCAATTTAAATTAAATGTAGGTACCAACACTGGAAAATGCCTGCCCTGGATCACAAACATGAAAAAGACTCTAGGGATGCCATTAACTGAATTGACCTCTTGTGTGCATAATTGGCACTAAGGCCAAAAAAGCCAACAACTGTACTTTGGGAAATTTAATTTAGTAAGGACAATAGAGGATGGTTTTGTTATGAACTTTTGATTATTATGAAAACACTGATTGCATGGCCTGTTTCCTTAGAAACTAACCAAAAGGTGACACATTCTGTTGACTTTCTATTATACATTCATAACATCATCCTTCAGTGCTATGTCATAAAGAATTTATGTAGGACATTAATCATGCAAGACCATTAAATTGTTATCTCATTGCAGTGATAATTGTTTACTGCTATAAATGGCTCATGTTTTGTTCCAACAGTTGGACTGTGACTAAAATGTATCCTCAGAGCAGTGTTAGCAAAGAAGATTAACTTCTTCAGAGAAAAGGAGTTATGAAAGTAAGACAGTGTTTTATGACTGTCTATGAAAAAATATGACTTGTAAAAACTTGGTAATTCCATGTCCAAGTGGACCAAATGGAGCAGTGGCAATAAGAAACCTGACCTGCTCACAATTATGGGCATCTGATCAAGAGTTCTAGGCAAAGGTTTTTGCAAAATCCTCATGCTAATAATGCATCTGGCCCCTTTCCCAAAATAAAATGAAAACAGTATAATTTTTTTTCCTGTTTATAATTGCTTAAAACAATGTCAGTTGAATGCAATAAAAATTAATTATGAAATGGATGTGCAATTATGAAGAAAAGACAGACTGAAAACTAAAAGTCAAGCATTTACAGAAAGAAATGTTCATAAAAGACAGCAAACCTGCCCCCAGCATAACTCAGCTAATCAGAGTTATGCTGTGCAACACAATGATTTGTCACCTGCTTTTAGATTTCCCTATTGACTCCTGTGTGGAATAAGAATGGGATCAATTTAAAGCAGTCCTTTATTCCCATGGGTGCCATCACTAATGCTGCTGTCTGTTACTGCTTTCTAAATGGAACCCAATGATATATTTTTCTGTAGCAAAGTGTCTACTTTATGAGCATAATAAATAGCAATGGTCCTTTAATGACAACTTTAGCTTTGGCCATTATAGTACATTTTAAGTGCTTAAAAACACTAATGGGAGCTATCCAGTGTTAATTATACTTAAGATATGAGTGCTGTACACAAGAACTACTGCAACATTAAGTAAAACACTTCTAATCCTAATTATAGCCTGTATAGAAGAGATAAGAGAAATCAAGTGCTCCTTTACAGCAAGTTCCTAAAATAGCAGAGACAGGAAGGACAAATTGGCTGGAAAAGCACTGGTAGCACCTTCTAGCACAGGACTTGATCCTTATTTACACCATTTATATCAGCAGCTGCTTGCACAGGTTCTGCTGTTCTGGACTGGCCCTGTCATCATCAACCCTGCACAGGGCTAATCTGTGCCCAGCTGGAGCCAGCTGGGCTCTGTGCAAACATGAATTAACACAGACATTAATCTGAAAGAGCAGGCTGCAGACTTTAAGAAAACAGGGATAAAGGGCAGGCTGAACAGATCAGTCTGGAATCACCTTGGCTAACTCGGTTTAACTCTGGTGCCTGAATTCAGAGGGAAGTTGCTGGGCTAGATTTCCAGGGGTGATGCAGATTTTCCTGCAGCAGCTATTCACGCCTATTTATCTCCACAGAAGAAATCTGAGATGACTATGCTTCACTTTAGACAACTCAATAAACTGCCTAAAACGGGGTAAGGGATTAATTTGGCCTAACTGCTCACAATAAGTTAGTGCTCACATCTCAGCCGAGTGTTTAAACACAGATAACTTCTCACTGTCTTACAAAAGTCAAGGACTGCATATTTTGACTTTTGAAGCATTTCAGCAGAGGCAGAGAGGGAACAGAAATCAGAAAAACTTTTGAAAAATACAAGTAAAATTAATTCAGATAAAGTCCACAAATACTTCAGACGTGAGCTCTGGTACTAATGTTGTTCAAATTACAATATCTGCATGATAGCCCTGGTCTTTGCTTGTCTGTGTTTATGGCAAATGATACAGCCATACAGAGAAAATCATAAACCCTCTCAGAGGGTCATGGGCACTAACAGAAATAATTAAAATGCACAGAAAAGAACATGTTCAGTCAAATAAGTGTTTTAATGTATTGTTTTTTAATTCCACAAAGTTAAGTTTGATGACTTAGTGTTTCAACTCACTTATTTCCAGCCAGTTGAGGACGGAGTTGACATCAGAAAGAATGCAACTTAGAAACTTATCCTTAAAGTACTCTGAGCCTTCAGCTACTTTATTAATTTGCAAATTAACCAGAAGAGAAAGTGACAAGAGACTTCAGCATACTAGTGAAGTCCTGACTGGGACACAACCAAAACCAAACCTACCCCTCCTCTTTATCACTCAACTATAATTTTTGTAAACTCCATTTCTGTTCAGACTTTTGGTAACAGCTCTATCGTGTTTACTATGTCCATACTCAGCACTTGGAGTTATTTTCAGGATAACAGTCCCTGTTAGTCTTCTTGTTTTACAAAAGGTCCCTGAATTTATGAGCAGCTCAGTCATTAGGATGAACAGGGGCATTGATTTCAAAATTAAAAGAGAGAGTAACATAATCTTCTGAAAGCAACTGTGTTGCTTGAAGCTAGGTCAGTCAGGTTTTTATGGCTACAGCTAAATGCTTTATCTACAAGTTTGCCAGCACTTGCTTGAAGGTAAATTACTGAAGAAGTCTTAAATTTAACTTCAAATAAGCATGCACTAAAAANNNNAAAAAAAAAAAAGCAATGAAAATGTGTCTGCGACTGATGGTATCTAATTACTGCGGATATAGATTGTGGTTTCCTGTTTTGTAGACTTTTATTTCTCCTACTGCTCCCACTCTGCCACTTCAGAGCCCTGGGAATGTCTCCGACATTTTGTCTTTTAAGGGAAATATAGGCAGAGCCTAAGAGAACGACGGTCATGTGCTGAGGTAACACCTGACAGGTTCAAGGCTGCGAGACACAAATGCAGCCCCACAGCCAGGGAGTCATGACAGACCTGTAGAATGATGTACACCAGGAAAGCAGCAGCTCTGAGGAGGGCAAAGAGACAATCAAGACAGACATATATTTTTGTTCTCAATCTTGGCAATGTCAATCATGATACCGACCTCCTGGGTAAAGCACTGAAAGTCTTACAGAGGATGTGTTCCTGTTTCCATTTAAAGCTGTGAGTACAGTTTGAATAAGACTGTTGGAGGCAGAAAGTGCAAAAACATATTGTTCTACATAATAATAATAATAATAATAAAAAAGTTCCAATATCTTGCAAAGATTGTATTGCATCAGCCTTGATTTAAAACTGAAAAACAATGCATCTGTTTAGCATCTTGCAGGTTTCTTCACACTAAGCAATCAAAAGAAGTGTCCTCTGAAGAATTCTTATCAACTCAAACATCAGTCCTTTATAAACTGCAAAACTGTAAAAGCTATTCTTCGTTTGTCATCTTTATGATCTACTTATTAAATATACTTGCTTCCTCTTCAGATAGTAACAGATTTTCTTTTAGTTGTTGAGCTACAGCACAGAAAAAGTTGAAAGTGGTTTGACCACTGAAATTTGATATTTCACACTGCCTTGACAAAATGTCAGAAATCATCCTCATAATTTGTAATCCATCTAGGACTATTTTTGTAAAGCCTTTTTGACATGCAGTTTGTTACTGGTCTAGTCATTTCTTTGGTGCTATTTCTACAAGACTGTCAATATTTATTTTGCCACGGTTAGGTAGCTCTTCTTATAAATATGGAGAATATATGTCCATTCCCTAAATCGACATTGGCAATCCATACTATTTAAATAGAATTAGCATCACCAATTTTCAGTGTAGAGTATATTCAGTGAGCCTGCTGCAGAATGCACAGGATTCAGGATAATTAGCATATGAAGCTACTCCTGCCATTTCACTCCTCTATTTATATTAGAACTCATTACTGCGCCATCATATTTCAGAAGTAGTGATGCAGAATTTGGATTTGACAACAATTCAGGAATGAGCCAGCCAGAAAATTACCTGTGGGGACTCATAGACCTTTCTATAATATCTGCCCACCTGGGCATCACTCCAAGTAACTGCATTTTCATGTCACTCAGGGGTGCTGCCCGCAAGTTGGAGAGCCAGCTGATCTGTATTGCAAATGGTACAAATTGTTTCATTCATAAGAGACAGAATTCATCCTGACAGAGTCAAAGGAGCCAAGGGAGCAGGGGCAGTCCCAGCCTCTACCTGTATCCTTGCCTAGCTCAACAGGGCTGTGCTATAAAACAGAGACTGGGCTTGCTGGACCCAGATCCCCAGGGCCCCTGGATTTATCCCCTTGTCTGCAGGTGCTGGTAGGTGCAAACAGTGCTGGTAAATCAAGGTAACAGACCAAAATGTGGAGCTTCGTCAGAAGAAATTAATAAAGAAATTCTTTTTGATGAGGGTGATGAGGCACTGGCAGAGGTTGCCCAGAGAAGCTGTGGATGCCACATCCCTGGAAGTGTTCAAGGCCAGGTTGGATGGAGCGCTGAATATCCTGGTCTAGTGAAAGGTGTCCCTGTCCACAGCAGGGACACTGGAACGAGATGACTTTTAAAGGTCCCTTCCTACCCAAACCATTCTGTGATTCTGTGATGCCAAGTTAGAGCTGCTGGACTGCAGGATCAGTAGTTATTTGTCTCACTGTGGATGTGGTGTACAGGTACACAATCAGTTTCTGGGCATAATCCTAAATTAGGAGGTTCCTGCTTTCCAAGGTCTTTCTTGTTCTATTCTCAGTCTAGGGTTGTAATTCATCATCCTTTCCAGTTGTGTCTAACCATTTGCAGTGCTGAACACTAAGCTGAATAATGAATATCTATCCTCTAACTTGGATATATATATACATACATACACACATACATGCATATATGCATTCTGGAAGATTATTTCTGTACAGATCACTTCAGATTTGAGTTGGCACAACTAAAGGAGGGGTGAACTGTCTACTCTGGAAGTGCACACAGAGAGGGACAGCATGCTGGCTTTCAAACTGGAGAAAATGTCTAAGCAATCAGTACCTTCACAGAAGGATGGAAAGAAAATGAGAGAGGCAGAAGCTACCAGGGGCTTAAGGGAAGAAGAGAGAAAGAAAGTTTCTTGTTAACACTGCAGATAATGGAAAGGTAGATTTGAAGTTTTTGAAAAAGAAGACTTCTGTCTACAGTTTGTTTAGATTAGGATCACAGAAACAGGGCTCATTGCAAGTTTCTTGAAGTAAAGAGGGGTCCCAATTATTCCTAACTTCTGTTTTCAGTTTGCTTTGTTTGATAGCATGGCTGAGAAACAGTAACATCTTGGAGCTTACTTAACAATAACTCATTGAAACAGGCAGAAATATAATAGTTATCTCCACCTGATCTACACCACTGCATGATTTTGGTATCACTAGCCTGGGGGGATATGGGGGGGAATCCACCTTCTTTATTTTGTCCTACCTCATGTACTTATCAGTCATTACACCCCAGCATTGGAGGCTTGGTAACACTTATTCCCATGCTCAAGAAGTAAAGTTCTACTGCTAGCATCTTTCAGGCATGCCTTTCCCAAAGAAGACATTTCCTTTGGACTATGTAAGATGTGATCTCAAATTGTATACAAGCAGTTCAATTACACTGGCCAATTTCAGGCAGAGCCTCTTTTCTAGAATAATTCCTCTGTTGAAATGGTGGAGCATTTATAGCTTGGAATTGCTGAAAGGATGTACCTACACCACAGGTCAATAGAGGACATCACTCTTCAGTGCCATCAATCTCATAAGGACTGCATTCAATTTACAATTTCATGGAAATGAAAATAATGGACTGAGACCTCTTTTGTCTGGTAAAACTTCTGTGAGAAAAGCATAATAGCACCTATGAGGTGTTCAGTGCTCTCAGTGTCTTCATCTGCCCAAGTCAACAGCAGTTTCTGGCACTGACCACGGCACAAGAATTTCACAGCATCTTAAGATATTCATTCTGCACAAACAAATCTCAGGCTAAAGTCTTCCCCAAACACACAGAGCATCACTTATCCCCCTCATCTTCTCCTGACCAGTGACACTCTTGTGCTCAGTATGTGCTATTTGAAATATTAGAGAAGTCAGTTTGTGAATTTGCAAATATTTGAATGAGAATCCTAGAAGGAATTATAACATGGCAGGCAAACGTTCTATGGAATGACCACCTCCCTCTCTCTCTCTCTCTCTCCATTTCAGACCTAGATTTTATTCTAAATTGTGTCTTTTTTCCTGCCTCGGATGCACATAATTCTGGAGGAATATAATTAGTGAATAAGGATTTTTGTTAATATAGATTACTTCAGAGTCAATGACATCACTATTTTTTAACAGCCGTGAAAAAAAGAAAAAAGTAGGTTATCTCCCCTAATTGTCATATGGCTACTGGCAAAGGCAATAGCAAATAAAAATCAAATAATTTATTTAAAAATATATTAATAATAAGAATCCCTCCTCTGAAGTGGTAATGCTAAAGCACATTTAAAATATCTGCTTTTGATTCTAGGATACTGTAGATCATGATAGACTTTCTCTTATGCTCATCAGAGAAATGTGTCAGAGTCTCTTGTCCTTGAACACAATGCCATGACAAAAGTTTGAAGTCCAGATTGTCTTGAGTTTATATTTTTCCAGCCAGTAGGTTTCCCAACAATATTGGTCTTTTGTGTTTACGATTTATTGGTACAGAAGTTTTGGCATTTTTAAGTATTAAAGGCACTACTCTCTTACTTTTGTGGCCTAACCTTGAACACCTTTGAGGTACTTTATATCAAAATATTACTATGTCGACACCAAATTTGGCTCCAAAAATATGGCAGATAAAGACAGAATTCTTGATCCAAGACACAAAATTTCATAACACTTAATGCTCATATTTAAATTTTTTATAAAGAATAAAAAGTTTACTCGTACGTATAACAAGAATATTACAGATAACAGTAGCACATATTAGACATTAGTACAATACCCTATTGCTAATGCATTGAATGTATGCTTGACTATGATGTGAATATTTGAGTAATAGTTTATCAAATCATACATTAGGATTTTTACTAAACCTTTAAGATGATTGATTACTACACTTTTGAAATATACTACATTCAAAATTTTGAAACTATTAGGTATAGAAATTGGGCCTCAAATTAAATTCACCAAAAAAAAAAAAATCAATGAGGAATATTCTCATATATGTGAAATCAATCAAACTGTGCACCTTTTCAATGTTGTAAGTGGGGAAAAAAGGCATATTGATTTATCATTGCAAACTTTCATAACCATAAATCAGGATCAAAGAATGGCTGATACTGGATGGAACCTCTGAAGGTCATCTCATCCCACCACACCCACTCAAGCAGGGCCACCTACAGCCCAGGACCTTGTCCAGGTGGCTTTCCAATATCTCCAAGGATGGAGTCACCACAGCCTGTCTAGGCAACCTGTGCCTGTTCTCAGTCACTATTATCATGAAGAAGTGTTTCCTGGGGCTCAGAAGGAACCTCCTGTGTTTCCATCACTGGAAAGAGCCTGTCTCCATCCCCTTTAGCTCCAACCCCTTCTGGTATTTATACACATTAATAGGTTCTACCCTGATTCCTCTCCAGTCCAGGCTGAGCAGTCCCAGCTCTCAGCCTTTCCTCATTAGGAGGGAGATACTCCACTCTCTAAATCCATGCCTATGGAAAACATGACATATTTGCCTATCCAGATTTCCATCTGGATTACACGGAACTGATTGACAGATTTGTTTACAAGGATGAAGCTGTAATAAGGTCATTCTTTACAAGCTAGTTGGACCTGCTCCTTCTTAGTCAAAAAGATAATTGCAGGGCCTGATAATTAATTGTTATTTCTACTCATACAAATGGAAATTGCTAGGGTGTTTTTTTTTTTTCCTTTTTCTAGTTTACAAGTGGAGTATGGACAACCTTGTGTCTGAGAGAGATCAGAAGCATAAACTTGCCGAAGCTCACATCTTGTCTAATACACTTTCTGTGTTCCAGCTAAGCTGATTCCATTTTTTTCTCTGTTGGCATCAGTTTATGTGAGGAAACACCACTGTGTCCAAAAAGCAACACCAGCTTTCAAAGATTTGCTCAATTACCCTTTCAACACTCTTAAATATCTGATATCTGTATCTTATAACAAAGATCATAGAAACTTGTGCTGTTAGACTGTTTATTCATTCATAGCTACATTGTTAATGAATTTCCTCCTTTGTCTAGTCCCATCGTGTATCCCCCAAGGGAACTGACTGTTTAATTCCATGGCAGGTAATTATTTACTGCTTGCTGTACGTTTGTTGTGGTTTTGGTTCTGGTTTTCTTCTGTTTCATTACACTCTGCGATGTTGTGTCTCATTGAAAATTCTGATGATCCCCTGAGCTGAAAGTAATGGAGCCATTGAGAGGCTCAAGGCTAAAGCTGATAAATGGATGTACCACTACAACAGGCTACTCTGAATTTTGGTTATGAGGAGCACTTGAGAGAGAAGATATTGGTCTTAATTAAATGTTCATAAATATCATTAAATACAGACAGCCTTTTCAGGAAAATGAAAATAAGCATTTTTTAATGTCTGCTCCCTGATTGAAACACATCTATATATTTTCCCTTTTTATATTTTAACATCCTTTTTCCTCCCAAGGGTGTTTTTCTCTAAAGCTGTGTTGAAATAGCCCCACTGGTAAATTAAATAGATTCAAGGCGTTTCTGTGATAGGAAGGATATTTAACATGGCAAGGCTTTTCCTTGTTTTATAGTTTTAACAGGTTCCTGCTCACCAAAGCAGAGCAAGTTAAAATGAGGAGGCTGTATTGCCACTGGGCAGGGTGTTTGACCTCTGCAGGCACTAGGAGGGTACAGCTGTCCCCAGTCTGCATTCTGGGACATGCCTTAAAAAAATCCAGAGGTGGGCCACATCATCCCAAGCATTGCTGATGCGCTTAAATTCCTGAGTGGTCTCTCACTTTAAAAAAATTAATGGGATTTTTGCTTCTAAGTGATTAGGAACATTTGAAAATGAAGTGGAAAACTGCAATTTTTTTTTTTTTTTTTTTAAATATAATTTGCACACTGGTACCTTGCATTTCATACAGTGGATGCATTTTTCCCTTTATTGCTAATTGCATGTGCAGAGGAAAACCAGGTTTTTTGCTTCCTATTTCAGGTCACCTCTGGGAAGTATGGCTAATGGACAGTTTGGCCAGCTATTGAATTAAGTTAGATTTCTATATACACAGTTTGTTTATGTGCCTCAGGCACAACCACAAAAGTAATTGCATGTCACAGGCTCCCCAGCAAAGCGGTCATGGTCCCAAGCCTTACAGAGTCCAAAAATCATTTGGGCAATGCTCTCAGGTGCATGGTAGGGTTCTTGGGGTGTCCTGTGCAGGGCCAGGGTTGGACTATCATGATCCCTGTGGGCCCCTTCCCACCCAGGATAATCTAGGATTCCATGTGTTCCTATAATAAAACAGCCTTTAATCTATGCAGGGAAAGAAGCATTGCCAAAGGCATTTGTTTTCAAAATGACTTTTGTAAAGCTTATCTATGTGGGCGCAGAGCCAAGAGAGTAAAAAACACCGTGCCTGCCAGACCATGCAAACAGCACTGCCATCACTCTCACATTCCAACAGTTTCTTTTGCTCTATGAACTCTGCTAAAAAATTAGAGTTATGGTGGAAAATGGATGGATGGATGGATGGGTGGGTGGGTGGATGGATGGATGATAAACCTGTAGATGGACAGCTAGTAGCTAATGGATAATACTCATCTGTAATGGAGCTTAGACAGCATTTTAATAAATCTGTAGTATGCAGAACCTGCCCGTTCCTGAAGGCAGAGAAGAAAACAATCCGGTGGCGCACTGTCATAAGTCTGTTGAGGTGGAACTGAACGGAATGGTATAACCATCATGCACTGGGCAGACTGTGACAGGCTACAGACAGCTGATAAAATGAAATTTTAAATCAAGGAGCAACCTTGTTCTATTGTATCCTGCAATTAAAACCATTAGGCAAAGGAAGACCATTTTGATTTCCACCTTTATGATTCTGGAATGTATCTCTTCATTGTGCTGATAAAATGTAATGTGTTATATATTTCACCATGACAAAATATAATTGATGTAATGAACAGTTTTAAATTATTGCTTGTATAATGTATGCTTTTAGCAGAAGTGTATTTATTATTGTAAAATTTCTGAAACTTGTTCTAAATTACCATGAAAAGCACCAGAGTGGAAGAAAAAGATTTGTCAATGACAGGACCAGTTATTTGAAAGATTTTAACTTTCAAGTCCATTTCACACTACTTTCAGCTCCCATCTTCTTTTTCTTAGGGGGAAGGAGAATAAAAGGGATAAGGGAAGAAAAATGCCCATTACATTTATGAAACTAGATAAAAGAAGCAATAAGCAGAATGTTATATGTAATAGCAATAAAAAATTTAGAAGCATGTAATTTCATGAAAACAGCTTCTGTAAAAAAGAGTAAGATGTAGAAAAGATTTTCATCACCAATACAACATTAAAAAAATCAAGCCTCTTCCAAACTAATTAGCCAATGTTATCTTTTACATTCATAGATGTGTCTGGCAATGACGCATTATGGCTCAGGCTTAAGCACTGGATCATTAACTGAGCAGAAATGTTACATGCATTTGTGTATACAAGATTAAATGCTATACATTCCTGCAATGTTCCACATTCTACTATATCATTTTAGCTGCTCTTTTATCTCTCTGTCACTTTCAATGAGCTGTAAATTTGATAGCATGTTTACAGATATTTTTCTTTCACTGACTAAACTATCAAAAGCCTGTGTGATGATTGTATCATTTCTTTGGCCCCTTAGGATTAGAATGTGCAATGCTCTAAAATGCATTTGTATGGAATGCCTACTCAACATATTCTGCACAGCTCTTTGGTCTCCCTTAGAAAGACATCCCCACACCTCCCAGACTGGTTGCTCTTGACTGCAACAAATAAAATAAGACAGAAATCCATCAAAGATCATTCCCACATGGAACAGTATTTCAGATCAGGCTGAACTGCAAAAGTACCTGAGGGTAAAGAGGTAAAAAAAGAGATAATGAAAAAACTTTTCCTAGAAGCTCCTAAATGCTCTAAGAAGTGAAGTGAGCATTTTAGAGTTGAATGCCTGGATATTCTATCCAGAGTCACCATCAGAGCAGATCTTACAATCTAGTGATGTAATAGCTGTAATGGTATTAGAATTACAGAATTAGAGAATACCATTTTTCAGCTTAATAGAAGAAAAGAATCATAGACTATGCAAAGTTCTACGAAATCAAATGAGAAATATTTACAAGACACAGAATGGAGGGATGTTTTACCACCAATTTTAATGTTTTGCTGACTCCTGAGCAACTCAGAAATGCAAGGCAACACCAAACAGCTACACACAGAGCAAATGATTGACTGGGAGACTGAGATTGTTCTACTGAGCAACCTGGTCAAGTGCAAGGTGTCCCTTCCCATGGCAGAGGATTGGAACTAGATGATTTTTAAGGTCCCTTCCAACCCAAGCTATTCTATCATTTTATGCTGATTCTATTACCAACACTTTTTCTCTTTGTCCCAGGATATCCTGTGGTGTTGATACCAAACACATCCAGGTTCACACTTCAGTACCTCTGCAGTAAGGAACAGTAATACCAAATGAAGAATAAAATTATTATCCCACGTCTCAGAAAAGCTACCTCCTAGCTCAGCCAAAACGATTAGAGTCTTGAGAGTGAAAATCACCATTTTCAGACACTATTACGGGAAACAAAGTACTTTTCTGCACAGATCACCTCTCTTCCCACTAGTGACTGATTATAGGACCAACCACAGCAATTCATTATCTGGAAAACAGATAACGGAAGGGTATTTAAAGTACTTTAAGCTGTCTTTTTAATCAAATTTAAAGCTGGGAATTAAAGAATCAGAATTATACCACTAGGCAGATTCACAGACCACCAGAGAAGTCTCCAGAGAACACAGAGTTCGCCCTTGTTCTGGCAAAAAAGCAAGACAGAAGAGAGTCTAGTGACCACTGGAAAGATTTAAAGGCTGAATTTATCCACTATGTGCACTGCAGAACAATTATAAATCTGTGAAACACTAGGGAGAACAGCAGAAAATCATATCTGTCCAGTGCAGATTCAGCAAGTTAATAAAAGGACAAGTACTATTTACAGGGAAAATATTTACGTTTTAATATTTTCATATGTACCAAAATATAAAGCTTTTAAATCCCATTTAGATTGGGTACAGAATCAAACCCCATTGCTGCCTACACATACAGTTTACTTTTCCAAGCTTCAGTTGCCCCTTCAGTGATTAAAATGCAATGTAAATGTGCATCTTTACACATTTAAGAAGGCTCCCTAACCTACACCCTCTGCTTAAAAAACCACCATTTGTTCCTTTTAAAGCATTTTGCATTTTTTCTTTAATTTTGAAAGAGACCTGTTAGCATTATTGAATCACTGACTCTTTATTATAATCAGTAAACTTTATGGGTTAACACCAGACAAGCAACAAAATGGAAGTTATTAAAATCTAACCCACCTAATAGAGCATTCTCACATACATCCAGATCTTACTTTTACTGGATGATCTGATTGAGACCTTGGAGTTTTTTTTGATACTAAAAGGGGTTCAAAGGAATCCTACAGTCAAACAGCTATATAGAATAAAATTAATGAAAATATTTTAGACCAGATATTTGAAATATAACTGGAATGTTTTTGACATCTGCAAACATTCTCAAGACAACAAAATGAAGAAAAACAGCTGTTTAATGCATTTTTTTTTAAATATCCCTCTAGACCAGGTAGTTCTGAAGGTTTTGAGTATTGAATTATGAAAAGATTTATAAACAATTCATCGCATTAAGAATTCTTTGCTGACAAGGAAATTTAGTTTTCATCCCCTTAGATTCAAGATGCAACATCAGGGAGAGAAAAAAATAGCAAGTTTAAAGGACATGTTTTCTGCCTCACATTGAGTATTTCAAAATATGAGCTAACAGTGAAATACAAGGTACATTTATTTTGTATCACTGCATTTCTCTGTAATTATGATATGGAGAAATTATGAACAAAAAAAAAAGAAACAGTCAACTCTGAAAGTACGGACACCATTAGGAGAAACGTAGGGCTTCTGTTTGTTTAATTCTTTCAAATGTTGATGAATAAGGACTAAAGGTAGAAGACTTTCACTGATTCCAGAGGTAACACTGATGAGAAATACACAATCTAGTTTTGTTTTCTGTGACACAATTATGTTAATAGATAAACTTTCAGACCCCTTAAAACTGCCTGGTGTCCAAAAAACGAGACTTTGGGCCTCAGGTCAGCTGATGGAAGCAGGTCTCTGCCACGGTGGGTCATGGTGCCTGTACCCTTCAAGTACCACGGAAAAAAAGGAAAAGAAACTGTGTTTCTGCACCTGGAGTTGCTTTTCCCAGCAGCATTCCCCTGAGGAGTCCTGGCTGGACTTGGTGAAGCACTGCATGGCCTGGAGGTGCCTCATTCTCTTGGCCTTCATGCCAGACACGGAAAGTTGGTGGTTCCACGTGAGGCAAGGGGTGGCATCTGCCACTGGAGAATGGATCTCACAAGGGAAAAGAGCTGGTGCTGAGAGCACAGCAGCTGCCAGAGCCTGGCAGAGACAGAGGGATGAGAAGCAGGGTCAGGAGAGTGAGCCTCACACGGATATACCCGTTTGAGCAAAAACTGTTCCCATCCTGAACTAATCCTGAGCTGGGTTCTTCGAAGATATACATGGCCCTGCTGCCAAAGTTTTGCTGTGCTGGATCTGAGCAGATACAAGTGGACACATGACACGTGCTCATTCTGTGTACTGATCCACCTTCCTCACATTGCCACTGAAGAGTCTTGGAAATATTCCTCGCAATGTAATACATTATGTTTTGAAGAGCATGGCTGATTTTCCACTGCCTCGTGTTACCTATGACTAAGTATGTTTAAAATACTTCCAAATCAAGCATTTTACAGATAGAAGTCTTAAAAGCTTAAAAGACTATAAAGCCTGGGAAACGATAGAAAAATCAATCCAAAATAATAGAGAATTATTTGGAATGCAAACTTTAAAGAACTCAACTGTGAGGAAATCTATGTTTGTCCGAGGTAGGTCAGGCTGTTGTGTGAACCACAAGCCTGTTTCTGTACTCCAAAGGGAACTTAAACCAAACTAAAGTTTGGAGTGCCCCAATTTTCAGCTGAAGAAGTGAGGACTCAAAAGTAAATGCTCTGTGTAGATTTATCCAAGTAAATAGGTTCATGGATTTCTCACTACATTCATAATTCATTGGGATTTTACCATTGTCAGCAGTTCATTTTAAATGCTCTTGCCATCTTTGAAGGACCAGCCAAACAAAATCCTCTTAACTAAGAAGACAGCTGCTGTTTCATATACTTTCTAGACTAGCTAAGTGAAACTATCTTTTTTTTTTTTTCCTGTATAAGCTGTAATTTGCTATAACAACTTCCCTCAATTTACTCCGAGGGCTTTGGGGTTGGGAAGTTTGCTAATTTTTAAAGCAAATCTTAAGCACAGGACAGATTTTCCAGGTTCGCAGATCTGACATACTGCTGCACTTTGCAAAAAAAGTTATGATATTTCTGACATGTACACACAGCAAGGCTGCAACTTTCACAAAGTTTTTAGATTCAACATTCAGCCTCAATGATTGCCAGCCTTTTTTCCTAGATAGGAACACAGGACCTTCAGTTTCTGCTGTCATAAAGTGCTGAGTAATCTCACCGTATATTTTCTGATTTACATATTCACAACAGTGCATGTAATCGTACTTTGATTAAAACCATGAGTGTAGCACAGAAGCCAGGCTGTACTGATTTCTACCAGACAAAAATCTCTTTATAATTCACTGCAATAATACCAATATAATCCTGAACAGCAATGAACTGGTAAAAAGTAAGGAGAGAAGTTTACAAACACCGGAGCTTTATGACTTTATTTCAATGCAACAATCAAATTATTTCTTTCCCAAACAAGAAAAAGACACAAAATTACAGAAACTAATGTTCCATATAGTGCAACTTCTCTTCCAAAGCAGTAGTTACTCAAGGCATTTAAATGTACCCTATGTGGAGCAATTATAAATTGATATCTTCCCAAAATCGAGGCAGTTAGTGTTTAAAGGCCATCCTCACTAGAAATTGCATCTACCAATTACCTTTAACAGCCTCTCCAAGACCTAGCCAAGTTCTGTGTGCACTGACCTATAAAACAAGCCACATAACTTCTGTACTGTGAGAAGATAAAATAAGAAATTAAATTCCTTCTGGTTGGCAAATGTTTAAAACAGATAAATGAAGAAGGTGCTTTAGCCTTTATTTCACTGGAATTTAGTGACTCTTTTTGTGTGGAGCCTTTCAAAGCCTCCTCCTTTTGTGTGGAGGAGTTTGAGCCTTTCACCTTCCATCCAACATATTTATTTCTAGTGCTACTACCACTGTGGTATCCACACAGATTTTAAAACACATTTCGTCATGTACATTCCCCACTAAAAATATTAGCATTCAAGGACACTGCATGGCTTTGAAAGAGCTTATTTGAGATTTACACAAAGGATTTTCAAAAGAAGACTCCTAGTTAGTTAGAATTAAATTCAAGTATTTGGGCCTGATTCACAGTTTCCTTAGGATTATTTAAACTAACATTGTTGTGCACTGCTGAAGTGGTGTATGTGAGCCTTTGTGTAAATGACAATCAGCCTCATATTTTGTCCAATGATGTGTTTATTACACATTGCCTTCTGACATTGCTCATTTCTATACCGAACAAAGAGGCTTCCTGTTTTTTGCTTTTAATCCAGTGCATGAAGCAATATCAGAAGACATGCAAACTGTTTATGAAAAATTAAACAACTGCAGCTTTTTATGACAAATAACAGGTTACAGCTGAAAAGCAGGTACGTGGCATGACTTTTGCTTCAGTGACATGCATTTCCAGTGCCATATGCTGCAGACAGTTCCAAACATGCTGCTTTCTTTCAGGACATTACCTTGTTTTGACGACAAACATGACTTGACTGATGCCTCAGCAGAGGAATTGCATGATATCTGACCTTTTTGTGATATGTCATTTCTAGAAGGCCTTGGTGCAGGTGCTCCATCATGGGACACATGACAGAGATACACACCAGCGAATGACATGATTCAAAACCTTTTATCTGGTTTCTGACTTTCCTGCGTTACAAGTTTTGGAGCATATCATCTACTGGCCTTTGTGAAATGAGATGCCCAATCTCAGGATAGAATGTTTAGGGCTGCATTATCCTGAAGATTTGTATCTATTCTACTCCGGGGGAATATTCTTTTAGGTTTGTTTTTGGTTGCCTAATGATTTAATTCAGGCAAAGCTGATGTTGAGTCTCAATTACTACGCTTCAGACAGAGATGGATAACTTTAAGCACCTTCAAAGGTCACTTCATCCTGGAGCTGTTCAAGGCCCTGTCTGCCTGCTGTAAACAAGTGCAGTGAAAAGCATTTCACATCTCCAAAAGCCACAGTACAAGGGGAATAGAAGTATCACTGTGCACTATGACCACACACCTTAACCCAGGCTTAAGTGGTGGGGATAAGGGTAATTAAACATACACTTCAGACTACACCTCCACTATTCACACCCCAAAGCAGATTATTTTCTCTCTAGGGGACATCCCTGCCTTTCTTAAAATCAAATTACACAGCTATGAAGAAGTTCAGGGCTAAAAGAATAAACTCACTCTTCTTGTTAGCCCAGTACACATTGGCCTAATTTCTGTTCACACCATGTATAAATTCAAGGCATGGAAAAAAAGCATAATTACATGGTTTTGTTTTACCATGGAAAATAGATAATTATGGGTAATTCATGGCTCAATTAAGCTTCAGGATAATTAGTACTCAAAGTAAGAAACACTGCCTGGAGATTATGGGGTAATCTGAAAGGAAGTTACACTATTTATTCTAGTGCATTCAACTTACTGGTTATTTGCTATACATATGCTTTGATCAAAGATTAAAATATAAATGAAAATGTGGCACACCTTTACTACATTTAGAAACAGAGATAGAGGAAAACAGTCCAAGAGATAACAGTTCTTCCGGAATTTTGAGATCCCAGTCTATTTCTTCAATCTACAAAAGCATTAGATTAAGTGCATCCCTGCAGCTGTAAAAGCGCTCCTGACAACAGAATAAAAAAGAAAAGAATTTGCTGATTTAAAGCAGGCCTTATAAACCTTCAAGTTCAGGAAGCCCACCCTACCTATCTCTAGACACTTTGTAACATGGTCCACCAGGTCGACTCCCATGAGAAAACACAACGGGAGTTATGAGGAAATTAAACCAGGGGTTGGTAGTTGGCATGGACCTGGAACATTTATCAGGGCTTCCAGAGCTGGCATTACAAGAGACCCAGATATTTCAGCTCTGGAGCAAAAACATCAGAGAAGAAGACGCATACAGATTTAGCCTACTAAAAAATACCTACATGAACACTGGAATGAGTAATAAAAAAGGAGCATTAGTCAAGCCTGTCTTGAGGGTTTAGGCTATATTATTTAGAAATGTCTCTTATGTTAACAAAACAGAAAAGTGATTACTTCCAGCCTTTGAAAGTATGAGATAAAGAGCTAAAAAAGAGAAAGGGGAAAAAAAAAGGCATAAACGCCAATGGCTTTGCTGAAAACAGTCTGCAGAAAATACATATTGAAATAAAAACAATATGCTTTTCTCTGACCACAATCTCATTTGCGCAAATCAAATCCTGTGAGTATGGCCTGTATTCACTCCTTTTGATGAACTATTTTAATTCTTATACAGAAAAGCTGAAGGAAAGGCTCTCAAGCTTTTTGCTAAAGAGGTGTTTATGGTAGAGCCTTTTAAAGTGAGGGCTGTGATCATTACTCAGAAGAAAAACATTTAAGATGCAAGCCTATCATATTGGTGTCATGAATACTGTTTGTTTTTTTAAAGAAAGGTTAGACGTGTATTTTTCATGCTGTGTAGTCCCGTTGAACACACATTCACCTGTCCACAAGAGATGGAAGCTACTCTGTGGGACTGGCTCCCACTGGCACCTCCTAGCAAAATGTCTTAGCCAAAGGTAAGAAAGGCAAGACAGTGTAAGGAGAGTGAGAGACCTTACACCCAGAATTTCAACCATTGGTGCGGGTGTGCTGAGAGCTTTTGGGAATTAACTACAGAATGGATGTCTAGAAAATGTCTTGCATTATTTAACATTGCCTGAACATTTAATATTGTGGTGCGCTGGCTGAATTGGTGATATTGATACTTAGAGTTTCATGACTGCTGGTTAAATATGTGTTATTAATAAGTCAATAAACTGCTTTGGTACTGATCTGATTAAAAGTATGTTAACTGAGCATTTTTAGCCTGTGGTGCGACTCACAGGTTACCAGGAAATTAAACAGCATCTCGTGAAACTCTTAGGACATGGGACAAGACTCTTTATACCCCTTCACTGGTGGAATATCCATGGTGTGACTTTGTTGCAGGCCAGGTGGTTATATATGTGCTCATTTTGGCTGGGTACAGTTAATTTTCTTCACAGTAGCTGTGTTTAGGATTTGTGCTGATAACACAGGGATGTTTTTGTAATCATTGAACAGCGTTTGCACAGAGCCAAGACCTTTTCTGCTTCTCACACCACCCCATCAGCAAGTTAGACTGGATGTGCACAAGGAGTGGGGAGGGGACACAGCTGGGACAGCTAAGCACAACTGACCGTAGGGGTATAATGGCTAAAAAGAGTTAAAATGGGGGGATAGGGGCAGTTTCTCATCAGTTGGCCTCAGGAACTGGACCTTCATGTTTTTGCAGCCATGTTTAACTCACCAGTATAAACAGAGCCTCACTATTAAGAGAGAAAAAAACTTTTAACAGCATTAAGACAAACTTTAAGATCAAGAATTTTTTGCCCCTCATTCTTGGAGGCAATCAAGAGCTAAATGTAATTTTCACCTCCCTGACAGGGAATTACAAATCTCTCCAAGTGCAGAAAAATTGTGTTGCATGGGGCTGCTCTTGGTCTCCCACACAGATGGAAAACCCCAAAGGATCTGGTGAAAGAACAGCCTGCAGACTGTGGAACCAATCCCAGAAGGAAACTTGTTATATTTAATTAGCCTCATGGTCGTATTGAGAGAATTAACAATATTTTAATAAATTGCCATTGTACTCAAGCTGTTATAAAATGATAGTGTACAGCACCCTAAGTTCTGTCTGAGAAGAGACCCTCAATAGAGCAGACTCATTAACAACACTGTTGTAGAAGTACAGTGGCCTTTAATTATAAAACCACATGCAGTTTTCTGACAGTTTGCTATACACATGATAAACCAAAGACTTGAATTTTTCTTTTTTAGCCCAAATTTCGAGGCAGCTTTTACTGGCGCAGGCTGTAAGTACACTGTGTATTCAGAAACTGTTAATGTGTCTCCATTAAAATGACAACATACATCACCTGTGATGTCTTGGTCCCTAGGGTACCCACTTGGCTCTTTTCAATTCCCTCAATGTATGAAAATTAAAAGTTGATAAAAGCAGGTTTTCAGGTTACCACAAAGATGAAAGAAACCTAAGTAGGAAACACTGGGGTTAATAATAAAAGACTTTCATACTTTACCTCTGGAACTCACCAAAAGAAATTGTTATTGCTTCAGAGTAGCAAATGGCACTGTTATGGAGTATTTATGCAGTTTCCTGCAACACGCAGAATTTCTTGAAAGAAATTAACTTCACAGACTGATCTATGTTGCTCATACATTATTGCAGGATCTCAGAGGAAGCAATATTTCACAAGTCTGTATGATATTAATAAATTGTTGCTTTCTCTCCCATCTTATTGCTTTTTTTTTTCCTATACAAAACAAGAAGAAATAGAACTGCCTGAAATAGCCTAAAATCATCATCCAGGAGATCCAAGAGACAGTTTTGTGACAGCTGTGTGATGGAGCAGCTTGTACATCACGGGGCCAGAAGTGTGTTGTTGACAGTGCCAGCTCCTCTGTCACAGCACTTGTGTGAATAACGCTGCAGAGCTCCCTTTTGCAGCTTACACCAGGAAAAGATAGGTGCTTTTTGGGGCAAAACACCTGTAATCAGCAGCAGCAAATACTGCCCCCCAACCAGCTGTGCCAGCCAGACACTCCTGTACAGCAGTGCTGTTTTTTGATAGCAAAATGTTCTGTGTGATCGTGCACGTGGGTGACGAGCAGAGGCACTTGTGTTCCTGTTTGCCAGTGCTCTCTGTTCTCACCCCTGACACCCCACAGAAAGGTGTGCACTGCCAATCTGAATTCAGCCCTGAATTGGGGCTTAGACTCAAACACTGCAGCTGGTTTGGCCTGTGTTAAATACAGAAGAGAAAGAAAGGCACCCTTGAGTAAGGTACGCTTTGCCCGTTTATATTTTCTTGTAAAAAAATCTCAGTTGAACAAGAAGATTTCTACTCACTCCTCTCAAATCATTGGCAATTATTATCTACCACGGCTTTGGCACTATGAACTGAACCAAAGACATGAGGGAGAATTTAGGGAAAAAGTATATTTTGGCATATATATATTTTCTATTCAAAAACTTAGTTTCATTTTGAGAAAGGTAGTTGTCTCCAGGCTTCTACAAAGAGATTCCATCCACCATCTGAGTGTTCTGTGGCCAGGCCATAGGACAGACCATTAAAGAAAAAAATCAGGGGCAGATAAACAAACAGGGAATTGGCGTCATTCAAAGAACAATTCCTTTTTCTCTGGGTGAGTTTTTCGGCAAAAAACTCACATACACAGCGCTTTCCTGTCCATCTATGAGACAGGTAACAGCAGTAATCTGATATCTCTGACAGAGTAACTACTGAAAACATCTTAAATGCCCTGATGACAGTTCAGGCTGGCTTTCAGGTGTCTCCTATGATAGACACGAATGCTTTTTGTTGTCGCCCTCAGCTAATTTTTCCCATAAAGTTATCACTCCTGCAGCCTTGTGATATTTAACAGCTTGCAAATTAGCTGAATGCTTGACAATTTGTGTGTCACGTTGCACACGTGCTTTTCCAGCACTGTTGCAGAGACAACAGCTTATCTCACACCGCATCAGGGAAATCAGGAAAGAGCTCATTCTTGGCCCTAGTTTTCAAGTTTACAAAAAACACATATTATTAAACACCTTTATCTTTCAAAAAACTTGAAAAAGTGTAGCACTTGGCCTTTGGTGTCCCATCATTGCAGATACACTGGATGTAAAGACATTATTTTTAATAGAGACCACTTTTTTTTTGTTGTCAGCCTTAAGTGTCTTCACGTTGAGACAACAGTAAGGCCCAAGCCTTCAACAGCAATTACTGGATTATTCTGCTGGTATCATTAAAAAAAAAAATAAAAAAAGAATGGCATATTTTTTGGCTACATATTTTCCAATATGCAAGACCCAGAGGTTCCTATAAGCAAATAAAATGCACTGCTTTCTGCCATGAAAAGGTATTCAATTTTAGGATCATTTCTATCCTAATGACTTTTGATGGGTTATTTTTGTTTTCATCATGCCATTAATAAAAAGTGATAACTCTTTAGCTCTAATTAGACCACTATCATAGAGCCTATTAATAATTCAATACCCCCTTTATCTATTCCCTACCCCTTCAGAGCTCTTCAATCAGGGCTTATGCAGCAGGTTGCATTTGCTCTGGAAATCCATTAGCCTTCTGCCTCACTTGTGGGCTTTCCAAGGGACATAAATGGATAGATACATAATTTTATTTATTTATTTGTGTGCTTCTGCTTTTAGGCGAGATGTAAAACAATGGTGGCAGTGGTGGAGAGTGGGAAGAAGGGGCACATAATAATCTCTAGTGTCACAGCCTTACAGCTTAATTTGTCATCTTATTTTTCCACATGCAAGATTCTGACAGCATTGATCACCTGAATCTGTTAAACAATTTTTTCATGAGGCTGACACACTGCCCCAGTGCTTGCATCTATCAACATCTGCCTGATTTATTGGCTTAATAACTGAAAATCATTTGGTAGCCCAGCTCTATTTTGCCTGAACACTGACCTGTGACCTTAATTTGCTGCCTTTTGAGTTTCTTTGTTCTCCTGTAACAGGTAGCTCACTAATCAGCAGCAACAGCTTTATAAACTTAGATAAATATTTAACTGAGATGTAGGAATATGAATGTTTAAATTATTCTTCTTGGAAAAGTATAAATAACCCAGACTAAACAGAACTACTGAAATCAAAGGCATGCTTGCAGAAAGGATGGGATTTGGCACACTTTTAATATTTCATGTCTTTCTCTGTTCTTATTTCAAAATATTGACAAACAGCTGTTATGAATTTCTGAAATAAAAGAAACACTTCTCTTGCTGCTAAGTCTTTATAACAAAATCCAGAAAGCGAACACAGTGATTTTTTTTTTTTTTTTTCTTTGAGGTACTAGAGATAAAACTAATTGCAATAAGGTGGCAACAATTAGAATTGGTAATCTCAGGTTATGGCAAAATTTTGGTAGTTTAGCACAACAGAAACCTGATTTAGAGCATATCCTTACATTTTATGGTTTAATGAAAACCATTAAAAGTGTTTTACTGTAGGAACATTTCCAGCCTTTCCAGGTCTCTACCCATTGATAAGCAGTGCACACAAAACCACAAACTTTTAACAGGAAATACATTTTCTTAGGATTTGCTTTGAAACTTTACATAAGCACAAAACACATTCATTTTTTTTTTGCCAAACAACACACTGGCATTCAGGATCCCTTAGATATGCCTATGAAACAGCTGTATCTAATGCTGAGATGTGACTTTCCAGTCAGAAATTTTACTCACTTTGTGAAAAGAAAACCAGCAGTTTTCTTCAATCATTGGGAAAATGATGATTAGTGTTTGGTAGTCCTTGAAAAAGCATTCTGTTGAGAATGGCCTGAGAAGGTGATTTATGGGGTAGGGATAAATGGGTAGAAGACACATCCATTCAGACCTGTTTCTTCCCATCTCCCATTTTCCTCTAAGCCACGCTCAAAGTGGGGCACAGCATAAAACAGCCTGGGTTAGAAAGGAGGGAGTCAACATTGTTCATTAGCAATAGGAAAGAGGAGTTTTTTCCCCCCAATTTGGCAGAGTAGCAGAACCCTTCTTGATGAGGCAGAAGACTGAAGAGAACTTGCAGAAGCCCATGAGATTTGGGTATTTCCAGGAAGGTTGTTTTTTTTTTGGAGGAAAGACAGGAAAGTAGTTTTAAATAAGAGAACCATGTTCACAATATCAGTGCAAGAATTAAGGAATAAGTCACCTATGGAGCAACAAAGACTATATGGTAGATTTAGCCCTCAAATATCTAGGTAACCTGTGAAAAAAATTAGAAAACTTAGAGAAAAAGTCATCTTTAATTTCAAGACAAGACCAAACTCCTGTTTCAGGAAGAAAGTATTAGGTTCTTACATGTTTTAGTTTCAACAATACAAAATTTCTGCTCTAACCACTTCTGAGATGTTAATACAGGCAAAATAGGAATTGGCTCAATTATTCCTGTAAACTGGGATTTACATGGCTTCTATCTTAAGACAAAGCATACCTACTTACACTTCAAAGGTTTGATGAGCTTGGCAACAGTAACTACTATTTTTAAATATATTAAACATCTTTCCAGCAGTGTATTCAGTGCTTCAATTTTTATTTAATTTCGATTATAAAATTATGAGTAGGAAATAACAAAGCCTAGCCTGTGGAATTTATCAAAGCAAACAATGATCTTCTTGGATTAGTGGGTTAGTACTACAGCCAGCAGACCTGAACACATTTTTCCTCCCCATGGAAGGCTGGCTGGCCCACAGGTCAATGCTCAAGTCTAGGCAGTCATTTGTTACAATACTTAAAGGGGAAAAAGAACACAATTTCTAACAGAGACATCTTCAAAATTCTCCCAATAGCTAATTTCTGAATTATACAAGTATCATGTTCGTGGTCTGTTGTCAGTCAAATTAAGAGCATGTTATTTAATGCCTGTCATCTAGACCACAAAAATAAGTGAAAACATCTTGATTTGCTTCTTTTAGTTTATGTCAATTGTGTGCATAATATTTGAAGGTTAATAGTGTGACAATGATGGACCAAACCATGCAAAGAATATCTTTCTAACAATGGACAATTTCCCCGTGAAATGGATTGGAAAGAATGCAATAGTGTACAGAAGACTATATTAAAATTATGGCACTTCAGTCTGATGAGGAGTGGAAATGTTACTTGCTCAAAGGCACCATTAAAATTAGAAACATCTATCTATACATTGTCTTGAAAACTGCTGTAGACCTCTGCACACACACTCATGTGGGTGTTACTCTGTTTGAATAACTCAACTATAGCTCACTTGTAGGACCTGCTTAGACAAGAACCCATAAGGAGAAGAATCTGAATTTTTGCACTGGGAATGCTACAGTAGTTCAAGCACAGACTGTAAACAACAACAAAAGCAACAAAAAGCGTTTGTCAAATAAGTTTCCCTGTAAGACTGTCTTTCTTAATAAAAATGCTATTAGCAAATGAAACTTCTAATACTTAAATGACAAAATATTGCTGCAAGATAATCTTAATTGAGATCTCAACCTCTGCACAATTTTTCTGTACTTAATGGAATCGGAAATATTTTAAGATCAATTAGCAATTATAAGAAGTATTTTGCTCCCTTAAGGCTAACATTTTCTGCAAAAAAGCCCAGGTATTTTCGAGAAGCTTCAAGGAGCCTTAGTGTGGCAATGTTGTGAGAAACCTTGTGGGTTTTTTCTGTTCCAGTGCATCTCCATTTTCATTAGAGCTGTCCACATATGGAACTGAGAAATGACAGAAGCTTTGTCCTCCTCCTGAATATGTAATTGCATCTTTCTAAATATATCAAAATGAAATTATGCTCTCCAAATGCAGAGGCTTTCTCAGGGTAACATTTTATCTAATTCCTACAATAAAACACCATTCTACCAGTTGGCTGATAAATTCTTACATTACATCTTTAAAGACTCTGCTCCTCATATTATGGAAATTGAGGGGAATATTAAAACTTGAATGTATGAATCGAACAGGATCTAAAAATCTTTTGCTAAAAAATCAAGATTTTGACTATCAACCAAATGCCCAGACAAACTATCATTGTTATTTACTAGGAAGTGCATTAGCTGTTGGTCTTGAGAGAACAGAAACCCACATTACTCAAAACATTCCACTGCAGAAGTGCACATTTTTAAGCAGAGATATTTGTGGGCAGCTGCAAAGAGAAGCATTGCTGCTGCTGCTAAACAAAGAAGCAGGAGTAAATTCCAAACAGACATGCAGGGTTCTACAATTCTAGTTCAACATTGCCTAGGACATTCGTATTATTAATCAACTGGAAGTGGCCCAAAGGCCAGTTCAGTGCTAATGCTGACTAAGAAATCAGTTGAGGAAACATTTAGATGAATTTTAGATTTTAAAATGAAATGCAATTAAAAAACCAAAAAAAAATCCCAAAAAACAAACAAACAAACAAAAACCAACAAAACACCTTCAAAGCTGTAAGACAAACCTAGGAACTTCATCTTGTGTTTCACAGAAGAAAATATCCCATAATGTTGTAAAACCAGTATTAACAGATAGGTAGAAGGAGCTGGGTTTTTGGGTTTTTTTTTCCCAGGCCATCAGCTGAAATTGAGGCTGACTGTGACATTAAAAGTTCAAAGAAACCCAAACACAGTGCCCAGAGCTCACAGTCCCATCAGCTCCAGTGCCCTGAAGGCACCTGGCGTGGAGAGATGACAGAAGTGCTTTTGTCATCAGATGCTGAAGGGAACCAGAGTAAAACCCCATCTTCTGCAGTAAACGGGTTCTTCAAGGGGTGCCTACACTTACAGGCTTTGCCAAACATACAGATTATTAAAAGTGCTTACAAAGAGAAGGATGGCTGTGCTTTGCAGGGTTAACAGAGACGAACATATTCCAAGTGCTACGGGGAAAAGAAGGTGGGGAGAGAAAGGAGCAGTGTGGAGAGGATCAGCCAGAGAGCAGTTTAGAATAAATATATCAAGCATAAGGAGAAACATGAACTGTATGTGAAAGAGGAAATCCTGATGAATAATTTAGAAAGGAGGGAACTGTGATCAGAGCAATGCAGTTGATAATGATGTCAACATTTTGGATGTGCAGAACAGAGAGAACGTTTGAAGTAGTGAAGATGAAATTAAAATGTACTGTAAAAATGCTGAGATTTCAGCAGCAAAGGTATAAAAGAATAAGAGAGAGGGAAAATGACAGGAGGTTGTGATAAAACAAGCAGAACAACCTGGGGTTTTAGCTGAAGCTACGAGTGAACAATAGTCATGAGACTACTTAGCTTTAGCTCATTACTGATTTTGAGCTCAGAAAGGACCAATTTTTGCTTAAACAAAAACTGTGTCGTTTTCAAGATAAAAAGGAGCCATGAAGTTTCTGGAAGTAGTTTTCAGAGGCCAGAAAGAAGAGAATGGATCCTTTGTGTATTGACACCTGAGGGCTGGATCACTTACAGATTACAGTGATCCTAGGGCAATGCATATCATGTTCTGTTTCTTTTGCTTCCCTCCAAGTAAAACCTAACTTTTATGGTGGCTTAGCCCACATTTGATGGCAATAACATAAAGACTTTCTAAAACACTTCATTAAGTAAGCCCAAAGGCCAATGCATAAAAGAGTTGATGTTCCCAAACCATTGAATGTGCTCGGGTCGTTTACAAATGATGTGCAAAACACAGCACCAACGACATGAAATCAGTGAGTGCTGTGCCCTAGGCACAGACCCTTCCCCTTCTTCCTCCCCAAGCACCGCCAGGAATAAATTGAGAAGCAATAAAAGCAAAGCCATTTCTGAGCTTCTATAGACTCAGGCAGATCTTTTTTTTTTCTTTAACAATTCTTTTTTAATGTATGAAATACAATATATTTAATAAATTCCTTAGTTCTCCCCCAACTATAGAATCTTACATAACATAACAATCTGTATAACCACATTTCATTGCACATATATTGTCTTACTGAGAGACTTTTCTTTTCCTGCTCTAGCATATTAGACTATGTAATTCCCTTTACAGTCTGCCTAGGAAAGCTCCTCTTTCCTAGAAGTTACTGACCATATGTATCTGGGGAATGGAAAAGCAGACTCAAAGATATATTGTGGAGACAATGAAAATGTAGCCTTTTCTGAGGGTTTCAGAAAAGACCAAGTAGGCTTTTTACAACCCAAAAAACCTACTAAAAGTTACAGGAAAGTAAAGCTGAAGGAAAGGATTCTCTCTGAAAGGAAACAGCAAGCAGGGAGAGAATTTTTGCTAAATCTTCGATTTTAATTTATTCTGTTTCACCCATGTGAAATTTCTGTGTTTGTAAAACTCACAGGTTTACTTACTGTTTAAGTAAAATCTTAACACAAGCGTTTAAAAAAGCTCCTTGGGTGTTTTTGGAATTCTTCTGTTAGGAAAAAAATGTACAGGTGGGTCCACCTGCCAGCCTTGTCAGCTCATCACTGCCTTTGCCAGTAGCAGCAGCAAGTGATGCAATCCAAGGGAGCAGATTTGCAGGGAAGTGCTGAGAGCTGGGTGAGGAAAGACTGGCTCCAGCCTGGTCACACAAACCCTGTGCCCCCCATCACTGGAGCAATCAGGGCTGCTCCAGGAATGCCTCATCCAGTTCATTTCCATCCAAAGGAATGCTGGTTTACCTGCCCTGGAGACAACTGCACAATTCTAATAAAAAACCTGGCAAGTCAGGTACCAGAAAAAGAAAAGCAAAAGCAACAAGAAAAAGAAAGTTCAAACTGCAAGCATGCAAATTCCAAGTGTTTTAGATAGGTAATTTGCAAGAAAATAGAAAAGAAATTCCTACAAAAGCCCACCAAATAACATCTGGTTTTGAATGCATTTGATCATTGCACATCTTGGAAATGAGATGACAGCATTTCCATCACCTATAACTTTTAGTGGAAGAAACTCTCAGAAACCATCAAGAGGAAGAATAATGTCAAATCTTTATAAGTAACATTAGTTTGTCAATTAGTGCTGATTATTGTACTGTTCACATGTGATGGGCAACAAGGCAAACGTCCAGAACAGGCGTTGATCAGCACTGATGCAAAGTCCATGATATCTCCTTGCTTAAATAATTCATTCTCAGCTTTCAGAATGAGGTGAAGTTACAAACTAGAGCCATTTCTTCCCATGCTCTATTTAGTTCATCACCAAGTTTCACCAGTTATAGCAGCCCACAAGGCTGTGATGGATAAAGCACTTTAAAAAAAGACTTTCATATTCCCACAGAAGTCTCACAGTGCATGCAGACTAGATTACAGAATAAAATGAAACTTCTGGAGAGCCAAATTTGTTTTATTTACTATGTATTGCTTGTAAAGACACAAGCTAATTTATTCCATCCAGCAGCTGAGCTTACTAAGAACATGCCAGATAAAGCTGGATTGATAAACGTGGTAAAGACTGGCCTCTGAATATTCCCTTTCTGGTGAAAATAAACAAACTTTCAAGCACATCAACTTCCCTTTGATCTGAGGAAACAGATCAGAGAGCCAAAGTACCGCTTTTGCTCTCCACACCTGCTGCTGCCCCTGATTCAGATCCTTACAACATCTGGCAAACCACACCTCACAAACCACAACTAGCAGCAGGTCTAATGCACTTTAGATTTAAAAGTCAGTTGGTAAGAAGGGGTAATATTACAGCAACTATTAAAGATGTATTACAAGACAGATATATTCTTGATTACCATGTATTTCCTTATATAAAAATCTAAAAAAAAACCCACAATATATATAAAAATCTAAAAAAACCCCAAAACATAATGCACACACCTCTCTGATTATTGGATGCTCTGCTTTGTGAACAATGAGTTTTCCCTGAGTAATTTAAGTTTATGCCATCAATGGGGCATAATTAAACTGGGAACTGGATTATCCTGGATTATCCTTGCAAGAATGAGCACTAGGTTTCTTCAGCTTTTCTCATCTGCTCACGTGATTTGATGTGCCCTTGTACTGGCCAAAACAATAAATAAAACACTGGATGTGAGTACTAGCACAACACCAGAAGTCCTCCAATTTTGACTTAGTTTTGACATTTCTTCTCTCTGGTTCAGTTAGTACTACTTAAAATTAGAATATTTCCATTGGAAGGGTGGGTAGTTGCTGAGTTGCATCAATAGAAGCAACTGCTTTTATTTTGAAACTTAATTTTTCTATGATTGTCCTACATATCTTCATCACAGCAGAATAAAAAAACGAAGTCAAACCAAACAAAACCAAACAATTCTGGCAGTCACTGAGGATACATTTGAGCTGACAAGAAGTTGCAGCTGTGGTTTAGTGTCCCTTCTTTACGCCCACTAAGGAATCTTTAGCTCCCCACTGGTACGGCCACACTCAAGGTCAAGGACTTGATTCAGATCTAATGTTGTTCTTATGCTGGCACTGTAGTGGGAATTGTACTCAAGTAAAATATTGTCCTTATGTTGAAATCCTACAGAAACTACACGTCTTGGAGCTCTGAAGCACATACTCTTTTTCAAACCTCCAGATCCCCTAATACTATATACTTCCTCTACCAAAATATTAAGACATGTACCACGTTTTACAGTTTTATGGAAGATTTCCATAGTGGTACTTTTTATTTCAGTCACTTATCTTTGACCTGATCTTTGCTAGACTAAAAACTGTGGTTGATTGTGTATCCACTGCTAGAGGTTTTTGAGGTTTTTTTGTTATTTTGTGGGGCAGGTCATTTTATTTTTT